>JACTTY020000116.1:600000-1068327 GCA_014595695.2 Epargyreus clarus clarus
GGTTGTCCTCGTGCCTACTCGGTTTGCGCAGACATTATCGATTTTGGGCAACCCCGAACGTGGGGTTATGTTGAACATTGTTTACGATTAACATTTAATATAACACTTTATTAAAAACACGTTTGAATGAAACACTTTTTTATTCACGCATATTTTTACGAATGCACCATTTACGTTTAGGCAAAGACACCTGTTATTTACATCCGAAATATTAGTGTTCTTTTTTACTTTTTTTATTTTTTCAGCCAGTTTAAATGTGATAGAATTTAATTGAAATTATTAAACAATTCTTACCGTTGACTATCCTTATTGAATAAAAAGAAATAAACGAATATTATGTATCACTACCTAATTATTTTTACGTCGATATGTTATGTGCGACGTGCATAATAGTGCTATAATCGCGCTATATGGAACATTTTTCTACGTTTTGCGGGTTTTAAGCGATTTTGAGCACATCGTACGCGGGAACGGGACGTGAGCGTCTACCGCGCGCTCGGGTGAGACTGCCAAAGTTGACACCTCTCTGAATCTAAATACCCCGACGTGGATTGACGTTTCCTTGTAAAGATTACCGTGAGATTATAAATATATTCCATTGATATACAAACATGAACTGTGGCAAAATAATAATGAAAAATAGTTCTCGTGAATAGCTTTTAACAACGTCAAGCGTCACCAATCTCATATGACTTATGAAAATTAAACTGAAAATAAGTAGGTACTTGCTAATACATTAGTTATATTCTTATTACTATAGTAAGATTAACGGTGAATTTTCTATAGAATACTATAGTAAAGGTGGCTAAACTTGAATTTTCTAAATCATCATAGCGAAACATCTACTATGGCTAGCGGTATTAGGACTAAAATCATACATGTACGGAATTTAAATCTAGACTT
The DNA here is from genome assembly GCA_014595695.2 of Epargyreus clarus clarus. Taxonomy (NCBI): domain Eukaryota; kingdom Metazoa; phylum Arthropoda; class Insecta; order Lepidoptera; family Hesperiidae; genus Epargyreus; species Epargyreus clarus. Next base: position 600,904 of record JACTTY020000116.1, read on the forward strand.
ACGTAGTAACTATTTATTAATCTGTGTCTAGACCCTATAAATACATACGTTAAGCTTGGAAATAAAATACTCGATGTAATAAGGTACCGTGCAGTGTAATAGAAATAGAATAATTTGGAATGTTTAAACAAATGTTAATTTGTCCTCCACTTAATTTTGAAGCAATTAACTTTCCTAACTGTTCATTTTGATTTTGCTAATACTTTTAAAATAACTCAATCATGTAGACAAAAATATATACGCCTATTCTAATATCATTCTTTTGTGTAAGTCGGGTAAACTAATCTCCCACGTATTCCCCAAAATTATTGCAAAGGGCAACACCGTTTACCCGTCATTGGCTACAGTTTGCCGCTATGCAGAGATGCGAAGAATCGTACTGCGTGCAAATTCATGGATATAAGCCGAGAAAACCCTTACCACCCCATAAGGGCTGTGAAACTGCCATGGTTTTGTAATTAGCTATATTTATAGGTACATTTAAGTTTAGGGATTTAATAGCGTCTTTTTATGTGAGATGCGTCCTATTTTAGGCCTAATTAATTATGCATGACATATTTATGAATTTGCAATGTTACCTTGTAAGATTAAGATACAGAACTATATAGTTTTTGTACTCGTAAAATTTCTAAAATATTTTTAACTATTGCGAATCTGAATTTTTTTGTAAGCATTTCGCGGAAATCTTTTTAAATTTTAAGTGACTATGTTTTAAGATGACACTACATTGGGAGTTCTGCAATTTTGTTTCGAAGTAGTATAGGGCAGTGTGTAAGATGATATGGCCTATCCCAGTGTTGGGAAAAATGGCTGAAGCCATAAAGAACCATAATTATGCTTGTATGCAATTTGGAGCTTTTAAATGCCATCATCAACCCATTACTAGATAAGTCTCCATAAACTAGATATTGAACACTTCCCGTCCCTCTGAAATTGTACAGAAAACTCAAGAATGTACATTTTTCAAAAATGCTCGTTTCCGTATCGTGGATTTCATGGATACAAACACTTCGACCCAAAAAATTTAAAATCGATATTTAATTTTCTGATTAGGATCAAACCCGGACCTCTTTGCACAGCATAGGCAAAGTGTAGGTACAGACCGGAGCGCCATACACGTAACTCAAAATAAAATCTCATTAAACGGCCTTCCCATTTAATGATATTTTAATTTGAGTTACCTATATATACTATTTTACGTTACACTTATTTCTAGCAGGCAGTTATAGCACAGTGCTTAAGAAACTCGGCCTTTCGATCGAGTGTTCCGAGTATCAAATCCCAGGCACCTCTGATTTTTCGAAATTACGTGCGCATTAGAAATTCATTATCACTTGCTAAAAACGGTGAAGGAAAACATCGCCCGGAAACCTGCATACTTGGGAGATTTATATAAAAAAAAATCTCAAAGGTATGTGAAGTCTACCAATACGCACTTGGCCAGCGCGGTGGACTATGGCCTCATCCTTCTCATTCTGAGAGTAGATCCGTGCCCACCAGTAGGACAATAACGGGTTGATGATGATATTTCTACTACCGCCACACCTACTTCTAGCGTGGAAGCAGTCCGTGTGTTTCAGTGGATGGGCGGTGGATGCCTGCTGACTACCGATTATAGCCCGACCATTTTAGTATTTAGAAGTGGCTACGCACTTGTCATCAGCTTCAAGTAGATTTCCTGTTCTATAAGGAGCTTCATACTCCAATCTAAAGAAATTACCCGGTTAATAAAATAAATTTCAGTTTACTTTCACGTCCATCTTTAGCTGTTATATATAACTATTAGTTTTTGCCCGCGGCTTCGCCCGCGTTTAAAAAAATATAACATATCTACTAACATACATAAATCTAAAAATTCGTACCTTCAACTTTGCTAAAGATCATCACTTGATCAAATGCATAGTTTACGATTCAATCCTTACTAATATCGTTTAAAATAATCGATGTTTTGGGTCCAAAAGATAGATTCTCCGATTTATCGATCTTAGATTGCCATCCCTAGTTCCCGTGGGATATCCGGGATAAAAACTATCCTATGTTCTTTCTCGGGTCTCAGACTATCTTTGTACAAAATTTCATTAAAATTGGTTCAGTGGTTTGGGCGTGAAGAAGAGACAACCAGACAGACAGAGTTACTTTCGGATTTATAATATTCGTAAGGATAAGGATTAATTATATAACAATAAGATAATGCGTATTTATGTCTTGAATAATACGGTCAAACAAGTTATAATTGTTTGGTTAAATATTTTATCTGTTTTCTATAATTTCTTACGAATAAAGATCAACTTAAAATGTTTTTAAGTAGGGCGGGTAGGATATCACACGATGTTTCCGTCACGTTAAAGCAATTGCAGATTTAATTCTAATACCGTCATGATTTTGAAATATCTGAGGGATTTTGATTCTAAACCTAGACTTCTAGATCGAGAATCTGAATTTCGAGTCACTTGGCTATTAGCTAAATAAGCTAGATGCTATGCTATACTGCTATATGCTATAAACTGCTATTTATATATATACTGCTAGCGCTATGCTGCTATAAATAGTACTTTTTTATAATAGTAACTCCTATAGTAGCAGACGAGCATGCAGTTCACCTGATGGTAAGTGGCTACTGCCGCCCATGGACATCTGTAATCTACCCCAGATAGGATTAGATATTCCTACCTGAGGTCGGCCACAGATGAGACGCTACCCTTGAGGACTAAGCTGAAACACCTCGGAAAAGTCTGTCTCCCTTACCACACCCTTCAAACCGGAACACAGCAGCGCCTAACACTGCTGTTATTAGATAGAAATAGGTGTAGCGGTGGTGCCGCCGGAGTCGAACCACCTTCAACTAACATTTTAATTTCATTTGATTCGATAATGCGAGCTAATTGTTTGTTGCTTTCGTTCTTATCAGTGTTCTATAAAATAAGTAAATAATTTATAGTTTGTGTCAGCAATTACGTAAATAAATAGTCATAATTGTGATTTTCATTTTGGCACTAAATCAAACAAAAGTAAGTATCGTTTAGAAGTTCAATCATAATAAACGCATTCTTAATCAAAATCGATCGAGTTATCAGACTTCAATGATTTACATCTGAATTAATGCCAAAATAATTAAAGAATTAAATAGTTTGGCAACTGGCTTCTCTCAAAGTAGCTGACTTCACAACACATTACCTATTTCTATTATAATAGGTACATAAAAATAGCAGAGCTCGAGTCTTAGTGCCCTCTAGTGAGCCTGAACTATTACGCTTACAATACAGAAGAGGGAGCCACTTGGATTACAAAGTCTCTATCTAGAAGCTTAATACGAGATACTACTATCTCGAATTTCTTTGTTAAATAGCTTTTTAAGTAAATATATATTTTATACATAATTATTGACTGTTATAACAGGTCGTCCATTACAATTACGTCAGTTACTATTTGCATGTTTTTAAATTTAAAGTAGCGAGCGACAACTGAGTCCATCTAATGGTGATCTGCAATACGGACATCTGAACATAATGTATTTTTTTATAATATTGTAATAACAGGTGAGCATGCAGTCCAGCTGATGGTAAGTGGATACTGCCGCCCATGGCGGTCTATAATCAACCCCGATAAGATTAGTTTTCTAGCTGAGGTCGGCCACAGATGCGCCGCTACTCCTGAGGAAGCTGGAACGCCACGGAAAAGTGCGTCTCCCTTTCCACTTCCTTCAAACTAGAACACAGCAGCACTGCTGTTATAACAGAAATAGGTGTGGCGGTGGCGCCGGAGTCGGACCACAAAGAGTTCTACCACCTTCAACGACGTCAGCAACATATACATTCTTACCCCTTAGTCCTCAAGGGCTAAGAACGCCTCGGATATCTCCCTTACCACACCCTTAAAATCAGAACACAGCATCGCAACAATTTCAAACAATAAAACACCAACATAATTTTATTTTTTATTATCCAATGCACGAGGCTTGTAAACAATTTGTAAAGTAAAATAATCACAATACATATTAATAAATATGCAATTATAACATTATTCGCTACCGAACCATACAATCATATCGTACGCCGTAGTGTAACTACCTTGTTTATAGCCTAAGTTGAAAGACGAAGTTATTTTATGTAACGACGAGCTTTCACTCGCGTTACGAAGTAATATTTTCATCCCCTTTTTATCCCCTTGGGGGTAGAATTGATCAAAATCCTTTCTCAGCGGATGCCTACGTCATAACATCTACCTGCATGCCAAATTTCAGCCCGATCCGTCCAGTGGTTTGGGCTGGGCGTTGATAGATCACTATGTCAGTCAGTCACCTTTGAGTTATATATATTTAGATTAGGCAGATGTGCTATCTGATGGAAAGTAATCAACGCCGCCTATGAACATTTGCAACACCAGAGGAGTCGCCAATGCATTGCCGGCTTTGTATGAGAGCTCTTTTTGCACTGTTTTAAGAGCCTCATGTCATCGAGTCATGTCAGCAAGAACGTCCGTGCAAACCGAATCGAGGAGGACCGCCAGTTGGTGTGGATGGAGCTTCATCCTTCGGCGAGTGGTGCGATGGAGGAATGGTGGCGAAGTTATTTCTATTTAAATTTCGTCTACGCACCCATATACAGCAATGGGTGTTTAATCCAAACCCAGAGCGGTATCTTAATGCATCAATCAGATTTTAATACAAAATACATAAGATTGTCAAAGTTTGTTGCATAACAGTAAATATTTTTAATGTTTCAATTAAAAACATAATAAGAAAATAGCGCGTAAAAAGTAAAGCAGACAATTCAAACAAGTTTATTTCAGTTTAAAACAATTTGAGAATATTTTAAGCATGATATGATGCTTTATTATAAACTATTGCTACCCCACAGTTTGGCAATAAGCCCAAAGCTCACGTTACTGATCAAATGCGGCTTCTTTCCGTGATCTGTAGTGCCCTGTGTTGAACACTCTAAATAAATAAGAACTTGATGAAAAAATAAAGATATCCATGCGAAAAAATATAGTGCCGCCATATTGGATTTAAAATGACGTCACTTAGATAATCACGCATTGCCATCCAAACCAAACTTGTAGTATAAGATATAGGTGCAATTTTGACCCTCACATACATAAAAAAATTAGTCAACGAATACATTACATTTTCGTCTTAAAAGTTTAAAAATGGACGGAAAGACAATTTGTGACTGTAAATAATAAAGAATATGAACGTAGCAATATAAATGTAGGCTAATTAATTACTATACTTTCATATTAAAGATAACTTTTTCTGTCAAAATGCCAATGTTATATACTTCTGCCTCCATTTGAAATATTTAATATTTATTTTGCCATTTTCTGCATCGGTTGAGAACCAATGCTATAGAATGCAGAATCTATGCTGAACAAACATATAGTCCACGGAAAAGTGCTAGTCCGCTCTGAATATAGTAATGAATCCCGTCACCATAGCAAATTGTACGACTACACCTACTCGCAACAACTTTAGAGCGGACTAGCGATTTGGCGCGAACTATGCACTTTTTACAAATCATTCATTGCTCAAACACTCGATGTCTGGAGCATAGTGGTCAACTCTGTCTCACTCCGACCATAAACAAGGGTAGTTATACAAACATAACATTTGTCTATAAACAATTATTATTAGTTAAAAGCAATTTTACATGTATTACTTGCTTCAATAGGATTGTAATCCGAAATGAGGGATGTCTTATATCTCACTCATTCTTTTTATAATGTGTGAGGGAGAAAGATATAGAAAATCTACCATTTTCGGAATAGAATCTTAAGGCTGTCCGCCCATAGGCTACTATCGTTACGAGCAATTGTTACGTTCGTTATTAACAACCTAACCTAACCTAACCAATGTTTTGCTTACAAAAGAACGACATATGATAATTGTTTCATACTAAACATTATCACATTTCAATCTTTGGTAGGCGAAACACTGACTATGGCGATAGATTGACTTATAATAACGGGCGTAGATGGAACGCCCGAACGGCTGCGGATAAAACAACTGTTTAGTAACTTATTCTCGTCAATAATCAATTTATCTAAGGATAATCTCCTGCCAAAGATTGACGTTTAACAATTGTTTCTCACTAGACATTTACAAATTTCAATCTTTATTCAGACAAAAAGGATAGATAGGTTATTAACAACGGGTACGCGACAAGATGGTCAACGCAACAGTCGCTCACGCGATAGTATCCGGCGATCAGCTTTATCGAAACAAGATTATTTAGTGATTCACATATTTAGCAGTCGTTAGTGAGTGAGTGAGTGATTATTTATTATAATAACATTTATTACAGTAAATATAATCTTGTATTACATCGAGAACTATTTCAAATTTCAGACGCAATTTTGCTTGAATTTATTAAGTTTTTAAATGTACTTAAATTCATTTTTATTTAGCAAAAGCGTAAGTCCATCCGATTTCACAGCTATCCTTTTAGAATTTTAATGACAAAGTGCAAATACCATGTACTCAAGAGAAATGTTTTAGAATGAGGCGCGTCGCCTTCAGCCGCCTCTCCCGACAGCGACACTGCTGCCGTCTGGCGGAGGTTACCGTAATCACTAGAGACAATGTTGCAAAGTTTGGTATTTTTAAAAGTGTCTTTGTACATTGGGGATTTTTTGCACTTACATAATTATAACTCTAAAGGTTCGAACCTAGGTTAGAATCCGGTGGCACTATTGTCACACCTATTTCTGTCTTACTACAGCTGTGTAGCGCTACTGTGTTCTGGTTTAAAGGGTGTGGTAAGGGCTTACGAGGCTGCTCAGACCTCAAAGGCTCTACACCTCACATAAGACTCCTATCTGGGGTTGACTACAGATGTCCATACGACAGCACTTACCATCAGATGGACTGAAATTCTTCTTTACATAACCAACTAATAAATAAATGAAAATACATAACATTATCACAGTGATACATAAATTGTTAATAAATTCAAGCAAAATTGATCTTCGCTTATATTATTTATGTATATATATTAAATATAATATTTGAACTGTATTCAAACAAAATGCTGTTGAAACCAACGCTTTCCTAAGGCGGCTAGTGTGTTATCGTTAATATGAAATTATGTAAAATAATTTCATATTTATAGCTAAAAATATATTGCTTTCTTCCGCTGGTTAGTAAGAGATGGCGCCACACATATCATAAATGAAGCATCAGGTTTGCTTATAAATTCAATCGAAGCATATGCCCGAGTCTCCATATTTGGCGTAGGCATGATCAATTCGAGTATTTAAATTTGAAAAATTATAATCAAATTCAGAACCATCTTTCGAATTTTCTAAAATACAGCGACATGAATTCATTGTAATATGTAACGATGTTTTCACGATATGCGATTTTAATTTCTTTATTGCCAATATTTCAACATAGCTGCGTGAATTGTGGCCATGCCACTAAATTATATAAGACCGCGCATCGTGACTACTCTTTACATATTAAAAAGTTTCAATTCCGCGATAATTTTAGTCTAAAATCGTCTATAAATGCATTATATTTCAACGTATAATAAAATATCACCGTTTTAGACTCGGGCAATTTCAATATTCCAGTTTAAAACATCCAGCAACACGAATCCATCGTTACTTATAAATTCATGTCACTTCTTTGTCTCTGAACCGACTAAATCTACTAAATCGACCGAACAACTTTACAAAGACCGAAGAGAAGGCCCGAGTCACCAAATACCATTCACTCCATACTCGAGCACTTAGTATTCTAGAAACATTACTCTAACTTACGTAACATCTTACCATCATACATAAAATACATTCATGCTTGTTCATTGCTTCGGAGACTCGATCGAAGTAAAAGCCCGAGCGTTATCAACAACCGAAGCAAATGCCCGAGTGTTGACAAATACCAATTTATTCCCAAAAAATTACATTCTTAGATGCCTTAACGCTTTTGATTGCTTGCCATTGCTGGGCACCCATCCTCTTCCCACAACTCAGTAAGTGGAAAATACTTTATCACACAGCTCAAATGCTGTTTAATGACGTAATTCTACATTGTAGTCATCTTAACGACAACACACCACATTAATTGCACTTTTACACCTACAAGTAAACTATTGGAACCTGACTTTCTAAGAAATTGTGTCCCATAATATATAATTATTTTAAAATAATCACCGATTACAATATACGAGTTAGGGCGTTTCACAATATCTGTGTAAAATTACTTAACAAATTTCGTGAGACTTTCCGTAACTCATCAATAGATGGCGCTACACTTTTCTAAATCACGCTATCGACATTTTCTCATCTTTAACACATACGAGCTCCGAACTGAAATTTTGGGGCACGGCCGCTCCGGCATGATCACCTATCCTGGCGGAAAATGTCTCATTGCCAATTTGATTGACAACAGATATTCCTATAGCGATTTCCCGTCATTCGAAAGATGGCGTCACTTGCATTTTGAATCACGCTATAGAAGTTTTATAAACATACCATACATTTGGTCAATCTTGGCTCAAAGATTTGGTCTTATATATTTAAGAGTTCTGAACTCTGACTATCGAATAGAGATGTAAGTTGGTGATAGAAAAAAATGATATTTACATCGAAAGTCCAAAATATCAATATACCGATAATTTCAACGAGGTATATGTCACATAATATGAGAGTAAAATTACTTTTGCAATGATAAAGAAACAATATTTTTTATGACCATTTCTTTCTCTCCGACCTAGTACAATACAATACAATATAAAAATATTTCAGATATCGATATTCGAAATATCTCATTGTCTCAGATATTACGATAGCGTACTGGTAATAGTTTAATATCCAGAAAACTATCGATATTTTAAAACTCACTCGAAGTCTTTCTACGGCACTTTCCTAACATACTTGTCATTTTACACAGACATTCTGAAACAAGCCCTTAATTACATATTTATAACAATAATTCGTTTCCAATTGGTTGTACATACTTGACTTTACAAATCATAAGTAAGAAGCGTAGTTTAGTTATTATTTCCTAAGGGCCTTCGCAAACGGAGCGACAATCGCTCGTGTGTAAAGGCTTAATCGATGCAATAATTATGAGTAAACTTAATAAAAATATTTTCGATATTTAATTACCTAAATTAACGTAAAAAAAACACAAACGTACAAAAACTTATCCCTATTTTTTTCCTACATTTGTCTATGGTACGTTCCTGTCTATCAATAGACAATGACAGCCCGCTTTTGACGTAAGAGTTAAGACACTTGACGCTGTTCCACCATAGACAATCCGTCAAAACGAGTCAAGTACGAACACCGATTGAATGAATGAATAAAAAAATAAATCGTATCGTCTATGGACTTATGTACGAACTTAAATTGTCTATTATTAAAGCGTAGTTATCAACCTTGGCTCCACGACCAGGTACCTACCGTCCCTGTAACCGCTATAATCTGTGGACGCGGATATATGTCATGACACAAAATGTGTTACGAGCTGAACCAAACTAACATTTAATAAAAAAATATATTAAATACGTCATGATTCGAAATCGTTCAAAATTAAAAAATATGTCAATCATACGAGCAGAAAGAAACAAAAAAAAATTAAAAATAAAAAAAAAAATTAAAAATAATTTTTTAGAACCACAGTCTTAGTGACGTCATATTTTTCATATTCTTCTCAAAAAACCCTTCCATTTGATACCCATATTATGGGGGTAAATACAAAAATAACTATTCCGTCATCTTGGGGTGTCCGCCATATTGGATTAAGAATGACGTCACTAATCTAATTTTACAGTATCATCCAAACGAACTGTGTTACGCAAAATTGCAGCTCAATCAGTTGGATTTAACTAGTTCTAAAATTAAAAATAAATATTATATTTAAGTTTATGGTCCTTCGAGCCGGATTTGGACAAGCGAGCCGCAATTTTTGGTCAAACAATAAATTGCCCACTTGTAGTCAACATTTTGCTCATGACATATAATCCGCGCGTCATTTCTACCCTCCTAACATCCATACGGTCTGTTGACAAACTTTAAGTCCAACTTGTATAGTACAAGTATAAATGTGGTAGAAAGGTGGTGGAATCCTTCGCGGTTGGCGCCTAAGGCACCATCGTCACACTTATTTCTGCCTGATAACAGCAGTGTTAAGCGCTGCTGTTTTCTGGTTTGAAAGATGTAAAGCAGTCGCAAAAGTTTTTTTTTTTTATAATATAGGGCTAGCAGACGAGCATGTAGTCGACCTGATGGTAAGTGGCTACTGCCGCTCATGGACATCTGTAATCAACCCCGGATAGGATTGGATAGGATATGTCTACCTGAGGTTGACCACAGAGGCGTTGTCCTCTCTAATGCGAGTCCTACCTGACGTCGACTATAGAAGTGTCCCTAAGTAATGAAAATACTCGGATAAGTATGTCTCCCTTACCACACCCATCAAACCAGAACACAGCAGCGCTTAACAGTGCTTTTATTAGACTTAGTGTGACGGTGGTACCTCCGCAGTCGAAATACAAAGAGTTCTACCACTTTCAAAATTAAACTTTGTCAAATACCGCAAACACTTGCATTGAATGATAAAGTTACAAAAGAATTTAAAAATGAACACTGTCGTTACGTTATGCTACGGGGAATATCCCCGGATGAAATTCCCGATGGGAATTTTCAGGGTCGAAAAAATTCCCGATGGGAATTTTCGGCGTCTAAAAAATTCCCAAGCAGGAAACGCCTAAGCGAACCTCCCGAGGTTGTTTGGGTATATTTGTCTAACGGATACACTACCGAAAATTATGTCTACACGCATATAAACTTGGACATCGGATCTGACGCTTGAAAAAAGCGCCCGAAAAAAGTTTTTTTCATATAACCCATAGATTAGTAAAGATACTTCGCCGCCTTGAAATTGAATGAAGCCGCAAATGGCTTATTATAGAAGTTCTTTTTTTGAATTCTTGACAAATAAAAACATTTTTAGAGAAAATTTACGAATAAATAACTGATACTGCGTAATTTACATACTAAATAAATAAGTATTTCAAATATTTTAGGCACATTTTAGCACGGAGACGTGGCAAAACTTTTTTACGCAACTATTTCAATTCTCAAAACTGGGTACATTTTCTTGTTAGGGGTGAGATATCTTTACTAATCTATGAAATAACCATATACCATCGTCTTTTACCTGAAGACAATCACAGATGTGTTGCCATACGCAAAAACTAAGATAGTCGCTTCATATTTATGTGTTTCTAATTTCATTTTTTTCACTTTTAAGGATGACGAGGACCTTGTTTAAGCTATTGTAGCACGTTTAAAAAATTGTAGCACTTTTTCTTCGGACGTTTTTAACGCAAACCCGACGTCCATTATCATAACTACACGTCATAGGAAATATGGAACACAATATTACTTAAACTGTTGAAAGTAGACACACAAAATTCCCATTTCAAAAAAAGGTGATTTCAAATTTCGAAAAAAAAAACTCAAAATCAGTTAAATGTATAACAAATTTGTACTGAAATATAGGAACTGAATTTCACAACTGTAAAAGCAATATTTTCATAATTGTATGTTATGTTAGTTTGAAATTTATTGAAATCACCTTAATTCATGAATCAGTACAGAACAAAACCGTTAAAGGTGTACTGACTGACGTCCGTTATTAAAAATCGATCTATCCAATGTTTTTTCTACAAAATATCGACATTTCACATACACATCGTTTAAAAGTAAATCAAATTTCGCTTTAGATTGAAATTTTGGATAGATTGAATATTAATAACGGGCTTATGGCGTGTAATGTAACAGATCGGTAACCACATTGCACATTGTAATGTTACAATTCTTACTTGACGTTAGTAAAAGATTTCAAGACGAGCATTTCAATATTTAAAAGTGTGTAGGAGATATACAGGGTGAATTCAATTCAATCAATGTGAATTCGATCAAATTCAAATAGCCCTATTAGACCGAATACAAAACTATAAGGATTAGCAAAAAGTGCTGTAATATTAAAGTAATATTGCAACATTCGATTTTTTTTAAATCAAATTTTCTAGCCGGTAATCGAACGAGTTCATTTTCGGACGAGTTCAAAAAAAGAAAAAAAAACACACCCTGTATTATTCAATCATTGACATTTCATCATAGTCATTTATTTACATTTACTTCTCAGAATTTGATCCTTATAAGAGACACTATCCGATAGTGTAATAATATAGGGTGTTGTTTTTTTTTCAAAACGAACTCGTTCGATTCCCATCAAGGGAAAAGACATTTTAAAAAACGAATGATACAGAGTTTTAGTTTTTATCGAAATCGGCCTTGTGACTCCTTTCAACATTTTTCGCTAATCCTTATAGTTTCGGACTTGGCCAGGCGAATTTGAAAAAAAAAAACAGCCTGTATAATGAAAACTTCGATAATGTAAAGTCCGCGTAAAACTGCTAGTCCGCTCTGAATATAGAAAGGAATCGCGTCGCCATAGCAAATTGTTTGACTACACCTGCTCGCAACAACTTCAGAGCGGACTAGCAGTTTGGCGCGGACTATACCACATTACACGCCAGTCAGTAATTACCATAACGTTATAGTAACTGTTAATTACTTGAAAGAATTAATATTAATAATACAATGTTGCTTTATGAAAAAAATATATAACTTTTTATTGCTATTTTTATCATAATAACCGGTTATTACTCATAAGTTATTCCTTGTTATATCCATTATATGAATTTTCTAAGTTATTACATGCGATACATTTTTAGTTATTGTATATTTAGTTATTAACCTAAACAATTAAAACGACAACAATTTTCCATTCCGTTTTCAAAGTATCAAAAGTAAAAATACGGTAATTGTAAAATGAACAGATTTTCGAATCTACCCTCATGTTAATTGTTACCAATTTTTCGAGATAAATGAAAAAGTTCGAAATTTAAAATTTAGACCAATGAAGAAATTTCGCCTTTTTTAGTGGAATAAAAATATGTAACTCAAAAAATTACCAAAAAAATCCGAGGGTACTTTCAAATTCGACCAATTCCCCTCTTTATTAAGTGAGTAACCCAAAAATTGACTCAAAAACAAAACCAAAAAAATCCGAGGGTACTTCCAAACCCAACTAATCAAACGAGGGTAGTTCACAAAAATAAAAAAACGTTTCAAATACTAAACAACTCAACTTCTCTCGTAGCGACATGAACAAAATGGACCTTAAACCCCCTCTAATCTCCACGTATATAACATAGTTTTCATATAATATTACAGCAGCGACAGTACCGAGGTCTGGCACCACCGCCGGTCACTGGCGGCGTTACCGGCGCGAAGTATGCGTGTACCTTTATATTGGGTAGGTGATTCTGGAAGGGAAAAAAGTTTGAAAATAAATAGTAATAATTATGCAATTTAAAGCCAACTGCTTCAATTTATAGTAATGTTATTGCCACATTTTAAACGAAACTAAAAACAACTGAAATGATACATTCATAATAAAAAAGGCTTTTTAACTAATAAATGATGAAAAACAAAAATACCCACCGCTTAAAATTATAGCCTATGTTCTCCTTGTATATGTTAAAATTCGTCAAGTCTTTTAGACTGGAGGACATGACAAAGAGTGAGACATAAAGACATACATACATAAGCTTGAAAAACACCCACCCGCACTCGGATAATAAATACATAAATGAATGATTTACTGATCGACTCAATTAATATTTTAATAAATCATTTGAACTTTTTTGATAGTGATAAAGTTGGGAACGAGTTGTCCACCTGATGTTAAGCTACTGTCTCCCATGAATATCTGTAATCAATCCAAGATTAGAGTTATACGTGAGCTCGGCCGCAGACGCTTAGCTACCTCTGAGGACTAATTCACGGAAAAGTATATCTCCCTTACCATACCCTTCAAACACTGCTGTATGAAAATCAATCTTTGAATGAATGAATAAATAGCAACTCACTCTTAACTTCCTAATGGCGTTTCTGGAGACCATCTGACAGTCATAAAGCTCTATTAGTTGTAAATTGTGGCAGGATATTAAATGTTCTAACGCTCCGTCAGTCACTAGGGGGCAGTTGTCGAGACCTGGAATACAGAATGAACATATTCTAAAAACAATAAAATGTACTGTTTAAAAATATAGCCTACGTCACTTCCACAATTTAGAGGAATCCACCAATACCCCATGTATTAATTGTGTTATGATTGGGTTGCAGAGCGTGACAAAGCATAAGACATACATACGCTCGAAAAAGAATCAAATATACAAATAGTACAGAATTTTATGTTATTTCTTGGTTTTTGACACACTACACTATATTCACACTTTTAGTATAGTCAGGTGGTTTAGAGGCGTTCTTTATCAATGTAGGATCAAAGCTATAAGATACACTCAATAAGTAGAGCAGTTGGTCTGATTCAACTCACCGAGCACAGTCAGATGTTCTGCAGCGCAGGGCGACATCGACAACTGCTTGATACCGTAATCCGTTATTAGCTCGCAGTGTGATAAAGTCTGGAAACGAAACACACATAATCCTTTGATAAATGTGACATTATTGATACTTATTTATACATGCATTATTTATTAACACAAGCATGTAATATTGCTTAACAGGCTCCAATAACTTTTATATAATGTAAAAAGTGTGAACAAATATATATTTTCTTTAATTTTTTTTTTTTTGATATTTATCGATATATTGATATTTATATCAGTCCCATAATATCGACTATTTCATGCGACAACATCACTATTCCGGTAAATGATAGAAAATTCAACAAGGACCTTCTTTTTCAATATACGATCTATATTCTGATAGTCAATCTGTCCAATTTTTGCCTACAAATATACCTATAGAATATGCAAACGTTAGTTTGACTATTTTTTACCTGTCACAATCCTTGGGTAGGCCATCTTGATTGTGACGCGTACAAATAGTCCACCTAACATTTGCATATTCTATAGGCTTCATACTGTCGATTGGTATGTAATTTATCTATTCACCAAACCAGTGAAATGTTTAAGAAAAAATGTAATCATTTTCTGACTTAAATTTTTTACTCAACCCATTTGCAATATATTTTTTGACATATTTAATTTTAATAAATACCATTTTATCCATTAACCAGCTCGGTGAAGGTCGTACTTTACAGTATCCTCTACTAGCATGTGAAAATTAATTTCGCACATATCTAGAAAAATCAGAGGCGCCTGTGATTCGAACCTTGAATTTATTTATTTATTAAAAGCTTGCCAACATTCTTGACACCTTTACATTTTAAATTAAACAATACACAAAAGTCCATGGTGAGTGCTAGAATAATTATAGGCAACGACAGCATGAAAACAAGACATCAAATTACACAAAAATAAATTTCAACCACTTGCCTATCACTGCACCAGTTAAATCATTAAAAACTCAATGACAATGTAAATACTAACCAATTTCTCCAACCTCGGGCACCCCATAGCGAGATGAACTAACGTAGCGTCCGTTATAAGAACGCATTCTTCTAAATCCATTCGTTCTAACATTCTGCAACTCTGTGAAAGAGAAATAGGTAAATGTCATCAATGAGTCTTAGTATCCTACTGTTGGATATTGTGATGTCTTGGATATGGACGTGTGTGCGCTTATGTGTGTGTGTGCCAGGGGGCGTGATATGTACGTATACGATCATTGTTATGTGTGCGCGGGTGTGCGTGTCAGCCTGTGTATAAGTGCGTATGTACACGTGACCGTGCGCGTTTGTTTGCTCGTGTGTCTATGTATTCGTGCGTATGTGCGCAGATGAGTGTATGTGTGCGTACAAGGGTGAGTGTGAGTGTGTATGAGAGCGCTTGCACGCGCATTTGCATATTCGTGTATCCGTGTGTGCGTGGGTAAGTGCGTGCAAGGCTGTGTGTGGTTGCGTATGAGAGTGCTTGCGTGTGCGTGGGAGCGCGTGCGTGTATACGTGTTTATATGTGTGTCTATGTATATATGTGTGTGTGCGGTGTGTGTGTGCACATGTGCGCGGTGTGTGTGTGCGTGCGGACCCTCGCGAGCGCCTGGAAGCCGGCGTCGGTGAGCAGCGCGCACTGCGCCAGCTCCAGCGTGGCGAGGTCCGGACACCGCGCCGCTAGCGCACACAGCGCCGCATCAGATAGCCGCGAACACCCGGACACACACAGTCGCCGCATCGCGCCGCCTAGCTTCGAGATAGACTCGTCCGTTATGCTCTGTAACACGAGAAAAAACAAATAATTTACGTTTGAGAACCGTTACGGGCCGCTTTCCTGTCACGCGGTATCTACGCCCGCGCGTGGGAATGCAACATGCACGGACTATTTCAATTGCGTAGTAAGATAAATAAAATTACGAAACTCATAAAAATACATTATATGACAGTGATGACATAATAATTATGATGACGATGATAGACAGTGATGATAAAAACAATAATGATGATGGTGATAATAAACACAATCAAAAAAAAAAAAAAAAAACAAAAAATTCTACAATGTTTTCCTTATATATAAAGTTATTGGAGCCCAGGTGGGCATAAGCAATGTTACTTACTTGTGTTAGGTGAGCCCCGCTCTTCCAACATTGCACATAGAAAAACATTGGATACAACAAATATTAAAGTATTACACAGTGTATGTGTGTGTGAGTTGTGTGTGTGAGTTTTGTGTGTGTGTGTGTTTGCGCGCATGTGTGTGCACCTTAAATTTTTATCACCTATATTTATTTGTTTTTTATTTTTTTATTATTTTATTTATTTATTTATTTATTTTTTTCCTATGTTATTGAACCTTGTATCAGATTTTGTACTTCCTCATAAGTAAGAGTTTTTAACCAATTAGTAACAAGTTTACTGTATTCATATTTTGTTTTATCATGTATTTTTAGCCTATCATTAATTAAATTGTAAAGGAGAGATGATCTCTTGTCTAGTTGCATATCTGCAAATAGTGTTTTGGTTTGAGGAATAGGAACTACCTTATTCCTTCTCCTGTTTTTGTTATCAGCTTTGAACGGTAAAATATTTTATGTCTTTTTATTACAGTATGTTGCACATATAGCTTCCTAACCGAAAGTAGGTTGCTTAAACGATAAAGTTCTGCCGAAGAAAATTTTCTCTTTTTAAAGTACATGATTTTTATCAGCCCGCGTTGTGCACGTTCTAAGTGGATAAATTTAGTTTTAGTTGCACCACCCCAAATTGTAATACAATACACTAAGATTGACAATGATGATAAAAAAAAAACAGATGATAATGGTGATAATAAAGACAGTGACGATAAAAATAATAATGATAATGATGACTATAATATAGAAAATGACGACAAAGATAATAATGCTGACGACGATAATAAAAACAATGATGATAAAAAATGATCATGATGAACGATAATATAGTGATGATAAAAACAATAATGATACGATGATACGAGCAATGACGTCAATGATACTTACATCACATCCCTGTACATTGAGTACTTCTAGATCGGGGCAATGTGTTGCTAATGATGACACTGCTTTATCGTTTACGTTTTTACAACCTGAAAAAAAGTACTTTTTATTATAATTAACACACATAAAGAAAAATATAGACAAGAACTACTCTGAGGCTAAAAGAGAGCTTACTTATAAATTTATGATTCATATTAGAATCTATCCGGACGGAGACCTTAAGACAATTGTCATAATGTCCCTTGTGCCACAAGTATGGAGTAATAGAGGCAAAGAAGCTACTGTCACAAAAAAAAAGCCAAAAAAATGAAGCTTGTAGAACCCTTTGTGGTTCGAAGGTAGGAATATCTAATCCTATCTGGGGTTGATTACAGATGTCCATGGGCGGCAGTAGCCACTTACCATCAGGTGGACCGCATGCTCGTCTGCTACTCCTATACTCTGTTTAAAAAATATTTTGTAAAGTGTTGTTTTCTAACCCTTGTTATTTATAAACACAACCCTTATAAGTCATTTACGCATAATATGAAAAAAATGTAATACCTTTGCAAGTGAAACTTTTCAATTTAGGACACCCTCTAGCCAGCGCCTCGACACCATTCTCCGTTATCGACTGACACCAGGACACGTTTACATGTGTCAGAAGCTAAAAAACAATTTAAAAAATAACATATATTTCTTATCAAAGACTCTAAACATTTAAACAAAACACAATGTTTAAAAATGTAGTCTATGCCACTCATACACTTTAGACCTGTGGTCCCCGGCCCCCGGGGGATCCGCGAGTATGGCGGTCCGCGGTGTTATCTCCGGACCATACATAAATTGCTCATTAAATGCAAAAGGGTCGCAAAACGAAAAATCAGCAAACCAGTTTTATTAGAAAAACGTGATCTAAGCACACGGTATTTTAAAAATTTTAAAAATTAAACAAAATGCATCTTATGATGTATAACACTATTATTAATCTATATAAAAAAATAAAAAACAAAAACAAAATACATAAATCGGTCTTTCAAATTATGTTTTGGCTTAAGGGGGTCCGTGAAAAATGTGCTTGATTTCCTAAGGGTCCGTGGACTGAAAAAAGGTTGGGAAACGCTGCTTTAGACGAATCCAAGGACACCTCATATGTTAATCTGTCAAGCCGTTTGGACTACAGCGTGACAAAGAATAGACATATATACGAAATACATTGCCTTCCACAAACGAGTACAAAAAGAGAGCCCCTAATTTCTTTAAATACTCTGAATTCAAAGGGGTTAGAAGTACTACATAGTTCTAAAACCGACCCCAAAATATTGTTTTCTGACTTTACAACCCCTTAGGGGTTGCGCTGTAGACTTTGAGAAACACATCTATGGGGTGTATCGTTATGGAGAGGAATCAATTTATATACACAAAATGGTATACATTAGCATTAATATAATTAAAATATATTTTCAAAGTAAATTCAAAATATATTTCACTCACCGGACATCCATCTGACAATGCCTTCAAAGATATGTCTGTTATGCTCGGACAAGAATCTAGGTTTATCCTGAAAAGAAAATGACAAATTTCTTGTTTCGTTAAAACTGTAGTAGGAAGTTTTCAGTAAAATATATAGTTAACATTTTCTACCACTAGGGGCGTAACTATATAGTCATTATAAAGTTATACTTCTTTTGGATCATTTTGGCAAAATTATGAAACTGATATTTCAATGACATCTGAAATTGACACCATAAAGTTGGCTATAGTCCGGTCAATTTAGACAATTGAAATAACAAAAATTCCGGGAAAGCTAAATTTCCATAGAGACATTGGGTTTACCATTATAAATCATAAGCTTTTTTTTTTTTTATAATATAAGAGTAACAGACGAGCATGCAGTCCACCTGATGGTAAGTGGCTACTGCCGCCAATGGACATCTGTAATCAACCCCAGATCAGATTAGATATTCCTACCTGAGGACGGCCACAGATGCGCCGCTACCCCTGAGGACTAAGC
Source organism: Epargyreus clarus clarus (assembly GCA_014595695.2). NCBI lineage: Eukaryota > Metazoa > Arthropoda > Insecta > Lepidoptera > Hesperiidae > Epargyreus > Epargyreus clarus. Next base: position 620,351 of record JACTTY020000116.1, read on the forward strand.
TGGAACGCCTCGGAAAAGTCTGTCTCCCTTACGACAACATATGTTTAATAATAGTTTCACTTCTAGAGCGTGTACATATTAATTCTTCCTTATTTTTTTGTGAATTCTACCACAGAAGCATTACTTCTTACACGCGTACATAAGCACACATACGCCTTTTTCTCAACGCCCGGCTCAGTTTTTATGCCATGGTCTTCCATAGTACAACCAACTTTAACAGATCTCCTCATTAAGCAAATTAATATAAAAACTTATATTTACCTTTGCAATTTATTACATCGTCTACCAAGCGCCTGGCAAGTTTGGTCCGTGATCTTCTTGCATTTGTTCAAGTTTAAGTCTTCGATATTTGGACATGACTGCAAATGACATAAGATCTTTATAGTTATGACGATTTAAAACTAAAACAGGTAAAAAAACGTATGAAAGATACACCTATCTTGCGAATACAATGGTTTGTTCTTATCATGATTAAACAATATTTATAAAATTGAAATAGAAATAATTTCTACTTTATTAACACTTTTGTTTGTCGCGGGGCACTGTGTTCGGCGGTGTGGTGGTATGCCACGCCGCCACCTAACCTGCGACCGTATAGGGGTGCGGGCGTGATGTTGTACGGACGGCCTTCTTCCGTCCGGCGCCGGAAGCCCGCTCGTGGTGATAGTCGTCGCGTCGGGGAGTTGCGCCTGTCCCGTGCCGTAGAGAGGGTAGGTGCGGGGAAGGGGTGACGTGCAATAGAAACAATAATTGACGTGCAATAGAAACAAGAGTGTAGGCCAGCCAAAGCCTCTTCCCTATCCCGACCTAACCCCTACTTCCTCTTCTTGCGCAGGAACGCTTCCGTCTTCAGATCTTCCTTTTCTTCCCCAGGAGTCTTCTTCTTCAGGAGTCTTCTTCTTCTTCGGGAGTCTTCTTCTTCTTCAGGAGTCTTCTTCGTATTCTTCTCTGCTGAGACCATGCTTAAGCCGGAAAACTGGTTTTCTGAGCTACCCCAGAGCAATACCGTAAAGAGAGCCGCGCTTTTTTAGGCCCATTTTCGTGTCATTTTCACTTTGGCTGACCTAGTTTTCACCCTTTCTTTATTAATTTCCCAAAATTTACACATATGTATTATACATCGTCGGAATCCTCATAATTAGCCCTATCTAGCTACATAAGTTACATTATCATACCTAAATTAGTTACAAAGTTATTCGTGAAAATATTCCAAAAATGTACATCTTACGTAATTTCACATGTCAATATTCCTAATTATCTCAAAATTATCATAATTGATTCTTACTATTCTTACATCAATATGAAGCTAGAAACATATTCTAGGAGATAACATTAACTTTAAAAACATAAAACATGTATAAAACTCAAAAACCTAACCTTAAATACTATTTTCATAAAAATACCTAATAACTCTAATAAAATACAACGAATGCGACCGATAGCGCCATCTACCGTGTCTTATCCTAAAACTTAAAACTTACGTAATGTATTTTTTCTCATATAACTTATAAAAACATATTCAGTCGGGCTTATAAAACAAGTTAATAACAATTATTAATTAAATATCATTCATTAGTCGCCGACATCCTCCCCCTCGTGCGTAGCACCAACTCCTGGCCCGGCGACTCCATGCTCGTGGCTCGACGTGACGACTGCCTCCCCGCAGTCTGGCTCGCTGGTCGATGCTCCACCGCCTGTGTCGTCGACCGCTTGCTCTTCATTACGTCGCGCTGGTACCAGCAGCACCAACTTGGAGCTGGGACGTTTCAACACGCCCCCCGTAGTGCGCACCTCCAGTACCCTGGTGCGACCGTCGGGCCCAGGGAAGGTTCGGACCACCTCACCCCTCGGCCAGGCTCCTCGTGGCAGCGTGGAGTCCACTACTAGAACCGTGTCTCCACACTGCAAGTCCCTTGTGGCAGCTCTCGCGTCGACTCTTCTCGGGATCAGAGTTGGAAGATACTCTTTCACCCATCTGCTCCAGATGTGGTCGGCTAGTCGCTGCGCAGTCCTCCATGTGCGCCGGCCGGTGAGGTCTTCGTCGGTGAATGTTCCCAATCTTGTGCCGCAGGATCTCCCAATTAAGAAGTGATTGGGAGTGAGGGCACCTTCTTCATTGTCTTCGTCGGCTTCGATAAGAGGTCTTGAGTTCACCAGGTGTTCCGCCTCCAATAGCAGAGTGTGCAGGACTTCTTCCTTGGGATGCCTTTCCTTGAGGGTGACCGCCAAGGCCGTTTTGATGGAACGGACCAGGCGCTCCCATGCCCCGCCCATGTTCGGAGCCCCAGGTGGTATGAATTTCCACCTGATGCTCATCCGCTCGGCTGTGGTGATGAGGTCTTCTCTGTTGAGGCTGGCGAGGGCTTCTTGAAGTTCCTTGTTGGCCCCCACGAAGTTGGTGCCGTTGTCGCTGAAGATCGTCTTCGGCATCCCCCTTCTTGCTGCCATTCTTCGTAGCGCCAGGATCATGGAGTCCGTTGACAGAGATGCTGCCAGTTCCACGTGGACGGCTCTGGTTGTGAGGCACGTAAACAGAGCGCCCCACCTCTTCTCATGACGCCGACCCACCGTGATGCTCATGGGTCCGAAGTAGTCCACGGCGGTGCATGTGAACGGCGGTTCCCCATGCCGTAACCGTTCCAGCGGGAGATTCCCCATCGGCTGGAGTTGTGGCGTGCCGCGGTACACCTTGCACCACTGACACCGATGAACCGTCGCCCTTACCGCAGACCGTAGTCCCAGGATCCAGTAGCGCTGCCTCAACTCGTTGATCACCGTCGCGTGGTTACCATGGTTGAATACTTCATGGTAATACGCGATGAGCAGTCTGGTGATGTGGTGCTTGCTGTCTAACACCACAGGTTTCTTATCTTGCCGAGTGTGTCTTGCCGCGTCGATTCTTCCTCGGAGTCGTAGTAATCCATCTTCCATGACGACATCCAGTTTCTTAAGCCTGCTATTCTTCTCGAATGGCTTCATCTTCTTGACGCAACGTATTTCATCTTGGAAGCTCTCTTCTTGGCTTCTTCGTAATAGGATCTTTTCGGCTTCTTTTATTTGGTCGGGTTCGAGGGGAATGAATCTTCTTTCTTGGGTGTTCTTGTTCACGGGCTTCATTGCTACCTTGGCTTTCTTCTTATTTCTTTTCCAGGTAGGATCTTGACGCTCAGACTTGCGGGACACGTTCACAGCGTGTTTCTTCTTTCGGCACAGGTCGACGAACTGTAGTACCCTTGCGGTCGCTCTCACTAGTCGAGTCCAACTTGAGAACTTGACTGGGTTCGGAGTTGGATGTCGATCAACGGGCTTCGTTGCCCCCACAGTTGATCTCTCCTTCTCTTCTCCCGTGTGCTCCGCCTTGACAGTACGTGGTTCCGGCCAATATTCCTCCTCTTGTGCTAGGAACGAAGGTCCATTGAACCATCTGTGTCCGCTCCCGAAGTCCTTGGGCACGTCCCTCGTTGCGTCGTTACTGTCGAGATTCTTTACCCGACTTTCATACACCTGCTTCAGGACCGGATCCCCATCCAGTTTCTTCTCGATGTTTCTTAACCGGTTTTCCGCTTGCTTGTAATTGTCAGGCATTTTCCCTTCCTTGTTTTTCCATAGCAAGCCGGTCTCGAAGCGCCCATTGTCCACTCTCTTTGTCGTTTCTTCTAAAATTGCCAGAGCCCTTTCTTCTATGTCTGTGGTCGGTCGACGTGGCTGGATCCCCAACGATTCCACGGCGAAATGTTCCTTGATGACCTTTTCTAAATCCTCTTCTTTAGAAGACATGTGCGCGCAGGTTACGAAGTTCACAGGTCTTGATGCTGCTCCATCGGACCCGTGTAGCACCCACCCTAGGTAGGTCAATGATGCTACGGGTTGACCTCTTTTCCCCTTGCGTGTGGCTCTGGACACGATGAGCTCCCAATTGTCTTGACCGATTAACAACTTGGGTGACTCTTCTTCATAATACAATTGTTTCGACATTGGCTTGAGATGAGCGCATTCTTCAATCCTTCTTATTTCCAACCTCTGAGGCGTCAGGTTGATGTCATCTATCGTACGGGCCCCAGAGATGGTTCTCTTCTTGGTCTGGTGCATTCCCTTCAATCTGACGTTGACCTTCATTGAGTCATGTTTGGAGATGGTCTTCCCACCTACGGTCTCCAAGGTGAGTGCTTCCACGGGTCCTTTGAGGCCGATTTGTCTTGCAACCGCAGAGTCGAGAAGCGTGACAGTTGACCCCTCATCTAGTAACGCCAGGATCCGGGCAGCTCCCTTCGGTCCATATAGCTCAACAGGAACCATCTTCAAATATGCCTTCGCTGTCCTTGCAGTGTTCACCGGGAGCATGACGTTGTTCGCAATTTCTTTCTTCTCTTCGGGCTTCGGGTTATCCCAACGTTCTTCATGAAGCACGAAGTGGTGCCACCGCTTACATGTCTTGCACGGTGGACGCCGACATGTTTCCTTCCGATGTCGTCCTTGAAGACACTTGAAACACATCTTCGACTTGGTAGCGACGTCCCACCGTTCCTTCAACGGCAGCTGTAGAAATTTGCGACATTCGAAGAGGTGATGCTCGTACTGGCAATGTGGACAGGTCTTTTCTTCTGCTTGTTCGGACGTGGTGTTCGTGAATTGACGTCTGGGAGGCTGGCGCGGCTGCTGCGTAGTCTCCTGCGTCGCGTATGGTCCACACCGGTCCGCTTCCCTGTTGAGGAACTTCATTAAATGCACCAGGTCTGGATCTTGATCTTCTGCGTCGGCGGCGAAGTCGTACCACCGATACTGCAATACCGCCGGCATCTTACCCACGATAATCCTTACCATTTCCGGTGAGTGTAGATACTGCGGTCTTCTTAGCCCCCGTATTGTCGCGACGGTGTTGTTCACTCGACTGGCGAACACGCAGATGTCGCGCGCATTTTCGTTGATCCTAGGAAGATTCTTTACCTTTTCCAGTTCCATCAGGATCAGGGCTTCTGGTCTTCCAAACCTTCGACGAAGAGCTTCTATTACTTCTTCAGGAGGGCACTCTGAATATAATAGGCTCTTGATAGCCTCCCTTGCCGTGCCCTTAATTGACCGCCGCAGCCGCGCCATATTCTGTGCTTCCGTAAACAGCGGTGCGGTGTCCTCATATACCGTCCTGAAGGCGATCCATTCTTCGCTTCTTCCATCGAAGTCGGGTAATTCATGTACGTAGTTAGGTTGCGATGCATTCCTCGGAGCAACACTAATGGCCTTCATGATGGCCTCAGCCAATTCCTTGGTCCCGTTGCTTGAAGGTTCCGCTTGGTCTTCAGGCTTGACGATAGTGACTGTAGGTTGACTGGCTCGCCCCTCCCCGGACGCCCCCAGTCGGTGCCCCTCCCCGGACACCTCCCCCTGATGCCCCTCCCCGGACATCCTCTCCACCGTCGACTGCACCCATGTGTGGATGTTCGCGTTATGCGACCAGTCTTCATCCTCGACCTCGGACTCTTCATTCTCCACCTGGACCAGCTCCCACTGCGCCTTGGCGAGTTCTGCAGCTGCCTGCGCTTCTTCCAGCTGTCGGCGCGCCAATTCCAGCTTGGCTTCCATCTCTCGACGTTTCGTCGACTTCACCGACCGCGTTTTCCGGGTTCCAGCTGTTGCAGCAGTTGGAGCAGCTGGAACACCTGGAGCAGCTGGAACAGTTGCCAAGGTGCCTGAAGTGACTCTAGACTCATATGTTGTAAGCGTACCCTCAGTTGCGGTGCCCGATGTCCCCGAAGAGTCAGTTGTCCCCTGCGCGCTTTCCGTGGCGAGGGGCGCAGTCGACTGGTTCGGCGGCGAGGTTCTCCTCTGGCTCCGTGTGACTGGCATGGCGGCGTCAGTAACCCGACGATATGACGACTAGCACGATGATCCGGCTCGAAGGACCAGCTGTTTGTCGCGGGGCACTGTGTTCGGCGGTGTGGTGGTATGCCACGCCGCCACCTAACCTGCGACCGTATAGGGGTGCGGGCGTGATGTTGTACGGACGGCCTTCTTCCGTCCGGCGCCGGAAGCCCGCTCGTGGTGATAGTCGTCGCGTCGGGGAGTTGCGCCTGTCCCGTGCCGTAGAGAGGGTAGGTGCGGGGAAGGGGTGACGTGCAATAGAAACAATAATTGACGTGCAATAGAAACAAGAGTGTAGGCCAGCCAAAGCCTCTTCCCTATCCCGACCTAACCCCTACTTCCTCTTCTTGCGCAGGAACGCTTCCGTCTTCAGATCTTCCTTTTCTTCCCCAGGAGTCTTCTTCTTCAGGAGTCTTCTTCTTCTTCGGGAGTCTTCTTCTTCTTCAGGAGTCTTCTTCGTATTCTTCTCTGCTGAGACCATGCTTAAGCCGGAAAACTGGTTTTCTGAGCTACCCCAGAGCAATACCGTAAAGAGAGCCGCGCTTTTTTAGGCCCATTTTCGTGTCATTTTCACTTTGGCTGACCTAGTTTTCACCCTTTCTTTATTAATTTCCCAAAATTTACACATATGTATTATACATCGTCGGAATCCTCATAATTAGCCCTATCTAGCTACATAAGTTACATTATCATACCTAAATTAGTTACAAAGTTATTCGTGAAAATATTCCAAAAATGTACATCTTACGTAATTTCACATGTCAATATTCCTAATTATCTCAAAATTATCATAATTGATTCTTACTATTCTTACATCAATATGAAGCTAGAAACATATTCTAGGAGATAACATTAACTTTAAAAACATAAAACATGTATAAAACTCAAAAACCTAACCTTAAATACTATTTTCATAAAAATACCTAATAACTCTAATAAAATACAACGAATGCGACCGATAGCGCCATCTACCGTGTCTTATCCTAAAACTTAAAACTTACGTAATGTATTTTTTCTCATATAACTTATAAAAACATATTCAGTCGGGCTTATAAAACAAGTTAATAACAATTATTAATTAAATATCATTCATTAGTCGCCGACAACTTTTATAATAATTTGAAACATTTTTAACAAAAACATGTATACTCCATATTACGTACCTGTGCTAGAGTTTTCATAGAGCCATCCGCTATGCTCTCGCACCCTCGGAGCGAGAGCTGGCGTAGGAAACCACCGCATCTTAGCGATATGTTCTCTATTACTGGTCCCTGAAACAAGATGCATCAATTAAATATTAATAATCCATTTAATAAGATACTAAATCAATTTAAACACCTATTTTATACAAAAGGAAAGACAACAAACTCCCTAAAACTGATTTTTGACAAAATTGTGTTACTTGCTGTAACCCAATAAGAGAGGGCAGCACTAGTACTCTGAATCACACTGTTCGATGTTCCCCTTTATTATTTACTGCAGTCACCAATAGATGGCGCTGCGCCATAAGCTAAAACGCGGTAACGAGATTTTTTACTGAGCGTATAAATACCTTAACGAAATAAATAATCGCTCTCGTTTTGGAATTTGTTGTTTTCATTGCGCTTGCCCCCTTTGGACCCTTGGACACACACTATTGAAGTTTTATAAACATCTTACATAATTATAATTACAAAAACCTCTAATTAACAAAAGGCCATAAAACAAATGTTACGTAAAGAAGAGTTTTATAAAACAAGTGATTATTTGGCCCTATTAGCGTAATTTGATATTATATAATATGAAACTGTGTGTGCTGTGGAGTTACTTTCGTCGCTCCTTCAAAACTAAACATCTTGCAAAGTAGTAATGAATTACTGACTTATTAAATCAATTTAGTAAAATATCTACGTAAAAAAATATTATGATTTTGAATAGGCGAGCTCTGTCGTACAAAAGGCATATGTTGAATATTTCTTTCAAATCAAATCAAATCAAAATTTTTTATTCAAAGTAGGTTCTTTACAGATCACTTTTTGAATGTCAAAGCAACTACCACCACTTCACAAGGTGTTTCGTTATGGAGAAGAAGCGGCGAAAGAAACTCCATAACACACATCTTTTAAAAAAAAAATGTTTTTGACAATGTTAACTTAACGTAATGGTACATGTGGAGCTGGAGCTAATTCAGACCACACCGTTTTGTCAGTCAAATAATCACTTACTTTATAGTACGCTTTTTTACATAGCGTTAGTTTAACGACATGTTTAAACTTTTTTTCTGTGAGATTCAAAATGTGGTCGGGTATTTTATTGTAGTAGCGAATACAGTTTCCCACGAAAGATCTAGCCACCTTACATAATCTATGTTTAGGAATTACTAATTTATTTCTATTTCTGGTATTAAAGTTATGGTGGTTACTATTTTTTTCAAACATATCAGTGTGTTTTCTTACATACATAATATTTTCATAAATGTATTGACTATGCACCGTCAATATATGAATAGTGGGAAACAGTTCTCTTAGGGACTCACCACGCCGCAGACTATATATTGACCTTATTGCTCTTTTTTGAATAGTAAATATAGAGTCTATGTCAGCAGCACTGCCCCACAGTAGAATGCCATAAGACATAATGCTGTGAAAGTAACTGAAATAGACAAGTCTGGCAGTGGGTATGTCTGTTAACTGTCTAATTCTTCTGACTGCAAAAGCTGCAGTACTAAGTCTGCTGGACAAAGCAGAGATGTGGGGACCCCACTGGAGTTTAGAATCAATGGTAATCCCCAAGAAAACAGTTTCATTGACGAATTGCAAAGTCTCACCATTTAGAGCGACATTCATCCCCGTACTCCTTACATTTGGTAGCATAAATTTAATACATTTAGTTTTATTAGAATTTAAGAGTAGGTTGTTTGCATCAAACCAGTTCTGAATCAAGCAAAGAGTTTCATTAATATCGTTCGTATCCTGTGATTGTCGTTTTACTCTAAACACCAAGGAAGTGTCATCAGCAAACAAAACAACCTCAGATAAATCCTTTACTACATTTGGCAAATCATTTATATAAACTAAAAATAGAAACGGACCTAGGATGGAGCCCTGAGGTACACCTATTTTAATATTAGAACCTGCTGATAATGCTCCATTTACTTGCACTCGTTGGACTCTATTGTTTAAATAAGAATTTATCAACTTTAGAGAATTTCCCTGAATACCATAATATTGTAATTTTAACAATAAGGTTTTATGATCAACACAATCAAAAGCTTTAGACAAGTCACAAAAAATACCTATAGCATCATGTGCTTGTTCCCAACAATCAAAAATATGTCGCAGCAATTGAACACCAGCATCTGTGGTAGAACGGCCTTTAGTAAAGCCAAATTGCTTTTGATGTAAAAGATTATTTAGTTTAAAATGAAGCAACATTTGCTGTAAGAGGATCTTTTCAAAAATTTTACTTAGAACAGGCAGTACTGAGATGGGTCTATAATTGTTGGGATCTTTAGTATCACCTGCCTTAAACAATGGAATTATTTTGCTATGTTTCATTAAATCAGGGAAACAGCCTTGATCAACACACATATTAAAAATAGTGACTAAGTAGGGAGCTAAAGTTTTAATGATTGATATACAAACTTTTACTGACATTCCCCAAATGTCCTCTGTATTTTTAACAGTTAATTCTTTAAAAGCTTTTAATATGTCATTAATTAAAATATGTCTAAATTTAAATTTAATGTGACACTGACTTAAATTCTCTTTAAGGATGGTCACTGCTTTAATTGGGGATGATTTTAAAAATTTAGTAGTATTAAATGGTATATTCGAGAAAAAAGTTTCAAATTCTTGTGCAATTTCTTTATCTGAGGTAATCTGACCACGTTCAGTAGTAAGAGATACTTTACTGATACTTAATCTGCAAGTTCGTGTTTCGGCATTAATTATTTTCCAGATTGTTTTAATTTTATTATCAGCATTTTTTATTTTATTATGTATGAACTTAGATTTAGCTGTCATACAAACTGATTTAAATATTTTAGAATATTTACGAACATATTCATTGAAGTGAGGGCTACAGTTATTCTCTCTTTCACTATAAAGCTCGAAAAGTTTACTTCTACTTAGACGAATACCTTTAGTAGCCCATTCACAAAAACTAAGTCTAGTACTCTTTTCATACCTAACTTCAGAAAATATTTTTTTAAACTCACACAGAGTTTAAAAAAATATTTTCACTGTGGAGAAAAATGCTGAATATAAATTATTAACACAAGTGCTATGGTTCAGAACTGGCAACTTATTTAGAAGCACTTTATTATATTTTAATAAACGGTGACTTGTAATTGGTCTATGAAGAAACTTTATGTTCCCTTCCTTGGATATGTTATATTGGATATGGACAGACTGCCCCTTGTGATCAGATTTAATCTGATTTATTATAGATTTTTCAACTACAGAGCAGTTACAGAAAATGTTATCGATGCAAGTAGCAGAGGATGAAGTCACCCTGGTTGGCTCAAAAAAACTATATTCTAAGTTATATGATCTAAATAAGGAAAGTAATTTTACTTTCAATGTGGTGTTTTCTAAAATATTCACATTAAAATCACCACAAACAACAACATATTTCTTACATTTGCAAATAATATCCAAAACATTTTCCATTACACCTTCAAATCTAGAAAATGTTTCTATGTTAGGGGGCCTATACACGCTAACCACAATAAGGCTATCCAGCTCGACACATGATAATTCAATAACACGTTCAACCGAGAGCCCCACTATATCCAAGCGTTCTCTTGATTTTAAACCTTTACGAGTTATTATTAATGAGCCACCATGGATAGCTGACTCACGGCTGAACGAACTAGCAATAAAGTGATTTATATAGTTTATTTGTGTTTCACCTTGTTTTAACCAGTGCTCTGTTAAACAAATTATATCATAATTGTTACTCTCTAAAAATAACTCCAGTTCCAGTTCCTTACTTGAAAAACCCTGGATATTCTGGTGCAATATTTTTAGAGATGAAAACTTTTTATTGCTAGTTTTATTATTACTAAATTTACCCATATGAAGACATTTATTTGAAATATGTCTCTTAATTTGCTTATTATTATTATATTCATATGAATTACTTACATAATTATTTATTGATATGTCAATGTTATTAAATGAATTACTATTTGACAATGGTTGTAAATTAAATAATTTGCCAGAGGTGCACTCTGTTGTCCTATCATTTAATTTAAATTTTCCAATGTCAAATTTAAATTATTGGATGTCAATAATTTTAATTTTATACTTTATGAAAGAACATCAGGATATTATAATAATTTTTGTCACCTCACCTCAACATCTCTTTGAAAATCAAACAGATCTATCCGTTGCCAATTTGAGCCATCCAGTGCCAATATATTCCATAGTTTTGATACCTGAAACAAATATAATTTTGATAAGTGTCGTCGTCAGACGTCAACCCATTACTGTCCCACTGCTGGGCACGGATCTCCTCTCAGAATGAGAAGGATTAGGCCATAGTCCACCGCGCTGGACAAGTGCGTATTTGTAAACTTCACAAAACTTGAAAACATTTTTTAAAAATCACGCAGGTGTCCTCACGATGTTTTCCTTCACCGTTTAAGCAAGTGATAATTAATTTAATTTCTAATACACAAATTACTTTGAAAAATTAGAGGGCGTGCTTGGGACTTCAACCTCGGATCTCTTGATCGAAAGACCGAGTTTTTAACATTGCTGTACATAATACAATTTTGTTATTAAGTATCCCTATATTTAAGGTACAGCTTTGCATAAGGAAATAAGCTTTAAAGTCATAATAACATTATTATTTGCACATACATTACAATACTATACAAACGTAATAAAACAAAGATTAAATTTTAAATAACAAATAGTCTTTATCTATCTTTATTTATCTATCTTTATTTATCTATCTATGTATTTATGAAGGTGGTAGAACCCCTTGTGGTTCGACTCCGGCGGCACCACCGCCACACCTATTTCTACCTAATAACAGCAGTGTTAGGCGCTGCTGTGTTCCGGTTTGAAGGGTGTGGTAAGGGAGACAGACTTTTCCGAGGCGTTCCAGCTTAGTCCTCAGGGGTAGCGGCGCATCTGTGGCCGACCTCAGGTAGGAATATCTAATCCTACCTGGGGTTGATTACAGATGTCCATGGGCGGCAGTAGCCACTTACCATCAGGTGGACTGCATGCTCGTCTGCTACTCCTATATTATAAAAAAAAAAAAAAAAAAAAAAAAATCCATCTGTTAGTTTGTAATCTTAGAAATGACTAAACATATAAACACAAAGACATTATTAAGTATCACTATTTGTTATTACATTACATATCTAAATATTTTTGTTTTGTTATTTTGACGGCAAGGCACCTGCGGATGACCTTGGGTAGAAATCTAATCTTATCTGGGGTTGATTACAGATGTCCATGGGCAGCAATAGCCACTTACTATAGAACCCTCTGTGGTTCAACTCCAGTGGCACCACCGCCACACTTATTTCTGCCTCATAACAGCAGTATTAAGCGCTGCTGTGTTCCGGTTTGAAGGGTGTGGTAAGGGAGACATACTTTTCCGAGGCATTCCAGCTTAGTCTTCAGGGGTAGCGGCGCATCTATGGCCGACCTCAGGTAGGAAACTAATCCAATTTGGGATTGATTACAGATGTCCATGAGCGGCAGTAGACACTTACCATCAGGTGGACTGCATGCTCGTCTGCTACTCCTATATTATATAAAAAAGGTGGACTACTTGTTTGCTAAGTTATGGATGTGTCTCTTATCTACTAATAGAATTGCTTATCATTCAATAATATAAAGCAAGATTTAAGTAATCAAAATCAAATCAATTTTTTTATTCAAAATAGGTTCTTTACTGAGACACATATCCCAAACTTAACTACCTCACACATCTCTGATGAAAAATAACCCTTATTCTGAAAATATATACGACGAGCTTTTGCCCGCGGCTTCACTCGCGTTACGATGTAATATTTTCATCCCCTATTTTATCCCCTTGGGGGTAGAATTGATCAAAATCCTTTCTTAGCGGATGCCTACGTCATAACATCTACCTGCATGCCAAATTTCAGCCCGATCCGACCAGTGGTTTGGGCTGTGCGTTGATAGATCACTACGTCAGTCAGTCACCTTTGAGTTATATATATTTGGATTACAACATGCATATTAAATCAAGAAAAGTTGAAACCGTACCTGTGCACACCGACAGAGTGATACCACGTCCAAGTAGGAGAGGATCCGTAGTAAGAGCTCCTTGGGCAACTTCTTGTTTATGTGGTTGTCGTCTTCGCCCGAAAAACGAGCGATCTGAAACATTGACAAACAAAAAACACTTAAAATAGAAAAGACTAAAATGAAATTCAGGATTAACTAACAATTATTATAATAATTGGCCAAGTGCCACCAATATTATTATATTTTTGTTATTATTGCATTGAAGTAAATGCATTGTAAAAATTTTAATTGTCTACTTATTATGATTCAATAGACAAAACAAAAAATGGCGAAAAATAGCGGTTTCCGTATGGTGACCTCCTTGTTTTTTTTTTCATTTTTAGTATGTGTTATTATAGCGGCCCCCCTATACATACTTAGTAAGAATTTCAAGTGTCTATCTTTTATGGGTTAGGAGACAGAGCCCTGTGACAGACGGACAGACAGTGGAGTCTTAGTAATTGGGTTCCGTTTTTACCCTTTGGGTAGGGAAGTCTAAAAACAAAAACCTGACTGTTCCTTTGCTCATATGCTCATTTGATACATAAATATTAAAAAAAAGAAACTTAGTTTTGAGTTTCACCTCACTACAATATCACAGTTTCCTTGTTTCATGTCATTTGTCATAAAATCCTACCAAGTTCTCAATTGCATTGAAGGTCTTGAACCAAATTACTCAATTAGGAATTATGCGACTATGATAATGTTTGAACCCATGAGCAGAGCAATTCTATATGCAATCATTGTGCAGTACATGTGTACTGTAGAACTATTTAATAACTGCATTTGTACTACTTAGGCATCTTGCAAGAGATATTTTACTATGCAAAAGATGAAACAACAATAAAACAAAAAAGAAGAGATTATTTTACTGTTTGATACTAATGTTTGTGATTATAACTGATCAAAATAAGTTATCTTTTTATAATAATGAAATAGTAAACTAGCATCCAATCTACCTGATGGTAAATTTTACTGTTACTGTAATTAACCATATAAGATTGAATTCCAAACTGAGTTTGCCCATAAACGTTACTTCTGTCAGTTGCGAATCCTGAGGACTAAATTGGAACGTTAGATAAGTATGTGCCCCTTACCACACCCTTCAAACCAAAACATAGTGCGCTTAACACTGTTGTTATAAGGCAGAAATAGACATTAAGTGGTGTAGATTTTTTCCTATAGTCTAAAAACATATTATGAGAAATAAACATTTTTCAAAGCAGGTTTGCAATGAAACCAAAACCATGAGGTCATTTAACATAGATTTTTTTATCTGCCGAAATATATTATTAAAAACTCTCAACTATAGAGATTTTCTCAGGTTTTCCTTCACCCATAGATTAGTAAAGATTACTCACTCCTACCAAGAAAATGTACCCAGTTTTGAGAAATGTAATAGTTGCGTAAAAAAGTTTTGCCACGTCTCCGTGCTAAAATGTCCCTTAAATATTTGAAATAATTATTTATTTATTACTTAAATTACGCAGTATTAGTCATTTAATTGTAAACTTTCTCTAAAAATGTTTTTATTTGTCAAGAATAAAAACAAAGAACTTACTAAAATTTGTGGAGTCATTCAATTTCAAGGCAGCGAAGTATCTTTACTAATCTATGCCTTCACCATTAAAATTTTTAATTTTTTTACTTTGAGCCATGGACCTTCAGATTGAGGCCAAACTTAAAACCACTAAGCTACTATGAGTGCTATAGCCTGTATTCTTATTACGCATATAATAAGGAAGTTTCGAGTACATAAATGCATATCAGTCAAATACCAGACATGTGGTAAGTTGTGAAAATAATAATAATGGTAATGAACTACACAGTCTACACACGACATCTTTATTGCGAACATAGATTAGTAAAGATTACTCACTCCTAACAAGAAAATGTACCCAGTTTTGAGAATTGAAATAGTTGCGTAAAGTTTTGCCACGTCTCCATGCTAAAATTTCCCTAAAATATTTGAAATAATTATTTATTTAGTATGTAAATTACGGAGTATTAGTTATTTATTCGTAAATTTTCTCAAAAAATGTTTTTATTTGTCAAGAATTCAAAAAAAGAACTTACTATAATAAGCCATTTGCGGCTTCATTCAATTTCAAGGCGGCGAAGTATCTTTACTAATCTATGATTGCGAATGGCGAAAACACGATAAGTAAATAAAAACAAATATCTTTTGAAACACAAGTTAATCATTGATAAATTACAAAATAATTGTAAATTGCATACCTAATTATCTTCTCTGGGGGGAAAATTAAAACGTGGTCGAATTTGCTAATTCGAAATTCGAATTTGAAATCATCGGAATTCTTATCAGAAATAAGCGTGAAAAAAATAAAGGTACCTTTTTGGCGCGTGCTGTCTTCGTCATTTTTTTCTTTTATTGACCTAGGTTCCGGAAGTTAAGCCAGGGTCATTCAAGGCCATTAAATATAACGGTAATCGAGCATCGAGTTGACTGAACGCACTAACTGAGGTCAATACACCATTACAAAGACGTCAATTATATTATTCATACGGCCTCAGTGCTAACGTTAACAATTCGACGCGAAAAAGATGAGCATGCAACTGGCTGACAAAAATAAAGCGGGAAATGAAAACGAACATAACATCAAAAATAGACTGCGTATTTTTTATCTACACTACTAACATCTAAACTGTTTATCTTTTTTTATTCGAACACAGAACGTATCGTGGTTGCGAAAAAAAAGGAATACATGTTTGAAAATGGAATCGGAGAACAAAGAAACGAGTATTAAGTACATGTACATAGATGTCAGCTGTTTCTGCTGTTACAAAAACACAAACAAAGTACGAGCACGATCGATGTACGCACCTCGAATTTATTCCTTCCGGAATAAGTCATGCTCGGGTATGGCGTCACCTTAGCCACAGTGTTGAATTTCACTGACCACTGGACCTGAAATTGTATCCACAGTTGGCTGGTATCGAACAAAACAATTTTATTTCACTTGCGAAGTAATTTTCGCCGACCGACAACAATGGCCGCTTCGTTACATTAAGACGTCTGTTCAGAAACTGAATATATTGAAATTTTGACAACACTAAAAACTACTTATTTAAATTAGAAACGTAATATTTTATTGTTACTTATGTCACTATTTACTTAGGAATTAATTTTATAATTATATAAATTTATGGCCACCAGATACTTATAATAAAAAAACCTAAATGTTATAAAGATAAGTTAGAGAAGTTCTACATTCTGAACGCAACAAATTTGATGTTTCGTTATGACATTGACGTTTACCTCCACAGGCCACAGACTATGGAAAATATAAGTCGTTTTATGTCAATTACAAAAAAATATTAAATATTGTGAATAAATACGCAATGATTACTTAAAAGATAAAGAACAACTCACGATTTTATAAACCTAAAAAGAAATATTGTTTTTTTATATCCTACTCGCTTATGGTTTAATTAAGCAGATAGTTTGAAAAACTCTAGTTATAAGATAGGCAGAAAATAATTATTTCCACATATACAGATTGTTATCCAATGTTATTTAACTATTGAAAATATTTGTAAAAAAAAAAATTGCCCGTTTCACACTCTCGTTGAAATAGAGAGAATTTTCGATACGATAAAAAAGATAACAATATAAAAAATGCAAAAATGAAACATTTTAAATTGAAGAAGGAGATTGACTTTCGTAGTGAGACGAGGAAAATTAAAAATGCAACGATGTTTAATGGTATTACGATAATACATTATATAACATTTATATAGCGGGCCAGAGATCAACCTGTAATTTTCAATGTTATCTCCAGATTAGAAATGACTTATCATACATTTTAAAAATAAGGAAAATAAACATATCGCAATATTTTCATATTTAATACGCAAATTAACTAAGTACAATTAATCTTTCGCTATAAATGGATCTGCTATCGGATTATCAATCTTTTCAAACGGATAATGAGGGTGTTCTTGCCAAAATGACGGGAACGTGTATCTTGTATGCGTGTTAAACTTGTTTATTTCTTCAATCTCTTCCTTATTGAGCTTGAAATCGAAAATGTCGATGTTTTCCTTGAGACGGGAGTAATTCACTGTTTTTGGTACTGGTACAATGTTTCTATCAACCTGAAAATAAAACTTAATTAAAATACTAATATACTTACGCTATGTAACCTAATATGTATGCCATATTTATTTAGCTTACTTAGTATTAGGGTTTTGTAATGTGTAGACTATTTTTTATCGGGACTTTTAAATTTTCCACTACTTTTACCGGAAATTCCTGGGAACTAGAGTAATTTCCAAACACGTTGCAGTCTGTGTAATTCCAAAAACCAGATTCGAAAACCCTGTTTAGTACGTTTGACATTTTATGGAGTACGTTTATATATTTTTAAAGCAAAAAAGCTTCTTTTTTATTACAACAGGTTTCAATTATTACTTAAGCCATAAGAATATCTAAACAATACAAGTTGTTTTTTAATTTGTTGTCTTATAAAACTTGTGGATGGATTTAACAAATAAAGCATTACACTTTTAACTATGAACATGTTCTATATCCAAAAAACATCTTGCTATCTAACGTTCACTACAAAATTAACTTATTACCATACTGAAGCCTAAGCTTCTCAGAATATAATTTTTATAGATTAAGACAAAAGATTTTCAAAACTGCTAATTTTGCATTCAAAACTCACCAGCCACCGCAAAACAACTTGAGGTGTGGTCTTTCCGTACTTCTCGCCTATAGCAGAGAGCATTGGATCATCAATCTTCGGTCCGGAGAACTGCATGCCGTGCCTGGATACCAAGGAACCGAAGGGACTGTAGGCCATCACGACTAGACCTTCAGACTGCGCATATTGCACTAACTCTCTTTGTATTATTTGTGGATGGACCTAAGAAAAGAATGCTTATTAATAGCTCGTAAACGATTACGAAACAAAAGTCCAATTGATCATGCCTAATTACCTGCCATTTTTAATATAGGAGTAGCAGACGAGCATGCAGTCCACGTTATGCTAAGTGGCTACTGCCGCCCATGGACATCTGTAATCAACTCCAGATAGTACATATTAGATATTCCTGAGGACGGCCACACATGCGATCATACATGGTCTATGAACCACATAACATAACATGATCTTTGAATATACCTTTATTTACGTTTTACGTTTGACGTAACAAACAGCAAATGGCTGGCATTCCACCTGATAGTAAGTGATCACTGCCACCCATAGACATCTGTAAACTCCTTATAGATTACTTGAAGGGTATAGAATAGGGTTCCAGCTGAAGCCGTTCACAAATGCTTTATCACTCCTGAGGACTACGATTATCGCTTCATATGTAAGTCAGTCGAGCACTTAAACTGGAATCTTACAAATTACTGAAATTACCTCAATTTGTAACGCTGCAGGCATTACGCTTCCTTCTTTAATAACCCTCTTTATTTGTTCTTCGTTAAAATTAGACAATCCAATGGACTTGGCTAGCCCTTGCTTCTGCACATCTTCTAGCCCTTGCCAGGTCTCCATGTAGTCTACATCTGAGTGTGTGTAATCGTCCTGTAATGTATTATAAATTGATTAAAATTTACACACAAAATAGTTACCAAGTAAGGGTTCGTGTATTATTGTAATTGTTCTAATAGGAAGGCCGGATTTTTAGTTGAATAAGACGGTCACATGGTATACATAAAAATAAGTAAGTATATATTTCTCGTTCTGTTTTTACGAATTAAGATTATACTCCTAGATGTACCTAAAATCTTAATATTAATAAATTGTTATATTTTTAATGTTGTACATAGTTATATTGAATTTTATGCTGTATGGTTTGAATTACGCTAAATAAACAAAACAAATACTTACATTTAGAGCCATTGGCCAATGCATTAGATACAAATCTATATAGTCAAGTCCCATTTTTTCTACAGTTTTCTCCAAGGCTTTGACGACCTGCTCTCTTCTGTGCTCAGTATTCCATAACTGGAACACAAATATTTGTAATAACCATTTAGTAAATTAGTATACATTAGATGGTAAGTGGTTACTTCCAATTGATACATGTAATGAAGTAAAATAATAAATTGCAAATAGCAATATTAATTTAAAGGGGGGATTACGGTTCTTACGGCGCCAAGATTTGAATGCGGATCCGTATAGATTTCGATGAGACAAGACGAAAAGTAAGAATAAATTTTTTTGATATCTCGCTTAGTTTTCGAGATATCGATACTCAAAAATTATTCGAAAATTTCGATTTTTTGCGTTTTAAAAGTGAAATTGCCGAGGAACGGCGCGGCGGAAACGGGTGCGACTAGTATCTCCGGATAGGGGAGGACGTGCAGAATACGGTAGAAGAAAAATGAAGAGAATTCGTTAAGAAACGGCGGAGGAAAATGAGAAAAACCAAAAATTGATTTTTGAAAAACGGAGAAAATTATATTTAAAAATTTAGAAAACGGAGAGAAACGGAAGTAGTATGTGCGAAAAGGTATCGTTGAGACGAGTACGATGGTATAAAATAATTAGAAATCGGGCAAAGGACAACAAAGTTAGAGGTGATTGAAATTTGAGTTGGTATTGGTTAGGTTGGGTTAGGTTAGGTTAGGTTTAGGTTAGGTTAGGTTTTTTTTTATTATTATTATTATTATCATAATAATAGTGATAATCATAATAAAGGATAAAATATATCTTCAAAAAATTTTTTCAATAAAATTCCAACATTTTTAATAATGTATTTATTAATATCTTGAAAACTAAGCAAGATATCGAAAAAAAATATTCTTTATTTTCGTTTTCTTTTCCAAAAATCTATCGAAATACATCATTAAAAGAATATTTTTTTTTTATTTTTCGATTTTTAAATATCGATATCTCGAAAACTAAGCGAGATATCAAAAAAATTTATTCTTACTTTTCGTCTTGTCTCGTCGAGATCTATAAGGATCCGCATTCAAATTTTGGCGCCGTAAGAATCGTAATCGTGCCAATTTAAATTATTGAGGATTAAGATGGAACGCCTTAAAATGTAAATCTGCCTAACCACGTCCATCTCATCAGAACATAGTTTTGCACTGCTGATGTAAGGCGGTGGTACCGCCGTAATAAAACTACCATAATGTAATAATGATTCTGGTTATTAAACAAAAAAAGATTATTAACAAAAAAACCTGCGTATTTCTTTTTATTGGATCCTTATTAATTTACACATTTATTTTAATATTTTTGTTGAGACAATACGACTGAACGTGCTTCGAAAAATACCTTCGTTGTAATAAAAATATCTTCTCTCTTCACAACACCTTCCTCGATTTTCATCCTCACAGCTTCCCCAATCTCCTCCTCGGTCCCGTAGATGGCAGCAGTGTCGAAATGCCGGTATCCGACATCAATCGCATGAAGTACTACATCACGTAGCTTCTTATTCTCTGATTTCACTATGCCATTCTGTAAAAATAGTCCGTAAACTAGTTAAGCAATAGGTAATATTTTTGAAGGGTTTAAAATATTACCTATTGCACTTTTTGTTTCTACAGCGGTCTCATTATCTCTCATGTTTATGCCCTATAACGGCAGTATTAAGCACTGCGTTGTTCTATTTTGAAACATTTTTATGTGTTCAGTAATAGTAAGCAAAGATTTCCCTATGCTAATGATCACTCTCTACAATGAGCACTGCGCGCTTTTTTGCCGTTTCAATTTGGATAAAATAAAATACTTCCTGAGGTTCATTATTTAAAAAAAAAGTTGCAGGATTGTAATGTATACTTACTAACCACTGGTGAATCATTTTTAATGTCATTGGCCTATACATTAGCTCTATAAGATAACAAATACGTTAAGAAAAACATTAAAGTATACACTCCAAATTAGAAAAAACCTACTTACCTGATCAAATCCCAAATAAGTCCCCAAAGCGATAGCAGGCATCTCCCTTCCATTATTAAGTTTTAATTTAGTTACTTCAGCTGCACTACCCATCTGGAAAACAGTAAAAACGATTTTGAAATTAAAATAGAGAATTATTTAGTGAATAATGAACTGCGCATCACATCAACTGTCACCGAAATATGCAAGAGTGTGAGGGTGGTCTTATATTTAATTCAAAATGGCTTCTTCAGTTGTCAAAACTGCCTTAAGAAGTTTTCATACAAAAATACCCGCGTAACTATACACAACAGCGTACTTGTGTATTCTATAATAGAATGAAGAATGATATAATATTTTAATAATTTGTTAGCTACACAGTAGCTCTCCTTACCTGAATAAAGATTAACATTACTTTACTTTAAAAACTGGCTCACTCCAAGGTTTATTCTCGATTTAAAAAATGATTGTTTCAAAACTCAGAAAAAGTGTAACACTGTTGTTATGACTGGGAATTGAACCTTAGACCTCCAGTATAAGTTGCGAAATATAAGTATAATCCACGTAAAACTGTTAGTCCTCTCTGAATATATAAATGAATCGCGTCGCCATAGCAAATTGTATGATTACACCTGCTCGCAACAACTTCAGAGCGGACTAGCAGTTTGGCGCGGACTATACTAGACTACAATGAAACACTGTTTTTTGTTAACACGTTAGCTGCGGAACGCGGCTTAAAACACCTCGTCCATGTCTGGTCGTTATAGCGGTAAGAAAAAACTTTAACTTCTCTGTGGTGCGAGAGGCATAACTTCCGTCTGGTTCAGTGTAGGAGAGTGATAACTATATGTTTGTGATGTGCTACTGATTCCTAGTTCTATGGTACACCAACCTAATGTCGGGTTTGTTAGACCTCGTACCGCACTGAACAAATTATAATGCTAACACAGTGCGGAACGAGGTTGGGAACGCCTCGTTTCCCCACGCACCTCGTACCGCACCCCACGCTAGCTTCACGTGGTTAGTGTTGTGCAACGCAGTCGAGGCTGCGTAGCGACGAAGTAGGACCGCTGTCTTTATGTTGAAAATTATCATGTCGAAACGTTGCCGAAAAAAGTTGATCATGGAGGAAGATGAAGAAAAACCGGTTGAAAAATCTGAGCCAGAATCAGAATACAGGAAGATATTTCAAAAACAGGTAAGTCACAAATATACTCTGTCTAGGTGAAAGTCCAGTAGTGAGACTTGGCAGGCTAGGCGTATATCCGTATAGTAAGAAATTACATTATAGATAATTACGTTTCCTGTTATGGTTCAAACAAAAGTTAAGTAGCTACATTATTGATATAGGAAACGTAGGCAAAATCGTTACCGAGTATTCCGATTACTCTTTACCCTAATCTACTCGCTCCTACTTTTCAGAATCTACTGCAAAGAAAGCACATCATCTCGATAAGGGTCCAAAGAAGAAGAGATGTGTCGGATGCTACGAAAAACTCCGCACATTCTTGACATGTCGTGAGGCAGACAAAAAAACCAAAAAAAAAAACTCACGGAATGCACTGTTTGCAAAAAACCTTATTGTCTGAAATGTTTCAATGAAAAACATCCATAACTTTTCCCCTTTTTGTATTCATTCTGTCCATAACGTTGATAAATAAAAACAATAAAATAAAATCGATATTTATTTTCCCATCACTAAATTATATGGAAACCTGCCATTTTTCAGTGCGGTCCGAGGTGCATTAGACCCACATTTTATTTTACCCATAGAATCTAAAGTAACGAATTTAACCAAGGGCGGCGGCAGTTTTAGGTTAATCAACTCATTGTTAATAATAATCAAGACAAAAGCCGTCGATTTTGTCTTATTTGGCGCCAAAAAAAGGATTTTAGTCTCCTTCGGGCGGTGGGATTTAACACGCCTCGTGCCGCCACAATGTCGGATATAGGACGAGGTTTAAAACAACTCGTAACGCAGTAATGGAAAGTACAGAAAAATCTGTGCCGCAGGGAACGTGTTAAAGATTATAATTGGATAACGTCACTGAACATCAGAGGCGTAATGGGCAATTTAAAACATAAGTAGTCATTGATAAGTAGAATATGGAATATTTGTACTATGTTTGTACTGTGGTAATGTTTTGGGCATGTAAAGTACAATGACCCAGCGCTGATGACTTGTCATGACCTCGCTCATGACCCGCGCTAATAAACAACCTTGTAAGTCATTATGTTATCAATTGAAAATAAATTTCAATGACAGTTCTTTAAAAAATGTTTCTTAAAGTCGACATTTTATTTTTGTTTGGTTTAAGCAAGTATTCGTTATTTTTTTACTTTTACTTATTGAAGTTATGTTTTAAATAGTTTTATAAATAGTTTGTATAGTTTTATAAATTAGTAATTTTTAATAAATTAGCATTCGTTTTAATTAATGTATGAAATGAATGTAATGAAATGGATATTTTGTATGGAACTAGCAAGGGCGTTACCAGGCGATCATACAGTGTAGGGCAGCTGGTGTATGATTTATGCATTTCTAGAGAGGAGAAGGCAATTGCACATCATAACGAACGACGAATACTACAAATCCAGAGAGCAGAGCAGCATACAATTGTTAAACACTACACTTATATTTTAACGAATTAATGTAATAATCTGTAGTGTAGTTATATTCTTATCTGTGAAATAAATTCGTTGAACCATAACTGTATTTATTTGTAAATTCATAGTTTAGTAAAGATTACTCACTCCTAACAAAAAAAATGTGCCCAGTTTTGAGAATTGAAATAGTTGCGTAAAAAAGTTTTGCAACGTCTCCGTGCTAAAATATCCCTAAAATATTTGAAATTATTATTATAAATTATTTAATTATCATGCAAATTACGCAGTATTAGTTATTTATTCGTAAATTTTCTCTAAAAATGTTTTTATTTGTCAAGAATTCAAAAAAAGAACTTACTATAATAAGCCATTTGCGGCTTCATTCAATTTCAAGGCGGCGAAGTATCTTTACTAATCTATGTGTAAATTATGAACAATGTAAAAGTCTACATACCAGAATAAACACAGGCATTAAAATACGAGTGCCAGTCATGTCTGGGCTTGATAGACTGACACATTGTTTGTGTCAACTTATTTATAACTTCTGATAAAATTTAAAAGGAATGTGGGACCGTTCATTGGAAGGACCTTCTGTGTAAGATTGTAATTAGTTTTCACCCGCGACATCGCTAACGATCAAAGGTTTTTATTTATCAGTACAGTACTTATATATGCCTAAGGGACAGTACTTTTTTGTGATAAAATCTGGTGGTGTGAATGAAGGTGCTAGAATCCTTTATGGTTCGATTCCGGCGGCATCACCGCAACACCTATTTCTGCCTCGTAACAGCAGTGTTAAGCGCTGCTGTGTTTTGGTTTGAAGGGTAGTAAGGGACACACACTTTTCCGAGGCGTTCCATCTTTGTCCTCAGGGATAGCGGCGCATCTATGGCCGACCTCAGGTAGAAATACCTATCTGGGGTTGATTACAGATGTTCATGGGCGGCAGTAGCCACTTACCATCAGGTGGACTGCATGCTCGTCTGCTCCTCCTATAATATAAAAAAAAAGAGCAATACATCTCATCAGGCAAGACTACAATTTTGGGTTTACCCATGAAGTCCTATTTTCATTGATCATGGATGTCCATGGGCCATGACTGTACCATCAGATAGACTGCCTCTTCGTATACTACTCCAATTTCTTAAAGTGGATGGCTCCCACGCCTTGTTCCTACTTGTCACAAAAAGAAATTAGGTCTTATTTTGAAGTCTTAAGGCATAAAATGCTAGATTTTTCGATAACTTTTATGGCAATAAGAGAACAACCGGATGTGTTTTCCGTTGTTTAGAAAACGTGAGTTTACTACTGCAGATAGGGTACAAGCGTGGACATAACGTTTTTCAAAAATTATTTTTAATTTTCACGACAAAAATTTGTCCAAGTCTTATACCACGTCCGTTGATCTGGTGTTTGCAACAAACTCCAATTCCTTATACACGTTTATAGTATGAAAAAGCTTTAGCACATGCTTGCAAGCCTACACAAGACCATGTAAATGCTCTCTATCCCCACATTTGACTTGGCACGGCATTGGAGACGATTTGGCAGCTGACAATTGTATTATACTTAGAGCCACTTTTTATAATTTTAACTATTAATCGAATGAAAATAACAACTACCCTTTAATGCATGTGGTTGGCTTTTAATCGAATGAAAATACCAACTACCCTTGAATACTAAGTAGGAATGTCTTTTGAAGATGTAGGTAGATTTCCTCACCGTTAAACCATGTGGTAACCGTTTCTAATACGAACAAAATTAAAAAAAAAACATATATTTATGCTTGGTATCCGAACCTCAGACTCCCTCAGATAGGCAAACGATCAGACCATTCGGCTACATAAATATATCTACATATTTATTAAGATTGTTTTAATAAATTATTTTTATTTTCTTTCTTTACCATTAACAGTTATTTACTTAATAACTCATTTAACATTTTTCTCCGTGACAGTACCAAAACATCGGTAAACGTACAAGAGAACCCACTACAAAACACTTGTTCACTTCAACGTTAAGTTATAACAGTTACTAACTCATACCGGACAAGTTAGTTTAGTTATTATGTTTGTTCATAGTTTAGTACTGAGTTTAGTTACAGTGGTGTCGACGGGACCAGTAACCGAAAATTATAAAGATCAGTGTAAGATATATTTTAAGGAATTGTCAATCTTTTAACGTCCTATTTTGGACTCGGATCCCAGTGGGATATGGCCAAAACTTTGTACCCATTTCAGGGTACAAAGTTTTGGCCATATCCCACTGCGGTGGCCGAGTACGAATTGATAGGCTTCACACACCATCGAGAGCTCTATTTTTAATCGACTTCCCAAAGAAGAGAGGTTATCTATTCGACACGTAGATTTTTTTTAAAGACGTTTTCTACACTCAGCCTAACACTAGACCACACTAGACACAGACCCAAAACTGATATCTAAATTCATCATTCATCGATCGGGATCGAACCCGGGACGTTCTGCGCGTCAGACCGGTTTGGTGAACGGTTCGCCACGCGGGTCGCAGTTATGTCTTAAATATTTTCCTTCTTCCTTCCTTAAAAACTTATAACAATTCATTTAGGTATAGTCCACGTAAAACTGCTAGTCCGCTCTGAATAAAGAAATGAATCGCGGCGCCATAGCAAATTGTATGACTACACCTGCTCGCAACAACTTCAGGGCGGACTAGCAGTTTGGCGCGGACTATACTGTACTTTGCACTTGACTGTACTTTAATCAATAAAACATTTTTTTATTTATTATTTTATTTTATTATACCTACTTAATATGCACATAACTGAAAAATAAGAAGCCTAGGATTCGAACCGCGGACCTTCGGGTCGTATGCTTTAAGCCTAACCGAGTTCTCTGACTTTCTAAACGCACAATACACTAGCGGTCACACATCCAACTTCCATCCGCGTCTGACGTTGCTTAACTGTGCATTCTTAGAAATGAATCATCACCAAATTCCTTTAGCAATTTCGCAATTTGTCGTGTTACTAATCTTATAAGCGTCTTTAAGAAAAAGTCAGTCAGTTAATTTCATAAATATGCTGTTAATCTTCTACCACAGTTTGCACGGACCCCAGAACGATGCAGAAGCACGCAGCGTATACAGAGTGGGCTGATGCGTACTCTTGCACCAGGCACCGCTGCCAGCCTGGTGGCAGAAACCTCGCTATTTATACTGTTGGGTAAGGAAATGTAAATGTATTGTATTTGTGAATGTATTTGAAAATGGTAGAACCCTTTGTAGTTCGACTCCGGTGGCACCACCACCACACATATTTCTGACTCATAATTTTCTAATACGGAATAAAACCTCTAACGAGGGCACCACAATCGTATTCGTAAGTTAACAAATGTAACGACATCTACAGTTTATTCAGAACATTGTTTACAGTTTCAGTTCCAACTCCAACTCACGAGAGGGCGTTGTTAAGTTTCTGAATCACGGTAACGAGTGTACGCTCGGAACTCAATATAAGGGCACGCTAATTACAGCTTTCTTAGACTGATAGGCAGTAGGACGTGTGATAATGATATGATTAAAATTATTACGGAAAGCTCCCAAATAATGCTCGGTTGTATTTTTGACAGGATCCATTATTATGCGATCCTTGTATTACAAAACGAAAATTTGATTTATCTATACATATAATAAGTATGTAAGCTTAACGTGTCTGTACATCGAATATAATTGCAATAACCAGAAGTCAGAACCCCACCCAAATTGGATCAGTAGTTTTTAAGCAAACCGTACAAATGTCAAATGTGAATGTGACATGGCAATCGAATACAGAATCTCTTGTTTTTGTAAAGTCGTAGTCTTAACATATGAAACATATGAGACTTAAGTCAACGAATGTAACGCCATCTACAGTTTATTCAGAATATTGTTTACAGTTTCGGTTCTAACTGCAACCTACGAGATGGCGCTGTTAAGTTCCTGAATCACGGTAACGACTGTACGCTCGAAACTTCGGAACTATAAGGGCACGCCATAGATTAGTAAAGATTACTCACTCCTAACAAGGAAATGTACATGAGAATTGAAATAGTTGCGTAAAAAAGTTTAGCCACGTCCCGTGCTAAAATGTCCCTAAAATATTTGAAATAATTATTTATTCATTACGTAAATTACGCAGTATTAGTTATTTATTCGTAAATTTTCTCTAAAAAAGTTTTTGTTTATCAAGAATTAAAAAAAATAACTTACTTAAATAAGCCGTTTGTGGTTTCATTCAATTTCAAGGCGGCGAAGTATCTTTACTAATCTATGGGGCACGCTTAGGGAATTATTACGGATTGCCTTTTGTAATTATTTCATATTTTTGGCAAGGATTCATTATTATGCGATCCTTTTATAACAAAACAAGTATCCCTTCAATCAACTGTATTGCTATCAGTACGTGTTTGGAGATTATAACGATTGATAAAACACAAGTGATTTTTCAATAAATTTACCAATATAGGCTGTACCAAAAACACAACTCTTCCTTGGCAGACAGGTAAAATTATTAGTTTATTGTTCTTGTACATAAACTAAGCTTTGCAACCAAGTTCAATCACTTTCTTTCTGTCATTTTCTTATTTAATTGATATTAAAATTACGCCACTCAATAGCCTGTTGTCGCAGAAGTTACTTCATCATCTTCAGCAACCCATTACTGTCCCCCTGCTGGGCACGGGTCTCCTCTCAGAAGGAGAAGGATTAGTCCATAGTCCACCGCGCTGGACAAGTGTGTATTGGTAAACTTCACATACCTTTGAAAACTTTTTTTTAAGATTTCTCAAGTTCATGCAGGTTTTCTCACGATGTTTTATTAATAATAAGAATAATATCATTTATTAAAGACGATTGCAGCACACAGTACAATTTTTTAAACTAAATGTACAAAGACAAAATAAAAAAAAAATTGAAGAAAATAAAGGACACAAACACAAAAAAATAAATAAAAAGAAACTTTACAAAAGGGAATAAAGAAAACGTTCACCGCGTTAAGCAAGTGATGAGTAATTTCTAATAACTTTGATAAATCAGAGGTACGTGCCTGGCATTTGAACCTCGGACCCCTCGATCGAGATGCCGAGTTTCTTAACGACTAGGATAGCTGCTTACAGCAGATACTTAGTACAAGTGTCACGTCTTCACTTCTATAAAAAAAATCTTTTATACCCAGATGCAAGCGTGTGGAGGCTCCAGAATCAGCCATCGAGTGCGAGGAGGTGGT
This sequence comes from Epargyreus clarus clarus, assembly GCA_014595695.2. Lineage (NCBI taxonomy): Eukaryota > Metazoa > Arthropoda > Insecta > Lepidoptera > Hesperiidae > Epargyreus > Epargyreus clarus. Next base: position 649,180 of record JACTTY020000116.1, read on the forward strand.
AGAGGACACTAACATGCAGTTCCCGTTCTGCTGCACCAGACTTAGGTAATAACATAATACAAGATTAAAAACAACGTTAATGGGCGGCAGTTGCCACTCACCATCAGGTGGACTGCATTTTCGTTTTCTACTTTCATAAAACTCTGGTGCAAACATTTGCTACCTATTTCTGTCTCATACAGCACTGTCAAGCGCTGCTGTGTTCTGATTTGATTGTGTTCAGTTCATGTCTGCTAATCCTATAAGGATTATAAAAAAATCAAATAATTCTTAACATTCCATTCCAACAGGTGCCTAGTGGTAGTTCGCGGGGAAGTGTGGACGAGGGTTCTGGGCCAGCCGTGGGAGACGCTGCCCGCAGCGCCCTGGAGCCACATGTACAAGATGAAAAAACCTCCTCCACCCAATGGGACTTTGTTGTCTAAGTAAGTTAACATTTTGGTGCTGGTGTGACACTACCGTCACCATAGGTATAGTCCGCGCCAAACTGCTAGTCCGCTCTAAAGTTGTTGCAAGCAGGTGTTGACTACAACTTGCTATGGGAACGCGATTGGTTTCTATATTCAGAGCGAACTAGCAGTTTTACGCGGAATATAACTATGTTATAACGAATATATATGTATATACGAAATATTATCTACCTTTTGTAATTGTAATGTAACTTTTGTGTTATACTTTAAATGTGTAAAAGAAGTGTTTCAAAAGGTTCGAAAAGGTTCTATAGTTCGAAGGGATCATACAACCACCATATCCATTTCTACTGTGAAGTTCTCCGTTTTAGGGGTAGGTATGGTATGGATACCGGCTGACTTATAATACATATGAGCATAGATTAGTAAAGATACTTCGCCGCCTTGAAATTGAATGAAGCCACAAACGGCTTATATTAGTAAGTTCTTTTTTTGAATTCTTGACAAATAAAAACATTTTTAGAGACAATTTACGAATAAATAGTTAATTGTATCAGGCGTTACTTTGCGGAAATCCATGCTATTAAGTTAAGATTAAAACTACTTCGCAACAATCCGCTACAAATATGTATGATGGTATATATTTTAAACCATGCAGTATGTACCACCCTCCCTCCCTCAAAGGATGCATGCAGATGCAAAAATTAAAAATATACACCACCATACATACCACCACCAACACGTGTTTCGCTCCAAAACGGAGCATCATCAGGGTAAGTTGACTCTACGACGGTTAATCGCTAAGTGACGCTGTCAACCTAATGCATGCCTTTTATAATGGTTATAAAAGGCATGCATTAGGTTGGTAGGTGGTTATTAGGTAGGTTTTGGAGCGAAACACGTGTTGGTGGTGGTATGTATGGTGGTGTATATTTTTAATTTTTGCATCTGCATGCATCCTTTGAGGGAGGGAGGGTGGTACATACTGCATGGTTTAAAATATATACCATCATACATATTTGTAGCGGATTGTTGCGAAGTAGTTTTAATCTTAACTTAATATACGAATAAATAACTAATACTGCGTAATTTACATAATAAATAAATAATTATTTCAAATATTTTAGGGACATTTTAGCACGGAGACATGGCAAAACTTTTTTACGCAACAATTTCAATTGTCAGAACTGGTTACGTTTTCTTGTTAGGAGTGAGTAATCTTTACTAATCTATGCATATGAGCCTCCAACCATCTTAGTGCTCAGTGGCAACGCAGCTACTAGGTATCCGTGTTAGGCAGAATTTGTTCTAAATGGATTTAGTCACAGATGTCTATGGGCTGCAGTGCCCACATTACTTCATATGGACTGCATGAGTAGAAAATGGTATAAGTATATGGAGTTTCAAACTTAGTCATTATGGATTGTAATTCATTTGTCGACTACAGCTTTGACTTCAGTCACAAGATTTGACAATGATTATAAATATCAATAATCCAAAAAACAGTTGCTATTCCTGGTTATAAGTGTTTCGATCCTTCATTTTTAGGTCCTAATTTTCTGTCCCAGGACCATGGGTGCCGTGGGCAGCCAAGGTCCAATCTACGAGCTGTCCGCAGACTCTAACGCGGGGAGCCAGAAGGTACTTAGGGCCACTAAGAAGACCACAGATGGACCAGATTGTGAGAATACCCAGAAATCTGTGCCCATCCCTGATATCGTGGTATATTCTTTCGAAAATTCAATTTTCTATTCATTTCATGTTTTGAATTAGAAGCTTATTTTTTTTATTAATTTTATGTCCTACATAAAGCGCACGTTGCTAAGTTATTGATAACTAAAAATGATTCTGTAACATAACGACTTTAAATGAGATACTTATTATAATTATGATTTTCGCTTTGATAGTGGCAAAAGTAATTCTTGTTTATGTGTGAGTACTGAGCATAGTCATGTACATATCAATATGATAACATGTGCATGTTATCATATTGATATGTACATGAGACAGTGGTGTTTGGCATTATAGCATTTTACTATGATTATGGGCAAGAGAGGTACCGAGAAGAGAAGAACAGAGAGCGAGAGAGAGAGAGTAAAAAAAAATGTGAGCCGTCACGGGACGCCTGGCAGATGTGAAACATCGACATTATTTTGTAAAAGTAATATGCAGAAAAGAACATATTGTGATAGGAACTAAATATGTCATAATGATAAAATAAAATATTACGATTTTTTTTCCAAATAACGATGACTATTTATTGAATTCGATTGCGCATGGCGACGCGTCGCCACACCGTACACACTACTGCATATAGACTGTATATATATACCACCGTATAGCGTGGCGACGTCGCCACGGCATGCGTCGCCACGCCAGAAATCGGTTTTACGTTCGGCTATAGATGTTTCACATCAAAAAATATTTATCGTCGTAGCCTGAAATGTATAGTTTAATTAATTCTATTGAAGTTATTTTGTAGAAGTAGGAATTTTTATTATGTTATTAGTTAAAAAATTATAATCGTGCAATGAAATCACTCATTTGGCTCAGATTGCCTTAGCGACGGAGTCTGACAGCAAGGACCACAAGAAGATCGAGCTAAGGTACCGATGTCAACTTTAATTATGTGGGATAATTTATAGCACTTTAGTAATTTATACTTACTCACGACTTGGTATTTAAATAACTACTTAAATACTTTAATTTCTAAAGTATTTAAGAGAAAACACATCTACAGAAAAATATAAATTTTTAGAAGATGAGAAACATATTTTTGAGTAAAATATTAGCACTTCCTACATAAATGAGATGCCTTTACATACGTGTAAATTGAGGAAATGGCATTTTAAGTATTCAGGTTTTTCATGTTGCAATTATTCACTAACTTTCGAAAAAAAATAAGATGTTTCCCCACCCGTTTCTCTCTAATTTTGCTAATAATACTTTTGGTAAGCACCATCGTGTAAACTGCATAATGATGTGCTTTTCTATTAAAAAAAAATAAACTTTTCAGACACAAACTACGAAAAGCTTCAGTAGCTTTGAACTCAATCACCGACGATGATGCATCAGACCGGGAACAGCATAATGAGGTGGAATTCGAAGACGCTGTCATTGTCACTGAGAAGGTAAGCACTGTTTTACTGTAGATGGTAGAACCCTTTGTGCTTCGACTCCAGCAGCCCCACCACCACACCTATTTCTGCCTAATAACAGCAGTGTAGCGCTACTGTAGATGTAGTAAGGAAGACATACTCTTCTGAGGTGTTCATACATAAATGCTTCGCCACTTCGCTAGGGTCGCCCGCCATATTGGATTCAGAATGACGTCACTATGCTAGTCTTTGTTTAAGTTATGTAAGATTCCGATTATTTCCGGATATTTTTCTATATAACCGATTCTACAATATAATTTTGACAAATTATTTCACTTATAATTTTACTAATTTACTTATTTAATTCATGCATTGTCACCAACTATGGGTAAGAAATTTCAGAACAATTTGCTGGAGTTCACTGCTTCAAAACTCAGTTATTAGATTTGACCCTCACATACATATAACCTAATAACGCAAAATAAAAAATGGGTTGTTTAAAATAAGTTTTACTATTAATACTCGTCTTTACTACAGGTTGCGGAAGGTTCTGACGAGAAAGTCAACTCAAATGCAGTGACACGGAAGAATTCAATAAAAGTAAGTTTGAATTAAAGAGTTTCCTTCGGAACTTTACCACTTAACCGCTACCACTACCGCCACCAACAAACCACCACCACACCACGTTACAACGGGGTTTGGTGTAGATTAACCACGTTTTTCTCTCATATTTTCGCAGTAATTGTATTCTGGTTTGAAATATATTAAGGAATATAAAGTATTTGAACTTGTTCCTTAGAAAAAGCAAGGCTTCTGTGGTCGACCTCAGTTAGAATGCCAATTGTACCCGAATGATTGATGATTATAGATAGCTTTATCCGCGTTTTAAATTATAAATTCTCAACAAATTTCAGTGTTAAAGTTTAAACGAAACCCTAATTATTTTTCCTGGCCTGAAGAAAGTCCCATCAAAATCTGCCCAGTCGTTTTGAAGATTTGCCGGACTGAATACACATATCGATTTTATTTATTTGTATCAATATAAGTGCAGTGAACACTTACCATCAGAGAGATTGCACGCGCGCTAGGAGCAAGGAGGGCTATGACATAGCTTTTCAAAAAAGATGCAAAAAGAGATCTCCTTCAAAGCCCACGATGCATTGGCGACTCCTCTGGTGTTGCACATGTCCATAGGCGACGGTGACTGCTTTCCACCAGGTAGCCCGTCTGCCTTATCGTTAGGCTCAAGTATAAAAACAAACCCGTTCACATTTTCCATGTCGTAAAATAAAAAAAAATATATAACACAGGCACATCACCAAGGAGCCTGGACGGAGATCCCCCAGAAAGAATGGAACGAGCAGGACCCAGCTACGGATAATGAAAATGGACTCAAGGTAGACTCAACAATAGATTTTATACGAATACACTTAACACCCAGACCCAGAGCAAAAATCTAAATTCATTTAGGAGGTAGAATCCTTTGTGGTTCGACTCCGGCGGCACCACCGCCACACCTATTTCTGTTAAAACAGCAGTGATAGGCGCTGCTGTGTTCTGGTTTGAAGGGTGTGGTAAAGGAGACAGACTTTTCTGAGGCGTTCCAGCTTAGTCCTCAGGGGTAGCGGTGCATCTGTGGCCGACCTCAGATAGTAATATGTAATCCTATCTGGGGTTGATTACAGATGTCTATGGCGGCACTAGCCACTTACCATCAGGTGGACTGCATGCTCGTTTGCAGTTATATAATATAATAAAAAAAAACAAAATAGGTATCTGTCTAGCCGGGGATCGAACCTGGAACCCACTATCAGACCAGTACGCTGACCGCTCCACCACGCTCATTAACCACTTATTCCCAGGAAGCAGGCCAGTCCGAAATCTCTGACGATGAGAAAGGCAAGCCGGCGTTGCAAGCCCTGGTGGATGCCATCGGCACCAGGATGAGGGACATCGAGAACGTGGTGCAGAAGATGAGCGAGAAAGTGCATCAGGTGAAGCCGGGAGATGCTGATGCTAGCTTCGAGAAGAGGTCAGTTCGTTACGATAAAATTTTAATAAGTAGAGAAAGAAATATTTATTTGTAAAAAAAAGGAGCCATCTTAAATAAAAAGTAGAACCATCTTAAGGAATGCCAGGGCCCCTGCGTACATAAAAATTGGGGGCCCTATTGGAAAGTAATAAAGAGAACATAAAATCCTCACCAAATTATATATGTTTACTAGTTTTTGCCCGCGGCTTCGCCCGCGTTTACTAATATCGATTAAAATAATCGATGTTTTGGCTCCAAAAGATCGATTCTCCGATTAATCGATCTTAGATCGCCATCCCTAGTTCCCGCGGGATATCCGGGATAAAAATATCCTATGTCCTTTCTCGGGTCTCAGACTATCTTTGTACAAAATTTCATTAAAATCGGTTCAGTGGTTTGGACGTGAAGAAGAGACAACCAGACAGACAGACAGACAGAGTTACTTTCGGATTTATAATATTAGTAAGGATTTATAAACTAAGTAAATAATGAATATCAAGCAAAATTCAAACATAAATTGAGTCAATAGATTTTAATTTGAAATTTGAATTTATAGTAATAGTTCACATTTCAATTAAGACATTTCGTCTAGATTTCAAATATATTGGCGATTCGGGGCTCCTAAGCTCAGGGGCCCTGGGCACAGGCCCTGTGTACCCTTAGGGTAAATACGGACTATTTCAAAAATGGTTTTACACATTCGATTTGTACAGTTTAATGTCTCCAAACACAATAATAGTTATTGTGTACAATTACTGTAAGAACCACTGCTCCATTGGTGGGTCAAGTGCCCTTCCCTGAGTCATCAGGTGTTTTTTTTTTTTTTTTTTATAGTATAGGAGTAGCAGACGAGCATGCAGTCCACCAGATGGTAAGTGGCTACTGCCGCCCATGGACAACTGTAATCAACCCCAGATAGGATTAGATATACCTACCTAAGGTCGGCCACAGATGCGCCGCTACCGCTGAGAACTAAGCTGGAACGCCTCTGAAAAGTCTGTCTCCCTTACCACACCCTTCAAACCGGAACACAGCAGCGCCTAACATTGCTGTTATTAGGCAGAAATAGGTGTGGCGGTGGCGCTGCCGGAGACGAACCACAAAGGGTTCTACCACCTTTTGGTGGCGGCGATACCCTTGTCTATATAGGAGAACAGTTTTAAATACAAATCAATTCTCTTCACACGTTCACTGCAGATCACTCATAAAAGGCCCGATGCAGGACGTTATGTGCGGAAGTATATTTTCTCACTCGTATGTAATATTTTAGTTATCTTTAGCAATATGATAATTACTTAAGAATAATTACCTGAAAAGGGAAATAATGTAGTGTATGTCACTCCTACAATTTTGATGAATAAAACGACGCCGAATAAGTGAATATCTTTTAAGCTGGAAGATGTGCCATCTAATCAGATATCCATTTAATTGTATTTAATTGTGTTTAATATATTGACTTTAATATCTAATTTGATTTATGTAATTATCATATTTGATTATTGACATTTTTTTTTGTAACATATAATAATTTTGATTTTAATGTAATGTGGTAATTAAATAATGATTATATAATAATTAATTATGACTGACTTAAGTAACGATGTACCTACTTGATTATAAATGTACCAATTAATCTGAATTTTTCTGTAACTGACTATATTAACTAAATTTATTAATGTTTAACAATTTTTTTTCTTACTCTAACGCATTAGGTATAAACCTGTAACGTTAGCTGTAATTATGATTTAAATAAATAAGCACAAAAACATTACCTCAGTCGGGTACAGAATATCATATTCATTTTTGATCACTACCATACCATCGCATAAAATGTAAATACCTACCTACAATATACCAATGGGGCGGCAGGCCCTTACTGATGGATGACAGTAATCGCCCTGTTGTTCCAGTACTTTTAATTTTACAATAGTAAGTAAATTAATATAAATGATCAATGGTCCAGGGTTCTATCAGACGCTGAGATCCTACCAACGCACTCCCACCACAAGAGTGATGTGAATGACCATTTGAACGCTAAAGAAGAAGTCATCAAACCTAAGCAGCCAGGACCTGATGCTGACCATTATAAACGGTACGGAGTTTACGTTTTTTTGTTTTATAAAATATGAGTAGCAGACGAGCATGAATCCCACCTGACGGTAAGTGGTCACTGCCCCCATGGACCTGTAAACAACCTGAGTTCGGCCACCAGTGCGCCGCCACCCCTGAGGACTAAGCTGGAACGCCTCAGAAAAGTATGTCTCCCTTACCACACCCTTCAAACCAGAACACAGCAGCGCTTAACACTAATAGTAATAGGGGTAGCGGCGCATCTGTGGTCGACCTCAGGTAGGAATATCTAATCCTATCTGGGGTTGATCTTATCTAGGTATCCTATTTTATCCCATTTGGTAATCCTTCTTATCAGAACACAGCACTACACTTCAAGACTTCAATAAAACAAAAAAAAAACGTAGCTACATTTCGAATTAATAAGCAGTCTACTAATACCAAGTAAACGTTTGCAGCTTCACAGAGCGTAACAAAGGCAGCAAGTATCTCCACAGCACGGTAGATGTCACTAGTGAGCCGCCGCTGTTCGTGGAAGATGCGCATCTCAACGGTTACTTCAGTGATGCTAGCAACACTGTGCTGAGGAGAGCTAACCCTCCCAAGGTAAATGGTAGATTGGATAACGTTCTGCTGGTCATTTCTTTTTTAAATTCAATTACTTTTTTGTACTAAGGGATCCCTTAATACAAAAAAAAATCAAGTCTCTGAGAAAGAGAAACTCTGCGTTTACCTTTTAGAAATAATCATTTCTAAAAGATAAACTCAGGGATACAAATAGAAAAAAATATTACAAGATTTCTAAAATATATGTATAAAAAAGAAAATAATTTAATGACAGTATTTTTAGATTGAAACGATAGTATTTTAAAATTACTATTTTTTAATATTTTTGTACGGAATCATGTTTCTAAGGATGCTCCTAAAAGTATAAACATTTAAACTATTAAAAATCTATACAATTCTACTTGTTACACTATGATGCAAGTCTTCTCAATAGGTCGCATTGCTTATATTTAAATGGAAATAGGAATAGATGGCGCTACTATAGATAGGAATACTGGACTACAGATGATCCGTTGCTGACCGATTGCCAGATTGAAAAAAAAAAAATCTCATTAGAGCGTAAAAAATCTCAACGCGATGTAGTATTTATTTACAAAAAATATTTTTTACAGGAACCAGCTCAAACCTACATGGCACCAGTGGAAACCCGTCGCAAATCCCACATATTAAGCGACGCATCAGACGAAACCAAGAAACATAAGAAGCATTCCCACAAGAAGAGGAAAGGCCACAAGAAACACCACGGGAAAGACAAGAGGAAACGGTTCAATAGGTTGAGCTCTGCGGAACTTGATAAGAATATTGTTTCCTTGGAGGATAGTAGTGCTGTTGTTAATAATTAATGTGATCTAATTTAAGATGGAATACGTCATTTATGCATTTAAAAATAATATATCTTAATCAATTTATACACAAAGTCGAAATTTGCCATCAAAAATTGTCTAGAAACATTGTCAAATTTCGATCTAGGCAGACAAAAATTTATTAAGATTGATGGGATAGTTGTTTGCTTCTCCGGGGATTCAATCTCAAATCCCCTGTGCGTCTTTTTTAGCGTTCTTCAATTCATCAATTTTTGGGACATTTTTGGAAAAAAAATGTTTTTTATTTATTGTTGCTTAATTGAAGTAGGCTAAGTAATGATAATTATAAATTTTATTTTTATATATATATCTATATGTATTCTAAATTATTGTTTATAAGCATCCTTCAAAAATTGTCATTTTACTTTATATTTCTTAGTCGTAGATTAAGGATAAGTCATTGTAAATAAATAATAAAGTTACAGTGCTTTTGTAAAACGTTGTTTCATTACTAAATAGATAAGGCCTTTGTTCAATTATTAAAAAAAAAAACTTTTTTATTTAATAACATTAATAACGAGTATGTTTCATCAGATCAGCTCAAAAATACAATTTTAATCGTTACCAAATTTGCAAAATTTGCATATTTTTTCAGCTCAATCAAATGTACAAGTATTTAAAACTGAGTTACAAGGTTTGGTCTATATTTGTAACATAAAACAACCACATTACAGTAAGTATAGTTTATTACGTCAAATATAGCAGTTACAGACACCGTGGGCCGCACTAGCCACTAGAGCTACCGACGCAGCTGTCAATAAAATCTCAAAATAATATTAACAATAAAATAATTATTAATTTCCAAACATCAAACCGAATAAATTATTACTAAAAGAAATTATTAGTAAAACATCCATTTGGTTTTAACATACTGAGATTATATGAAAAATATAGCTTAGAACTAACAATTAATATTAGATAATATAATTATAATTACAGAAGTATAAAAAACTAGTTACATTACACGCGAGTAACATTACGGTAAGAGTAAATACGTTAAAAATTACAATTGTTACGTAGAAGATTACAGTTCATATATAATAATATTAATATTAATTATATTTATAAGACACGATATTTAGCCTGGGATAATATTCCCCGTTATATATATTATATTATAAAGAGCCCCTACATTATTTCTTAATAAAAAACCTCATAATTGCTTTTGACAAAATATTTAAACTGTTATTTTCAAATATAACGGTTTTGTCGAATATTTATTCAGCAAGAACAAAAATATAACGTTAAAAATAACGATACACATTATTGCTTAAACGTAAAGTGTAAAAAAATATAACAGTTGCAACTTTTCTTTTCTTTCTCTGTTTCTTTTACACAAATTATAAAAACATATAACTGTCCCAAGAAACATGAATCACATATTACTTATTAGATTCATTCCCTCTTATTTACTTTTCATACTATCCATCGTAAGGGCTCAGATCCTACTACATAGTGTATAATATATTTATTATGACTACAGCTACTCGTTTCTAAACTATCAGAATTGGTGTTTCAATACCTTCAGTGGACGAATCGCGCACGCGGGCTTCTATACACTAAATGCTATAATCATTAAAATATTTATGGAAAATAATAAATAAAATATATCAAGCTGCGTTCATTTAAGGCACGTATATACTTTATCTGTACTCTTCATAGATTAGTAAAGATTACTCACTCCTAACAAGAAAGTGTACCCAGTTTTGAGAAAATAGTTGCGTAAAAAAGTTTTGCCACGTCTCCGTACTAAAATGTCCCTAAAATATTTGAAATAATTATTTATTTATCACGTAAATTACGCAGTATTAGTTAGTTATTCGTAAATGTTCTCTAAAAATGTATTTATTTGTCAAGAATTCAAAAAAAGAACTTACAAAAATAAGCCGTTTGTGGCTTAATTCAATTTCAAGGCGGCGAAGTATCTTTACTAATCTATGGTACTCTTGTATAATCTGTATTTTGTATATAATCTACGTCGAGACTTCAAGCTACCTCGGTAGACGCCACTGTCACTATTGTGCTACAAAAGAAATAAATATCACATGAAAATAGCAAAAATATAGTTATATAATTATATCGTTATATTCATTCCGTTATGAACATGCTTTTTAAATACGTTACGTTGTTATTTTTTAATCCATTACTTAGATACTATGGTTGCATGACCTCAGATAATTTTACAAATACAAATAATATTTTTAGTCTGTGTGCTAAAATGTCAAAAATTGAAGATTATTTTGTAACTGAGGTCATAAAACCGCCATCAAATGTTATACAATTAAAATACCTTAGTAAATTAGTTTCACGAAGACAATATAATATATTTCTAGTTAGTAAAAACATTCAATTTCGAGTTAATATATATAAAGATTGCACCAAAAAATCTACCCCACTACGCCTAACATTAATAAAAACATTTTAAAATAATATTTTATTTTATATACACTTATTTTATGGCTGTGTATGGCACGTTTTAATATTTTGTAATCGTATCTTTTGGAGCTATGTGTAAAAGATATCTTAAAAAGATAAAAATAGATGGCCGAGAATTACAGATTTTATTTGTGACAATGAATATTATATCAATCACACACAGCCCGACAAAACTTGTATAATATATTATATATTTATGTGTATATTATATTTTTTTCTTTTTCAGCGAAGGCACAATGGAAATAAATAAGTATTTTCATGGCACTCGCGGCAACAATAGGGTATTTTTATATATTTAATAATAAAATTTTATAATAATTTTGAAATTACGAAATGACAATACATATATATTTTTTACTATTCTGCTTATTACAAAATAACGTACAACAAGTTGTAAATGAAGTTGTTATTTTAAGTTTTTTACATTTTTTTTAAATAATTGACACATCATTAGCGAACTTCAAACACTTTTTTAGTCGGAATTATCAATTTAAAAATAGCTTATAAATATTTTTAAATAAAATGCAATACATACACCAAAAAAATCTAGTAAAATATTGTTCAGATTTTTTATTAGCATTTCGTAATTTCAAACTAAAGGCAACGTGGAAAAGACCTCCCAGATGGGAGTTAGCACTTTGTGAATTATAAATGACTGGGAGCTAACGTACAAAAAATATTTTCCGAAAAGTTTTATTTATTTAATCCATTTGCTAAATAATATTTTGTCATAAATATACTCTAAAATAAAATTTAAAAATTATTTTTTATGAAGGCACTTTCGTGGAAAATATTACGAAATAAATTTATTTTATTTTCATAAATTAAACTTGCCCCCGGTCCTAATAAATATAAATACCATAATTTTTCAACGTGAATAGAATTTTCATATAAAATGTCGCATAATATCCCATAGAAATTTGTTCAATAAGGCCGATTGAGGCACCGATTGGATTTACCGTCAATAAATAATATCTTAGCACCGTATATCATAATTTATACTTAAAACTAAAGACATTCTTGTGGTTAAAAATCAGAATTATAATAAATTTTGAGGGTAGCAACCCAAAAAAAAATCACCTAACCTAAACATGCCAATAAGTACAAATTTGGGCCGAGAATCATTTTTCTAATCAAAATTTAAAAGTAGCATAATCTTAAATTTCAAAAATCGAATTAAAAACCACAAGAACGTCCAAAAAAACGTCCACAAATACAAAAAAGTGCACTTATCGCCAACTGCTACTGCTAAAAATAACTGCTATTAATAACTGCTATAAAAACTGCTATTAAAAAACGTCTCTAACAACGAAAGCGTTATAAAAGCGACACGCCAAACGATCAAATGTGCGCAAACCTTAAAAATTGCCGAACTTCTTCGTGACAGTGGAACTGGTCTCCGACTTGTGGGAGCTGGTCATCACTGACTTACGCTCGATGGTTTCCGATGTGACCGTTTTGGAGAACTTCTTGTCCATGCTATCGAGTTCTTTCACCAACTCAGCCGGTTTCTTCACTTTAGTCACGCTGGAGGTGGCTTGGTAATCTGACGACTGGAACTCCGAAGGTCTCATGAAGGAGCGGCTGGTATCCGAACTCATTTTGGACTCTAGAGTATTAAATCTCGAGTCCAGAGTGCTGTATCTCGATTCGTTGTCGAACGACTTCGACAATTCGTCGATCCCTTCGAGTTTTATCGGCTCGTACTTCGTATTCGTGCTCGTCATGTTTACGGGGGATGAGCTGTATATTTTCGTGGTAGTTATCTTCTGTGTGCCGTTCGGTATCTCCTTCACTTCTGTCGTGGTCTCCTCCATGAAGTTCGGTCCGCCGTAGCTGTGTACCTCCTTGCCGTACGGTGACGAGATCCTATCGAAATCTGGTGTTGGAGCTTTAACCAAATCCATGTTTTTGGTGTAATCAAACTGTTCTCTTTCGAATTTAGCTGGAGTTGAGGTCGCAAATGGAGATTTGACTTCTTGTCTCGTCTCCGTTTTCATGTATTCTGTTTTGGGGTAGCTCTGATAGGATTCGCTTTTGACCGTAAACTCCGAATGCTTCGTTCCTCCGGGGATAGCCTCAGTCGACTTCTGATGTTCGGTGAACGTTTGACCGATTCCATCGAACGGTGACTTCGGTGTCGTTGGTTTTTTGAGCGACGAGTAGATCGGTTCGGGTTTCTCGTCGAATTTCAGATCTCGGGCGTTGAATTTGGGGCTGAGTGGGGACGGGATCTTCGGGGCGTCGTAGCCGTACTTCTGCTCCTGTTTGGAGAACTGTGAGCTGCTGTACTGGCTGCTCTCGTACCGCTGCTCCTCGCTTTTGCTAAACTCATTGACGGGTCGCGGGGTGTCGTACAAACGCGTCTCGTAACTGTAAATGTCATTATTTGCTGATTACACCGTTAGTGGTCATCATTGATGATGTTTAATGCCATATCCCATAGATGCGACAGTTAGCACCAACACCGACATGCGGCATGCGTTAGGTAACTACTGATGTCATTCACTCATTGAACGATATAAGAACGGTTGTACTATAAAGTAGAGCGATGGACAATTTTTATTGCTTCATGCTATTTCAACCTATTCACCAAGTTGTTTATCTAGCATAGATTGAGATTTGTCAATGTTTAGTAGCTCCCGTTATTAATACTTGATCTATTTAGATCTTGCTTACTAAGCATCGAATTGTGACATATTCTAGTAATTTGTCACATGACAATCGTTGGTAGACAAAACTTTGGATAGATTATTAATAACGAGCGTAAGTGTTTATATTGCAATCCAGATCCAGTTGCATGGATCGTTGTCACGACATATTAGGGAAATTACATTTTTTTCCCCGACTATAATAATATACTAACAAATTGACAGAGATATGAATTACATAAATTAAAATTATTTATTGCTATGAATTAAACTTACGATCATTATGTTCTTTCGTTCGTTCAATGAGTGAATGACAACTTTTATGAGATTAACCACAAAACAAATATAGGAAAGATTGGAAAAATAGGTTATAAGGTCGCACAAATACCTGTACACAGACAGTCGTCACACTGCTGACTGAAAATCGATTTTGGAAAAACCAAATTTTTGTTTTTTTTTTTCAAAATATTTTGGACATGTAACAAGTGATACCCCATTGGTGATTTTGTTTTTTGGAGGGGAATGACTGGTGAACGAGTCGGTGGTTCACTGGGTGTTATGGTCGCTGAAGGTAATGATCGTATGCTAATAAACCCGCATGATATTCTTTGATATAGAAATAATTAACGAGTACTTGACCTGATTGTAAGTGGCATCTGCCGTGTGGACATCTGCAATCAACCCCGGATAGGATGAAAGTCTGAGATCTACTACCGGTTCATCGTTACCTCTAAGCACTAAATATCTTTCTTACTCCACCTTTGTTTGTACTAGAACACAGCAGCGCTTAACATTGCTATTATTAGGCAAAAATAGTTTTTTCTTTATAATATAGGAGTAGCAGACGGGCATGCAGTCCACCTGATGGTAAGTGGCTACTGCCGCCCATGGACATCTGTAATAAACCCCAGATAGGATTAGATATTCCTACCTGAGGTCGGGCACAGATGCGCCGCTACCGCTGAGGACTAAGCTGGAACGCCTCGGAAAAGTCTGTCTCCCTTACCACACCCTTCAAAACGGAACTAATAATACAAAGCGCCTAATACTGCTGTTATTAGGCAGAAATAGGTGTGGCGGTGGTGCCGCCGGAGGTAGGTATATCCCAGTTATTGCTAGTGCGTTGTATGCTGCAAAGTTCTGTCTGTTGCTGCGTCCAAAAGCAGTTGAACAATGACTATTAACAAAACCATTCTGATAAGCTTGAACCCCGCTGTCTCGTGGAATACCAAATGTTTTACGATACCCCTGAGACTGTTACACTTTAGATGGCCACAAAGTATTATTATGAAATCCCAGATATATGATTATATTGAAATCCCATTTTAAGAACTATGAAACCCTTTGTTTTTGGCGAATAATAGTAATGAATATGAAAGATAAGAATTTTCGATTAGAATAGAATAGACTTTTGATGTATTTTTAACGGAAAACAGTTCAATTTTATTTTTTTTCAGAATATGTAGTAAAAAAAAATATTTTAATGAATATTAATGATACAATAAAAGCCCCAATTTAAAATACCTTGTGATATGGGTAAACACACAAACATAAAACCAGAGCAGAAGAACTGGTCATTCAGATTTTCATCTCGCGGGAATTGAACTGAAACCCTCTGCGAGGTAGATGGGACTCGTAACCACTACACTATTGAACCCCTGAACCCCATATCTTACTTTAGTTAAAAAAGGATTTTAAATTTTCTATTATTTTTTCTTCTTGACGGTAGGAGATATTTGCTACACCCAGGGGGTCGCGATCTAAACTTTGAAAAACACTGGTCTATAGCATATATTCTCTTATATAACTGCTACAAAAACCAATGATACCCTATTTTTTCCGTTAAAACATACACCTTTTCACAAAACAGTACCCGACCTTCAGCGCCAACAAACCACTCAACCCACCCCCTCCCCTCACCCACCCCACCCAGTGCGTAAAGATATAACCAGAACGAACCCAATCACGAACTAAAGCCGTCCTCGTACTTAAGTAGGGAGACGCGTCGCGGGGGCGGCGGCGGCGGCCTCTCGCGCCGGTAGAGCACCCGCTCGGGCGCTCCGCCCCGCTCGGGCCGCTCGGGCGCTTCGCCCCCCACCAGCAGCGCGGTGCGCACTTCCGGCAGTTGCAACGACCTCACCGTTACCTCGGACATGCTCGCGCTACGCCCCCATGCACGCGCACGGAAAATGTTACTGGTTAGCTCTAGTTATGTTAGGGTTGCTCTACCAAGCTTATGAGTAGGGTAGAAAGAGATTTTTTTTAGATTTGTCGCAACGTCAATGAGTTGATTCAACTTCCTTAGGTATTTCTTAGTCGTCTGTCCTCCTCTCCTCTCAGACTGAGAAAGATTAGGCCATAGTCCACCGCGCTGGCCTAGTGCGTATTGGTAGACTTCACATACCTTTGTCAACTTTTTTTAATGATTAGGTATGCAAGTTTCCTCACGATGTCTTCCTTCAGCAAGTGATAATTTCTAATACGCACATAACTTTAAGAGAAAGGTGTAACAGTATAAGCTCTATATTTTCTGGTCTGATCTGGTGGTCTACTCCATGCTTACATCAGCTCTACGCTTCAGCCAACTAAGTAAGAGGAACGTCCTAACTAAATTGCTAGCTAAAATGCTACTACATCTAAGGACTAAGTTGGAATGCCTCTTCTATGGGCAATCTATGACCTTTAGAAAATATAGAATAAAAATGGTATACTTATATAGATCTCGTTGACGTTGCGACAGTTACAAGCACAGATTAAACAGGCTTTGGATTACAGACACGTAGAGTAAGGTAAAGTAAAGGGTAGGTCATTGTTTCTCAAACTGTCACGACCCCCTAATGGGCGAGACAAGTAAACGACTAATATAAATCGGTCCCTTAAATTTATTCGGTTTATTCGTGTTTTATAGGTTGATTTTTCTAATTAAGTTAATTGTGATTTTGTAGAATTTAAATGAAAATAATTTAGGAATAAAATAAGTCTATATAGCGTGTTAATCATAAGTTCATTTGAAAATCAACTCAAATTTTATTTATTACTATACTTTCAATCAATATTTCAACCCCCCTCTACAACAACCCCTGGGGGTCGCGACAACTTTCAGAAACAATAGCTCAGGCGACACAAGTTCTTCATAAAGGTCAACTCATATGTACAGAACGATGCTTCTTCGACAAACGCGTAACAGACAAGCAGCGTTTAAATGGAAGGGCATGATGACAGATTTTGAAAATCCCTTCTACAATAACTTCTACATTTTCGAAAAATAATATGTCGTTAGTAAAAATTTTGACATAAATAACAGCATTTTTTCTACCTATTTCGAATTAGGCGCGAAGCTTCAAGTGTCATGGCGACAATAGTGACGTCACGCCTCGAGCTCGCATAGAATATGTACTGAGGTGTGACGTCATTCGCTCCAATTAGCGTTCATTCGACTTCAATATTTTTTACTTTTTAATATTTTTATTGATGAGAATTAATCTTGAAATTTATTAATTTTGGGTTAATTTTTTTATAGTGACCAACCGAAACTGGTTTTTCGGTAAAAACCCAAACCGAACGTTCGGTTTTCGTTTTAATTTCGACCGAAACGAAATCCTAATTTCATTCGGTCACAATTTTTTTATTTTCACTTTTTTTTTATTTCGATAATTGAATACTGTCATCATGCCTACGATATATAATATATACATTTTCGGAAAGCTCGCAGGTTTCAGTTTTCAGACGACTTACTTATTGGTCATCGTTCTGTCATTACTGGTTTTTGAACTGTAAAGGAAATATTAATTGAATATGTATTAATTCTAGACACCTTATATTATTGTTTGCGTTATGGAATAAGATATAGACGGCAGTGAGGATTACAGAGATTTTTTTATAGAGATTTGGGCGGATTTTCAACAATTTTTTGTAAAAAAGTTTTGAGTTTTTTGAAAAAAACTGACAAAAGTAACAATTGTATATTATTTTAGTGTGTGCGTGATTTACAATTCGAAATATATAATAAATTGCAAAATTTAATATTTCGTATGAAAAAATATGCGTGATGACATTTTTTTTCATTTTTGGCGGTTACATAATATATTACTATTATACATCATATTTTGGAATTAAATACATAATTTGGAAAAGGTGGACCAAAATATTTTAAATTAATTTGTGTTAAATAAACTTTACAAAAATTATATTTAAGTATTTCACAAAAAATATTTTCACAATATTAGTATACTTAAAACATATTTAAAAAAAAATAACTAAACTAATTTCTTTAGATCTTTTTACATTATTATATTTCGAATTGTCAAAGTGAATAACTTCAAAAAAAAAATGTAGTTATTGTTGAAAATCCGTTATACAATAGACCTTAAACATAGACTGCACAAAACACAGTTAAAAAAATCAAAATAAAATCAATATCTATATAAAAAAAACAGTCTTACAATGTGTTTGTGTCGTCAATACAATTGTGAAGCACAAAGCCATGCTCTGAGGCCTATAGCTTAGTGGTTGGGCTATAGTGAAATTAATATACACTTGCATACAAAATTGTATTAGAATGATGACAAAATATCTTAATGTAGATGATGTCAGATTACAAAAAAAAAAGTACAAATATTTATTTTGTAAAGTAAGTGAATATGCAGTCCACTTGATGGGAAATCCCTGCCGTATGGATATTTATAATCAATCCCTGATTAGAATTCTATCTGAGGTCGACCACATATATGTTGCTACCATATAAGGGTTTAACTAACTTAAAAATGAAAATGAAGATATTTTATATAGTTTTTGTATATGGGTAGTTTTATATAGAAAAATAAAATCGAAATTTCATATTTTAATTTTTTTTTTGTCCGGTCGAACCGAAGAGGTACCACCGTCACACTTATTTCTATCATGAAGCAGTTCTCTTTCGTTGGAAGGGTGTGGGTCTGACTTACATATAAGTCAACCATCTTAGTCCTTAGTGGTAGTCATAAGATTGGCTTTAGGTAGAACCTGATCTATATCTATCTATATCTGGGACGTCTTACTCCCCGGGCGCACATATATTGCAGCAATGTCAACATAAGGGCGGTGGGCAGGAAATTCGGGTCTCGAGGATACCCTCTTTGCCCGGGCAGATTCTCAGGTGGTCGAATGCCCCCTGAATATTTATTCATAATAATATAATGTTATTTAAAACATTATAATATAATGAACAAGTATCAACAACAGCCCAACCCCACTGTTAAGTGGGTGGTTCGGTACTTGTCGCGTCGTTACCGAGCGGACGGTCGGCACCTGATGGTCTATATGGAGATGGTTACAGATGTACATACGACAGTGACTTACCATCAGGTGGACTGCATGTTACTTCAATCATAAAAAAATAGTAAAAAAAATATTTTCAGTATAAAATATTATTTTTTGTAATCTAAATAGTGCACAGTAAATTCTTAGAAGCATCTTAAGCAGTTAATTAATATAAAATTTAATTACCAATTACTCTAATACATTTAAGGCATTCGGTACAAATCATATAATTTAGAAAACTTTCATTTTTTTTTTGCATTTTTTTCAAAATTTTCGACTTATATCTAGTAGAACCATGGTATATACAGGCACGTGTCATAAGTTGTAATCGAAGGCACTTCATAATTATTTCATTAAATCTTATTATTATTATTAATTAATTCATATTAAAATTAGAAATAATATGTTATCTGCGATGTCCGATCAGCGTGAAAAGAAGCAAAAGATTAGATTAGAAAAGATATTAAAAAAGATTAAGATTAGAGTGATAGTGTTTTCTTTTGGCGGTCGAAGTTTAGTTTCAAATAAAGAAACCAAAATACATACAAAATATATTTTTTGGACTCAAAAAATAAAAAAAATCACACTTGTTTCTCAAATTTCTTCCATCAAGAATCGAACATGGAACCTCATAAATTTTTTTATAAAAAAAAAAAAACAAAAACCTATTAATGAAACTAGTAGCTTTAATATTTTTTGAAAACTAGTTTTATCAAAATCGTTCCAGTATATAATAGTAGCTGTCAATTACTTATATCTTTCTTAACAGACCCTACATACCCGAACACAGCAGCTCTTCACTACTGTTATAAGACAAACTACTTTAGGCTAACCTAACCTAACTTAACCTAACTCTGTAATAGATCTTTTGGTTTATAAAAGACTTTTTAGTAATGATTTTTTTTAATATTGAAAACCAAACAGATTTTCTTTACTACTTAGGCTTACCTAATCTAATCTCTATAATAGATTTTTTTGTTCATGAAAATACTTAAAAATGAAAACCAAACACAGATATAAATTTTTTACCACTCAGTCTAACCTAACCTAACCTAACTCTAATAGAACCTATTTTATAGTATATAAAAGTACTTAATAACGAAAACTAGACCTCGACCGCCTTCTAAAGCCTCCAACACACTTACCGAGTGGTGAATCCCTCGTAATTCTGTTTCGGCGTCTCCTCTTGAGGTCTGAAGCTGGAGAACGTTGGACTTTGGACTGTATACTGCTTCTCCTCGCGCTGGTGGCCGTTGTGACCCTGGCTGGGAGTCTGGGGTGGTTGGGGGGGTGTGTGGGGGCTGGGGGGTGTGAGGGGAGTAGGGTCCCGGGCTGGTCGGTTGCTGGTGGTGGCTGGTGTGTTGGCTCATGTGCGTGGTGTTATGGGTGGTGTTGTGGGTGGTGTAGGTGCTGTTCGGGCTGTACGTTGTGTTCGCGAAGCTGCTTGTCGGCGTTTTGAATCTGGGATGAAGTTACATACATTATTAATTTCCATTATTAATAATCAATCTATCCAATGTTTTCCCTACTAAAGATCGACATTACACAATTTCCATATAACATCACTGGAAAAATTCCAATATTTCGTAGGCAAAGTATACAAGTAGCTAAGGGACATACAGTCCACCTGAACCTACACCTGAGGACCAAAATAGAACGCTCCCTTATTATTAAACACTCTTCAAAACAGAAAACAGCAGCGCTTAGGAGTGGCGGGGCTGCCGCCAGAGGCTAACCACAGAAGGTTCTGCCACCTTCAAAATATGCCTGTCTATTAAATTGCTGTTATTAGGTAGAATTAGATGTGTTACAAGTGCAACCAGAGTCCAACCACAACTTGTTCCACCACCTTGCATATCTCACCTAATATTCGAGACAGTGAGAAAAATATATGAAGAAATTTTGGTCCTCAGTACAGTGGTAGAAATGTGTGTAGAGATATTAGTCTCCAGCCCTCACCTTTGATGCGAGGCGTCACTCGCATACCCCAGCTGGTCGGTATCGGTGTCATCACCAGACGTGTCTGCTCGCAGCTTGTACTTGGCTTGCCTGATGGCCGTTAGCCGTCCGCGGGCTTCCTCCAGCTCCTTCTCTATGCGGAGGACCTCGGACCTGCAACCAATGGTGTTTTCTTAGTGATGGATGGGTATTACTGATGAATCATTTTCTGGATATCTTAGTTATGGTAAGGAGGTGCAGGCGAGGAGGGAATTGTCTCCTCGCCTGCAAATTTGCAACGTCAATATTATGACATATGACGTCAATATTATCAATGTAACGTCATTATTGAGTGACATCACGTGTCTAATATTCTACCCTTGGTCGTTACTCATATTCAACACCCCATTGCACGCAAAACGGTACTTCTACCAACAACATCACCTAACAAACCAGTCGACTCAAACTCGTACTAGCCTAGCACGAATCCAAAGTTCGGTCCCTGGTCATTGCCCATCATCATCACCCCATTGCACTTTAAACTACCCCTTTACCCCAAACTTCCCCTAACAAACCAGTCGACCCAAACTCGTACTAACCTTGCACGCACTCTACATTCTGTCCCTGGTCGTTGCCCATCATCACAACCCCATTGCACTCAAACCTACCCCTCTACCCTAAACTTCTCCAAACAAACCAGTCGATCTATTCTCCCACTCACCTAGCATCAATCTCCTGCGCGATCCCGCCCACCATGCGCCTGTTCAACACGAGGCTGCGCTCATCATCACAGTGGATAGCGTCCCGAGCCGCGCGGACCAGGTTGTCCGTGGAGCGGATCACCTCGGCGCCGGCAGACTGGAGGCGCCTGGTGGACTCCGATGTCGGGTCAGCTTTCACCTGGAAGTCACATTAGATACATTAATACAGGTTGAAATGACCACAGAGTCAACCCTAGTAATCAAAATCAAATGTTAGTACTACTTTAGCTCTTTTGAAGGTACTACAGAAACAAAAAAAAAACATACTTTAATAGGAATTGATATAGAAAAACTAGACTTTAAATGCGGGATATACAAATTTTGATACACGAGTAGCATTATTTAGTAAACCGATTAAAAGTTATAAAAAAAGGTGACACAGTTCTTTGTAGCTAGACTATGTTACATGTTTTTCAACTTTATAACGATAGGGTTTAAAGGATAAGTTGATACGCATAAATTATCTTAATCAAATGTTAAGGGAGATTGCTCAAAAATGGGTGTCAGAAATTATTCGGCTTTTATGCCATGGCGGACGAAAAATTAGTTTTTTGCGTTCATACATATCACTCGTGTAACTGCCGTGTTACCGAAAAAAGGCACAACTTCCATTTTTTGGTAAATTGAGTTATATATATATTCAAAGGCATATTTGGTTATATGTGCCTTTTAAACGTAATATTGCTCTTTTAATGTAATTTTTTTTAAGTTAAAAATAAATATGGTACTTACTTAGTATATCCATTAAAATTAAAAAAATATATAAATTACGTTGTATGCATACTTAATAAACGCAACTTTTAACTTTTACACAATTCAGAAAAAACACTTTAAACGTGTTTTTTAACAAAATTCCAAAAATAAATTAATCTCGATTTTCTCAACATGTGCAAAATGTTAGTTGTGCCTTTTGTAATTGCGACGGCAGTATAGTGTTTGTGATTAAGTAGCCACGGTTCTCCACCGTTGCAGTGGCAACTTTTCCCTACATTTTCATATTTCCACGCTCGTTGTGGTCCCGTATCCGCGCGCGGATCCCTGACTTTTACCTTTCAGTCTCGTAGTTATTTGCGATTCAAATCTTGAGACACATAAACGTTGGACCGTCTTTTATTGTATTTGACTAACGCACTTTCAGACCAAAAGAAGAATGAGTTAAATATTCTTACGATTCCTTTGTATAAAAACTAATTCAATAAATAAAAAAAAATCCAAAAACTGTTCCACTCACCTTACAAGCAACCAGCAGTTGCGCGGTGGACGAAGCCACCTGCCTCGCGCTGGAGATCAGCCGCTCCTCGCTGGCAGCTCCAGCCACCAGGGCGTTGGCGGCCTCCACCAGCGCGTGGGCGGCTGCAGCCACCAGCCTCGCCGCGGAGACCAGACCCTCGGACCACTGGCCGTCGTCGGAGGACGAGCTCGGACGACGGGCCACCTTACCCTGGGGACAGTAGGATTACATATGAAATTCTAGAAAAATATAGATATCTCATCTTGTAATTGAAGGAAGCCATTAAATAACTGACTATGTGTCAGCCTATGTGTTACGTCTCCGACTGTCGACATGTGCAGTTATGTGGTGCGAAAACACGAAATCGAAGAAAAAGTGCGAAGAAATATCGTTTCATTCGTAAATGATCTTAGAACTACATTCTTTTTAATATTTTTCAAACACGAAAATAGATGACAGTGACAATTTCAATCGTCAAAACTGGTTCCATTTTCTTGTTAGGAGTGAGTAATCTTTACTAATCTATGGAAATAACATATAATATAACATCATTATTTTTTTTCTATGTATATTTAATTTATTATTGTTATTTCTTCTAAATTCTAAAAAGTCATTATTTTAAATTTAGCTTTTTTAAGTTTATATTTATTTCTATTAGTTCAATAAATCATTATGGACCAAATAATAAAATTAAATTTAATTTAAAAATTAACACAATATACATAATTTAAACTCGAGAATTGACGATTTTTAGTTCAATACACCCACCAACAGATGGCAGCACCTACCCAACCCTGGAACACGCTATCAAAGTGTCATACGCACCTGGTCAATGAGTTCCCTCTGCGCGGCCGAAGCGGCCCTGACCAGGGCGGATGTGGCCGCGATGATGGACTTGGCGGCCTCCAGGATCATCTCGTCGAAGTTTAGGGTCTCGTCTGTTTCCTGGGGACAACATTACATACATAAATTAGAGTCTACATACACAAAGGTGACTGACTGGCATAGTGATCTATCAACGCACAGCCCAAACCACTGGACGGATCGGGCTGACATTTGGCATGCAGGTAGATGTTATGACGTAGGCATCCGCTAAGAAAGGATTTTGATCAATTCTAGCCCCAAGGGGATAAAATAGGGGATGGAAATATTACTTCGTAACGCGAGCGAAGCCGCGGACAAAAGCTCGTTACATATATAATAATATTATTAACACGCTCACAAGGGATTCCAGAAATTCAATATATTCTTCCATAATCATCAATATTTACAATAATACATCTTTATCTACTAAATGATCGCACTTCCTTTTAAAAAGACATTGCAAAAATCATATGACATTTCATAACGCAATGCAAAAGTAAATATTTAAAACTTTTATATAAATATATTATATATTTAAAAAGTACATAAATTGGACGTAATTAATAATTATATAATCCCTGCTTCGGCTTTTAACGAATTACGGATTCAATCCACACTTTAATTTAAATAAATTAAGATATTCGAATTTTCGTAGGTAATATTTTAAGTTCTGGTGTTGCAGAGGTAGCAGCGCATCGATGGCCGGCCTCAGGCAAGAATCCAATCTTATCTGAAGTTGATTACAGATGTCCATGGGCGGTAGTAGCCACTTACCATCAGATGGACTGCATGCTCGTCTACTACATATATTAACACATATATTATACAAAATATTATAAAAAAAAACTATTCTTGTCTTTCTAAATCTTCTTTCTTCTTCTCTCGTCTTCTGCCGATGTCATGGTACACGGTCGATGTGTAATATGTTTGATTCCTGGGTGATTCAGAAAACAACCAAGAATATCAAACATATCTCACCGACACGCGACACTCTTCTGTTCTCTTCTCTGCTTCTCTTGCAATTCTTCTTTCTTGATTGTTCTTGATTCAAGAATATTACATAGTGAAACAGTAGCGTAATATGTGGTTAAATAGTTAAATACATGCTCCCAATCGAGGAGTACTAGGTTCGAATTCCCGACACACACCTCATATTTTGCAAAATGTAAATTATCACTTGCTATAACGGTGAAGGAAAAATCTAAGAGTTCTTTAAAAAAGTTCCCAAAGGTATGTGAAGTCTATCAATACGCACTTGGCCAGCGCGGTAGACTATGGCCTATGGCCTAATTCTTCTCATTCTGAGAGGAGACCCCTGAGGACTAAGCTGGAAAGCCTCGGAAAAGTATGTCTCCTTTACCACACCCTTCAAACCAGAACAAAGCAGCACTAAACACTGCTGTTATATCAGAAATAGGTGTGACGGTGGTACCGCCGGGGTCGAACCGCAAAGGGTTTTACCACCTTCAATATTTTTTTTAATGCTGGCGAAGCCGAGAGTACTACTAGTTATGCAGATTTTGATTTAGATTATCTAGATTTTAGTCTTACCTGGGTCTTAGGCGTGATCCTAGGTCTGAGGGCGTCCAGCTTCCTTGCAGCAGCATCTATAGACGCTGCGGCACCCAAGAGCTCCTGTTCAGCGATCACCGTTGGGTCGGCGGGGTCCACCCATTCTGAACCTGAGGGTTGAAACAAGACATTATGTATCTGTTTACTTCTCAAGTTTCTACAGGATATATACGACGGATAATATGAGGACTACATCAATTTATTATGTACTTTTTTCATTGTTTGTGGTTCTCTTTTCTTTCATTACAATACTGTGTTATGTTAATCGTTTTGTAAAATTTATTAGAGGTAGCCGTCCTTTGTGTTGTATTTATGAAACATTTACCTATGTTTTTTTTGATTCCCAAAAAGACTAATAAATAGTAGGATCTTTAATTCCACCATTAAACTTTCCCTGATTTTATATTATATTTTATATTATAGTTATAATAATTTCACATTGCCACCTCCACTACTCACTACCCCTCCCCCCTTTTATTTTCCAGCAGCGATTGCCCTGCGCCACGTTTCAGTCTTAATAAGTCCCCTACTCACTAACATTCCTCTTACCTTCCAGAAGTTGAATAACTTGCGCCTAGTTTCAGTCTAAATATACCCCCTACACACTAGCCTCCCCCCCACTCTCACTATCCAGGACCTGAGAAACCTGGGCCTGGTTTCAACCTAAACACACTCTCCCTCACTAACACCCCTCTTACCCTCCAGCAGCTGATTAACCCGCGCTTTTTTCTAAAACACCCTCCTCCCCAACCTCCCCCACTCACCGCCTTACCTTTAAGCAGCTCAGCGGCAGCCAGCATGTCGGCCACCGCACGCGCGACGTTCCGCGACAGCTCCGGCAGCGTCGATCTTGAAGCCGGCGCCGATAATAGCGCAGTGAGCAGCGCCCGATACGCCTCCCCCACCGCTCGCGTCGCCTCCAGCGTGCGAGTGCGGAGCTCCTCGCTCTCAGCCGCTTGCGCTGCACCCTGGACACACACACACATTTTAGGGTATTTTTTTAATAATATATGGAGCATGTAGAAAAAATAACCGCTTTCCACGCTTACACACACTAGGATTCCGTGTGTTGTAGGTGCTATAGACACACACATAGACAAATACACAAACAGTTAGAACAAGAAAACGGAATCTAAATTAGTCAGTGGTGACGAACGGTATGGTGACCGCACCGCCACGCGGGTCTTTTTAGAAATAATATAGGAGTAGCATAGAGAGAAATAGAGAGAAAGATACTCGTAGTAGAGAATTTAGTCTATCTAATGGTGATTACTGCTGTCTATGGACGTCTGTGATTATTGCGAGGTAAGAACCTTACCCGAGTTCGGTTACAGACGCGTCGCTACTTCTAAGGATTAAGCTGAAACGCCTTGGAAAAGTATGTCTCCCTTACCACACCCTTCAAACCGGAACACAGCAGCGCTTAACACTGCTGTTATGAGGCAGTGGCGTTGATGCCGCCGGAGTCGAAGTCTACACTCCTCCTATACCAAGCCGCCCTGGCTCGGTATACCACCAACATGACTGTAAGTGGCAGGTTCTACCACTTGATTCCTGTCGACTCCTGGGGGCACCTTGGTGTACCACATGACCGCACATTACCTTAGCGGCGATCAGCATGTCGACGACGGTCTTGCGGCCGAGGTTGGCGGCGGCGGTGAGCAGGCTCTGCCCCGCGGCGCCGGCCCCGCCCCGCCCCACCCCGCCCAGCGTACCTTGGCGGCGACCAGCATGTCGACGACGGTCTTGCGGCCGAGGTTGGCGGCGGCGGTGAGCAGGCTCTGCCCCGCGGCGCCGGCCCCGCCCCGCCCCACCCCGCCCAGCGTACCTTGGCGGCGACCAGCATGTCGACGACGGTCTTGCGGCCGAGGTTGGCGGCGGCGGTGAGCAGGCTCTGCCCCGCGGCGCCGGCCCCGCCCCGCCCCACCCCGCCCAGCGTACCTTGGCGGCGACCAGCATGTCGACGACGGTCTTGCGGCCGAGGTTGGCGGCGGCGGTGAGCAGGCTCTGCCCCGCGGCGCCGGCCCCGCCCCGCCCCACCCCGCCCAGCGTACCTTGGCGGCGACCAGCATGTCGACGACGGTCTTGCGGCCGAGGTTGGCGGCGGCGGTGAGCAGGCTCTGCCCCGCGGCGCCGGCCCCGCCCCGCCCCACCCCGCCCAGCGTACCTTGGCGGCGACCAGCATGTCGACGACGGTCTTGCGGCCGAGGTTGGCGGCGGCGGTGAGCAGGCTCTGCCCCGCGGCGCCGGCCCCGCCCCGCCCCACCCCGCCCAGCGTACCTTGGCGGCGACCAGCATGTCGACGACGGTCTTGCGGCCGAGGTTGGCGGCGGCGGTGAGCAGGCTCTGCCCCGCGGCGCCGGCCACGCCGCCCGCCGCCACGGCGCGCGCGGTCGCCGCCGTCATCAGCCGCGTGCACCGCACCAGCTCCTCGGGGGACGCGGCCGACTTCGCGGGGCTCGGGGACATCAGCACCTGGGGGTGATGAAGAACGGTCATGTAAGCTCAATCCATGGGGATGTCGTCAATATGCGGGTGTAGAGACGTTGAGTAATCAGATGACATGAATCCATGGAGGTGTCAATACTTGGAAGGTGACGAGGCGATGAGCAATCAGGTGACATGAATCCATGGGGGTATCGACACTTTGGGGTGACGAAATATTGAGCAATCAGGTGACTTGAATGCATGGGGATATCGATACTTAGGGTGACGAGACGTTAAGCAATCAGGTGACATGAATCCATGAGGGTATCAAAACTAAGGAGTGACGAGGCGATGAGTAATCAGGTGACATGAATTCATGGGGATATCGACACTTAAGGTGACGAGACGTTGAGCAATCAGGTGACATGAATCCATGGGGGTATCGATATCTAGGAGGTACCGAGACATTGAGTCAAATTTCAATAGGTGGGCCAATAGACAAATTTTAATTAAATCAACATAAAAATAAGAATCCACTTGAACAACTTAAAAGTAATCTGGATTGAAATCGATAAGTTAGATTAAAATAGAAGACCAATTGAAATAAATACGTAAGATACCTATAGATGACAATAGATGATTTGGATTGAGATAAATTTAAACAGGTAGGTTGCAGCTATCCAGATGAGTAAGAGAATAAATCCAAATGAATAACTTGAGTGACGTAGCAAGGAATCCAAATGGTTAACATAAATCTAGATGGATAAAAAACTGTAATGGATAAAAAGCCAGTTTCAAAATAAGATCTATCTAAATACCAAAGGGCATTACGTGATTATTATTAAAATTGTCCGAAATTATCCTATATATAAAAAAAATCATACCTCGATCTCCTGCGAAATGGCCTCAATGGTAGATTCGAGGGCTCTGGTGCCTCTCGTGTGCTCGTCCTCCACCGCCTTCACCGTCTTCAGCAATGACGTCACGTTGGTCACCATCACCTGCAACCGACACACTTATAACACCACTACATTTCATATATGTGGTAGTGGCTCCTTTCATACTAGCGATTTTTGGTGTGACAATGAATTTTTTTTGTATATTTTTATCAGTTGTTCTCATAAATCGATAGTGTGAAAGGATAGCCGTTAACGCCTGTTTTTAATAAACGATCTATCCATTTTTTTAACAAAAATCTAAAATTGAAGTTTTTTACAAAAAATTATCCAATCAATCTATAGTAGAAAAACAATGGATAGATCGATTATTAATAAAAGGCGAAAGTGATCGTTGATAAAACGCAATGATTTGTTTCATATTTACATACTTAAAGTTACATTTGCTACACAAAAGAACTAAAGGAAACTAAAGTTTAGTCAACACAAAAACTACACACGCACACACAATACTTTTTCTACCCCTAATAATCCTGAAATATTACATTAAAGATATTTCTTAAAACAATTATGGATTAATTGAAATAAAATTTGCAATTGTCGTACTAAAATTCATTCTAGAATTTCAATGCATAGAAGACTTATGAACAAAGACTTGCATGTTCGTATGTTATACATAGATTAATTAATTTGTAACTATGTATATTCACGTTATGTATATACATATAGTAGCTTATAGTATTTTATAAACTTAGACAAACAATCCCTGAAGATTATTAATTTGATAATCTTGAGGGATAATACAATTTTTATGGATTTGAAACCTATTTATGAATCATAACCTTATGTATTTTTTTCTAATATTTGCCAATAAACCTTTGCGTTTTATCACTATGATGACGCCCATAAGGGTTTGGGCCCTTATGGGCCCTATGACGTGATGATCGCTCAAGGCTTTCGAATTCTCACGAACAAAGCTTTGGGTTACCGACTGCATTATAAAAACGAATTTTGCCAAGCCACTGTGTCGTGGGGAAGCTAAAACCAATTATTCGCTGCCGACCGATAGATGGCGCTTAACAACGGTGCTTTTTAATGACAGATTAAAAATACTCCAATTAGGTTTAAAAAAATCCAGCAGAAGCTCATGCGGTAGCGGAAAACCCAGAAGCTTTCAACCATAGATAAAAAATTAATTAAAAAAAATAAAAAAACAAAACTTTGACATAGATAATAAATTGAAAAATCGTATACACAGATAATAAATAGCTCGTAGTGTCAATATTGGACTTTGAAAGCTCGTTGTGAAATGAAAGCTTGTGGCTTTAAACGTTAAACACTCGATGGTGATGACTGGCACCGTGATTTGATGGTGAAATGTGTTTAGAAGGTACTGTGGAACGGATTGATCATTAAACCATGAGACCGTGGGGTGATGGAGAGCCCAGTCTCTCCTGAAGACCCGTGCTGAATATTGGTAGGTTTGTGACCGATGATTTTTGGGTTATCGTCAAACTTATTTGGAGACATTTCTAAATAATAATATTTCAACAAATTATGAAAAACAGTATTAAATGCATATTTTTGAACAATTAAGGGTATACGTAGGTATGCTTAATGCAGTTGTTAAAGTTGAAAATACATTTTTTATAGAACTCATTCTGATTTTATAAGAGGCAGATGAAAACGTTGTTCACAGACACCTATTTTTTATATATATTTATAAAAGATTCTATTTTGATGTATTTTTCAAATTCTTCGATTCGTCAGCCTGACATAAATATATAAATAGATAGGCTGCTGTATTTTAACTACAAAAACAAAAAAATAACATTTAAAAGAGTCTTTTTTGTAGACTTCCTTAAAGATAAATATTGATTATTTGCAATGTAACTTCAAAACAAAGTTAAATGTAATTATTCCAGCGCATGTATGTATGTAAATATGTGTGTATGTCTCATTCTTTGCCACGCCCTACATCCTCAACTTGACGGATTTTAACATATTATTATAAGGTGTCGATTAACTCATCTAAATTGCGGGAGTAACATCGCCTACATTTTAATCAAGTTTGTCTTCTTATAATATTTCTCTAGTTACTCAATCTAAGTGAAATGTACCATTTGACGATACCCATGATATGATAGGATACAGGATAAAGGTCATGCCACACTGGCTGACATACAACAAACTAAACACATTTCTGACGGCGTCGTGAGTAGAGCTGAAATGATTGAAGAGATAGATGGAGTGGTGGCTAAAGGTGCAGGTGTTCACAACATTTGGAACTAATAATATTATAAAATAACTAATAATATTATAATTAACTACGAAACGCGAATGCTTAACTAAAAACCGATTGTTGTGAAATTTTGTACACACGTTGTCAAATTTTCAGAAAAGGACATAGGGTCATTGTAAAAAAAAGTACCGTTCCTGAGGGATAGATAAAACCTTTGAACGCGAGCGAAGTCGCGGGTCAAAGCTAGTTTGGAATTTTTATTCATTTTTATTAATTCGTGACATCACTAGTTACGAATGTTTATCATAATTACGAATGAAGCCTATTCTCTAATAGTCGGTTTGTACCGCTGTTATGACTGAACTAATGAAATTTGTTCATTTCTTTTATGTGTTTGACAATGAATATAAATGTACTCGGCTCTATATTACAGATGGTACTACCGATTAACATACTGAAATTAACATTTTGAATTAAGTACATTGATTAAGATACTCCATATTAGAATACTCCATATTCTTCAGATTATTTATATCTAGGTAGCTTTCCAGTCTGTTGATTTTTTATCAAACAAGTGATCCCAAAATTATGAAATGGCACGATCATATCTTAAACGACATCGTGACATTATTTAAGTAATTTTAATAATAAAAAATCATTTCAACATTTGTAGAATAACACCCAATGTAAAGATTGAACCCTGAACATTTAGCCACCGTACGAAATGCGACGACAACGACACCATGACCAAACACCAGCCGAAGCTCGAACACAACATGCTGTCACGCTCCAACGTGACCGTGACCTCCATTAGAACCTGACCGAGTCATCCTCGTGTCGGCTGACGTCCTCGCTCTCACGGAACCGGCTGTTGTCCACCTCGTCCAGCATCCTCAGCTGTTCCTCCATCCGGCTGGTAGGTCGAGAGCGTCTGACTGTGTACTCCACATGACTCAGGTCTGACCGGTCAGCTGTATTATTGAGTATCGCTTCGTAAACATTCCACCAGTTGTCGATAGTACCGAATTGTCGTTCCCGACTTTTAAGGATATCTTCGTAAATCGACCACCAATTATTAGCGTAGTACTCTAGCGGATAGGTTCGAGTTAGGTCGTGTATTTCTAGACTATTTCTAGATTCTTTATTTCTGTTTCCGTTTAAGGTTGAATAATTGTTTCTGTAATCTTTAGAGCTAATGTTAAATACAACGTTTCTGTTATAAGACGGTGGTGCAGACCGTTCTCTGGGCAAGTTATTTATAGGAACTATATTTTCTTTTTGATCGCTTTTATATCTTCTTATGATTTCTTTATAATACTTTTCTAAGAGACACAACTCTTCGTAAGTGTACTTTGAAATGTCTATCCGACTGTACACGTCTATTATATCTTGTATATGAACAACCTTTTTACGTTTCCCTTCAACGTGAATGTTAGAAAGGGCTTTCAACTTTTCTATTAAGGGATCGAAGCCCTTATAAATGAAGTCCTTTTTAGCAAATTCAATCAATTTTAAAACCATATCTTCGTATTTTTTGTCGTACTCCAAATCTTTTTTAACCGCTTTCGATTTATCAACCTCCTCTATAAACGTTTCTAGCGTCTGTTTCTCTCTTTCGTATTTAGTTATCTCTGTCTTTATCTCTCCTAAGACTAACTCATGACCACTGAATCTTTCTAATTCTTTTCTGGTTTCCTCCATTTTCTCTAAGTTCCTTTTAGCTAAGGCCTTCCACCACTCAGTGTCATCTTTGAACATTTTCCAAAATTCCTTAACACTCGACGTCTCTGGTTTTACTATAACTTCGGATCTATCTGTCTCCTTCTGTTCCGGAGTTAAAACTTTTGTATCTCCATCCTTGTCTTTCACGTCTGGAGTGAGTGTTTTCTCTCTTTCTACCTGAGGTGTGACAGGTGATTTTAGAGGCTCAACTGATGTTTTTTCAGGACTTTTAACATCTAAATTGATAACTAAATTCACTGGTTTCACTTTCTTTACTTTGAACACTGGATTTTTCAATTTCATTTTATCCGATTTACTCTTTTTTGTAGTCAATATTGTAGTTTCTGTTGTTTGTGAGACCAATTTGTTTGTGATCAATGGATCTTCATAATCCAAATCCTCGATAACTTGTGATAACCTCTTCATTTCGTTATCCAGATCGGAATTCGCTTGTAGTCGTTTAATTACGTTCCGTTTACGTTTATTCTCGGCTTTCTCAAACAGATCTACACAGAGATCTACTAGCTTCTTAACCTCACCTAAGAATATATTCTCACCGTATTTTAAAACACGCCAATCCATATCAAACAAGCTATTTTTCGCTGCGATATTATACCTTACGTTA
Organism: Epargyreus clarus clarus; assembly: GCA_014595695.2. Classification (NCBI taxonomy): domain Eukaryota; kingdom Metazoa; phylum Arthropoda; class Insecta; order Lepidoptera; family Hesperiidae; genus Epargyreus; species Epargyreus clarus. The sequence continues at coordinate 682,883 of JACTTY020000116.1, forward strand.
ACCTCATCATCTTTTTCAGGTCTTTCAGGTATTTCATTCATAAACCGTTCTATATACGCTATCATTTCCTCGCAATTATCATGAAATATCGACGGAGAGACATCATCATCTTGGCTTGAATAGTCTAGGAGCTTCACTAGCTCCTCTTCCTGGTCTGATTGGTTCAAATCCGTCTCTGAATCACAAGAGTTATAATCTCTCAGGTTAGTGGACCTTCGTTTGTGGCGAGGGAACGTGTTCCTGAGGGGGAGACTCCACCGCTTGCTCGTGTCCGACAGCCGCTATGACAAAATCTGACGATTAGTTGCCCGACAAGTCCAATATTGACAACGAGTTTGACAGACAATAGACAAGACAGGACATAGACAATGAAAAAAATAGATAAAGAAATTAAAAGTGGTTTTATTTTTACTTGAAATTCTGAAATAAAATAGTATTGAGTAATGATTAAATTATATAATGTTTTATGTGAGACTTGAAATAAATAAATTTTGAAAAAAAAAAATCAAACTGTCAAAAAATATTATGTTAGTAAAATTTTGATTATATACAATTTAAAGCCAATTTGGTTAAATTATTATTCACTGATCTCCCAAACTATGTACAATTTCGATAGTCAACTAAATTTTGAAAAACACCTACAAACAATCATACTGGGTATCTGTGTCTCAATTTTTCGAGATTTCGAAATAATAAATATTTTCGGTCAATTTTAATTAAAGTTCTATCTTCTGTAGTTTTCAAGATTTCACTGATTATCTTTCCCGGGGTAAAATACCATAAAAAAATGTCGTAAAAATAAATAGGATTTTATCAATTTGAAATCATCTTAAAATAAAAATACCAAAATCATAAGGGTATATAATAAATAATAATTTATTTCAATATAAAATAAATATCTAGAACCTTATACCAAATTACTAGCGACATCTACACATGGATCATGGTACCAATATCGACATTTACAGACACAAGACGCCAACATATATTCCCACAACTTTCACAACACTAGCGCCCTTGTCCCCCCTTCACTAGCATCAACCACCAGAACCCACCAGATTTACCCCCTTCCCTATTAGCACCATCTATCTCCTTGCTAGCGCTATCTCTATCGCTATCTTCCTAAATAATCTACTTTCTTTACTAGCCATTTACCCCTACCCTTTCCGATTCACGCCATCTATCCCCCCTTACTGACCTCTACCCGTCTATTAACAACATCTATCCTTTTTAACAGAGACATTTACCCCCTACCCTTCTCTATTCGCGCCATCTATCCCCCCTTACTGGCCTCTCCCCTCTATTAGCATAATCTATCCCCTTACTAACGCCATCTATACCTTTCAACCTAACGCCATTTACCTCCCCACCTAACGTCATCTCCCCCCTCCATTAGCACCATCTACTTTCTTCACAAAACACAATCTACCCTCTTTACTTTACTCCCCCCCCTTTCCCTACCCCCCACCCCCTTACCTTAGCAGCATGCTTCAACCTCTGCATATCAGGATGGGCGACATGTTTGCCACTCGCGGCAGCGGTGGCGGCAGCGAGGTCCCGTAGGGCTGCGGCGGCGTCCCGGGCCGCGTTGAGGATCAGCACCTGGGGCTCCGCCCCGCCCCCGCCGAGTGAGAGGGCGCCTTGCTTCACCACCTCGCAAAGTTGCACTGTGGACATATGGATAGTTATGTAGTAACGCCTTACATAGACATGGTTAGAGTTTGTTAGTAGTGTTGTTGAGCGTAATGGTTTGCTATTAACTTAAGATCATCCAAATAAGTGGTAGAATCCTCTGTGAAACCGCCACACCTATTTCTGTTATAACAACAGTGTTAAGCGCTGCTGTGTTCTGGGTTGAAGAGTGTGGTAAGGGAGATACACCTATGCAAGGCGTTCCAACTTAGTCCTAGAGGTAGCAACGAATCTGTAATCGTTTTCAGATAGAAATATAATCTTATCTGGGGTTGATTAAAGACATCCACGAACAGCAGTAATCACTTACGAAGTGCATTGCATGGATTACTACTTCAATGTTATAAAAGAATTTGCAGCGCCCATTTGCAGCGCCATCTATCCAGTCTCACCAACATCCAAGACCAACTGAAGCCAAGATCCTTCCTTGCCAACCACCCACTCACCGATAGTGTTAACCGCCTGATGTGCAGCAGCGGCGAGTTGGTCCTGCGAGCCGGCAGCTCCTCCCACCAACGTCTTGGTGTCCTCCACCAGCGCCTTCGCGGTCTTCAGGATACCCTCCCGGTGCAGCGAGAACGTATCGCCCTCCTTGTCCGAGTGCAGTGTACCTGGGTGGAATTGTGACACATATTAACCAGGTCTCGCGGGTACATAGAAATTTGGACGAATAATTCCGTACCAAGCGTGAATAAGTTGACAAGTGGAAAATGCACAATTTTATTGCATCTATGTGCAGTATTTGGTGAGAATTATTTAAATGTTTACAAGTGGCATGTGTATGGTAAAAATACCCGTTAACTTGCCTATTCACTCACCATATAGGTAATTCAAACAATCTTAATGTTTATTATGATTAAAAAATATAAAAATGTGTATAATATACATATTTGTATAAGTAGGTCGTATTATAATTGATTTATTTTCCTTAATATACGCAAACTATGACATTCTTAACCCTATATTTGACAGAGTGCAATTAAATGCACATTCAGATTTTTTTTTCTGAAAAACGCAACGTCGAATGTTTTTAATAATAACTTAAAGCGACTTATCAAACGTTTCTTTACGTCAGAAAATGAAATCTATATATGTCTCGTTTACACATTGTCAGTGGTAAACAAAATATCGAGCTGTCGGTCAGTGCCTGCGCAACGCTCTCTAAGTATCTTATTTTATCTGAATGAAATTAAGTTATATATATGAAATTTATATAATTTTACTTTCTGCAAGCTTTATGCAATTTTTTTGCGATATTATTTTTGAGATATAATGTTTTGAGTATATAGTAATTCACGACTTTTTTTATGTGTGCATTAAAATGCACACTGCCAAGGACATACATTATTACTGTTTGTGAATATTGTGTCTTTAAATGCACATTGCCAACTTTGCTACTATATACTAAGGTTCTGCACTCAAGGTAGGGGTAGGGCGAATAGGGTTCAGACAGACTTGAATTTTTTATAATTCATCACTGCAATTCACATTTTTCCCCTTCCAATAAATTCCCAGTCCTTATCTTGCAATATTTTTCTTTAAGATGACTGGGGCCGAAAAACTCTAGCATTGGTGTCTAAATAGCGTAATTAAATCTGATGTAAAATCCAGCAAATCTTAGAAAGATGAATTCCAGATGTTTAAATCTCATCAAGACGTCTCTGAATTCAAGTCCTGTCCAATCAATAGCGTCTTCTGTCAAAAATGTAAACATCTCCAATAATGATGACTCGAGAACATCTGCAATATCAATCCCAGATAAGACCAAATTCCCACTTGAGGTCGGCCACTTAGATTCGCCACTAGCCCTGAAGACAAAGCTGGAATGCCTTAGAAATGTTTATCTTCTTACCACAACCTTCAAACAAGTGGAACAAGGCCCAATCATATGCTCAAATTTAATACAGCATTATGACGGAAATATGGATGAAGGTCTAAACAGACAAGTCGCTTTATACCGTACAGATGTGATAGGCCATCGTTAGTATTGTCTTCACAGATTTTGGACATCTTCGTTTGTAATTCCTGGTTGCTGTTTCGTCATCAGAACAGTGGTAAACAAATATTATTACCACTCAAAAAGTTTCCAGTCGTTTTATTTTGGAATCTGCGTTTTGTTGCGAGGAGGTCTTCTAATCTCTCAACTCAACTAAAATATCTCAAAACTTGTTGATATGTCATAACTTCCGAGACTCTTATTATTATTATTTTCAAAATGTATGATATTTTTTTTATGTTTATTATTTATTTCTTAGTTTAGTGAGTACTTGGCGGTGTGCATTTAAATACACATTTTTTTTCTTGTGAACCTGGCAGTGTGCACTAAAAGACACTTACTATATCCTGAAAACTGAATGTCAGAGATTTTTTATGTTATTTTTCCTAGTATCCTTATAATCCAATTAACGCAGGGAAGTAGCAAAAGTATAATTTTTTTAAGGGTAAAATTCTCTGCCAAGTATAGGGTTAAAAATGAGCCTTTTCCTTTAGTTTGTCACTTTTACTTTCCAGAAACACATAATTACTTTCCAGAATTTAATCCTTATAATCGAAACTATGATTGGATAATACAGGGTATGGTTTTTTTTCTTCAAAATAACTGGTTCGTTTCCCGACTAGGGAAACGGATTTAAAAAAATGAAATATAGCACTTTTAATTTTTATTAAAATCGGCCTGGTTATTCCTTTCAGCATTTTTCGCTAATCCTTACGGATTTGGATTTAGCCTTGAAGGCCCATTTGAAAAATTGACCCAATCTACAACAGTCATCAACACCGAGTGTCAACTCACCAGCACTCGCGAACAGTATGGTGGTGTCGAGGTCCCCGATGATGGTCGCGATGGTGGCCGCCGCGTCGATACACGCCTGAGTACCGCGAGAGCCCGCCTGGAGCGCGCTCAGCACAGACACCACCTGGTAACAGATAGTGTAACACATGGTGTAACACATAATGGTAAAAGAAAGAAAGAAAAAAATGGGGATGTTACATATAATACTTAGAAAGAAAGAAATAAAGCTGGGTTGTAACACACAGGACTTAGGAACAAAAAAAGAAAGAATGATGATGAGGAAGATCGAAGGACCAAAAATTCTCATTATATTAATGTTACAAAGTAATAATTATGAAACCATACAGAAAGAAAAATAATTATTGCTACAATTGTTTTAAATCGAAAAGGTGAAATGTTTCATTGTAGTAGCACATTTATTTTATAATATAAGAATAGCGGACGAACATGTAATCCACCTGATAGTAAATGACTACTACCACCCGTGGATATCTATACTCAAATCCGGATAAACTTAGATCCCTACCTGGGGTCAGCCACAGATGCGCCGCTGCCCCTGAAGACCAAACTAGAATGTCTCTCTTACCACACCCTTCAAACCAGAACACAGCAGCGCTTGCCGCTGCTGTTATTAGGTGTGTTGGCGGTAGTAACTCCGGAGTCGAAGAGTTCCACCACCTCATCCAGCTCGATGTACACCACCCACCTTCTCGTTGACTCTCCTGCCCGCCTCGGCCACGGCGCGCTGGTTCTGCGCGATGGCGGACAGCCGGCAGTGGCCGCCCGCCCTCACCAGCTCCGACACCGCCTCGCCCAGCTCCACCGCCGCCAGACGGATCCTGGATCAAACACATCCGGTGTTAATAATCTGTCCAATGCTTTGACAACTTCTTATATGAAAGAAAGAAAGAAACATTTTATTCGGGTAATTGCAACACACATAAAATAACAGAGAGATACAAAAACATTTATAAAAGAGTAGCAGACGAGCATGCAGTCCATTTAATGGTAAGTGCCTACTGCCGCCCATGGACATCTGTAATCAACCCCAGATAGGATTAGATATTCCCACCTGAGGTAGGCCACAGATGCGCCGCTACCCCTGAGGACTAAGCTGGAACGCCTCGGAAAAGCCTGTCTCTGTCCTTACCACACCCTTCAAACTGGAACACAGCAGCGCCTATCACTGCTGTTATTAAGTAGAAATAACATTAAATTGTAAGTCACAAGTCAAAATGACTAGACTAAAGTGTCCACGTGTCCAAATAAGCCAGACTGGGCCAGCATGCCCCAGTGTTACCTGTTGGCGATGTCCGCGTGCGGCGTGGTGGCGGAGGCGCCGAGGCTGTCGGCGGCGAGGCGCTCGTACTGTCCGCACATCTCGTTGCCGACCTCCACCAGCTTCGACGGTTCCGTTGCTGACTTCGCTGTCTGGGGGTGGAATGGAGTGTGTTAGCGACCCACCAGAGACCACCCACCCATATAGTTCCCACTAGGTTCTAAGCTTCACAGAAATAATAAGTAAGTATAGTTCGCATAAAACTGCTAGTCCGCTTTGAATATAGAAATGAATCGCGTCGCCATAGCAAATTGTATAACTACACCTGCTCGTAACAACTTCGGAGCGGACTAGTAGTTTGGCGCGGACTATGTGTATTTACTTATATTTTTTTATTTATATAGTTGTGCAAATATTATAGAAATACAGTACAAAGGACAGCTTTACATGTGTGTGTATGAATGTGTGGTTGTATTAAGATATACAAAGCTTACCATGTCAGTAGCAAGTTTGGCGATCTCCTTAGCGGTGCCGACCATGCGAGTCTGGTAGTCCACGTACGAGTCGGTCTCGTCGTACGAGCCGATCAGCGACATCCTGCGACAAACGTACACAACATATTATTGATGTATTTATTCATTAATTCTTTTTTTTCATTCGAAAATATTAGAGCAGGCGAGTATGCAGTCCACCTGATGATGAGCTACTTCCGCTCATGGACATCTATAATCAACCCCAGATAAGATTAATTTTCTAACTGAGGTTGGCCACAGATGCGCCGCTACCCCTGAGGAGTAAGCTGGAAAGCCTGTGAAAAGTATGTCTCCCTTACCACACGCTTCAAACCAGATCACAGCAACGCTTAACACTGCTGTTATAACAGAAATAGATGTGGCGGTGGTGCCGCCGGGGTCGAACCACAAAGGGTTCTAACACCTTCAAGTGCCGTAATATGTTGTTTGTTTGCACTTTCACGCCTTAAATACATAACTGATTTTTAAGTAAATTTGTCAGAGATTTAGAAAAGGACGTAAGGTACCTTTTATTCCAAAAAATAGTACCGTTCTCGAGGGATAAAAACTTCTGACCGCAGCTTAAAACCAGTTTTTAATATATTTACGTATTTTAACTATTTATTTATTCCTTATTGTACCTAGCAAGTTACTAAGAGAAAATTTAATGTTTAATTGACCTACACCAATAAACCCTTTAGTGATGGCGAATTTGCAACAGATGTTACAAATATAAAACAAAAATAGCACATGTGATAGATATTTAATTTCTAATAACCACATAATTTCTAAACATCAAAGGCGGCTCCGTTCGAGTTTTAAATTTTCACCAGAACCTTGATATTGTCGGGGTAATAAATGGTCTATTTTATTACTTGTAAAACTCTACTTTTGCGTTAGCTACCATCGAAATCAATTCATTCCTTAGCAAGATGAAGTCCTTCAAACATATGGCAAATAAACAAAATTTAAAACATTAATATTTTTAGCAACAAACAAAAACTCGAAAACTGCTATTTTAAAGACACCAACAGACAATTCTATCAATTCGAAATATATAGACTTATCGACACAAAAATACACACAGCTTCTTCATATCGGCTTAAACTCCAAAACACACACTTCACAAATCCAAAAATTTTCAAAATACGAACGCACGCGTGCCCGTTACACGCACGGTCATACAACTGAGTCACTTCCAACATATTATCGATATAGTATGTAATTATTACATTAAGCTCCGCGAATAGATGAAAACTTTATTTATAACGTAGACGATTAGGACTTACGATTATAATTATTATGAAAGTGAAATCTATAATGGTATATGATGTTGAGTAGTGATAGTTTAGTGGTTAACTTAGCCTCTTTATCGGGAGGTCCGAGGATCGAATCCATGATACATCTCTGATGTTTCAAAGTTATGTGCGTATTACAAATTAATTATTACTTGCTATAACAGTTAAGGAAAATGTCGAGAGGAATACCTACCTAAGAGTTTAAAAAAAGTTATGAAAGGTATTTGAAGTCTACCAATTCACACTTGGCTAGCGCAGAAGACTATGGTCAAACCCCTCCCACTCACACAGGAAACCCGTGCCCAGCAGTGGGATAGTAATAGTTGACGGAGGGATTTATAAAAAACTAGTTTTTTCCCGCAGTTTTTCTCGCGGTCAGAGTTTTTTGTCTATCTCTCGGAAACGTCATCTTTTTCGGCATAAAAGATACCCTATGTCCTTTTCTGAACACCTGACAACATGTGAACAAAATTACATGACAATCGGTTATGTAGTTTAGGCGTGGAAGTATAACAAACAAACAAACATGCATACGCATTCATAATATCAACTTAGGTTATGATTATAATTTATAGAAATTATTATGACAGTTTCTACTCTCATAATAATTTCTATTATAACACTTATATTGTTAGCTCCAAAAGTCTAAATATAGACATTAACAAACTTGAGTGTTTAAGAGTAGGTCATGGCTGTGTTTCAATCAGGAAACGATAGCGTTCAAACAATAACATTTGTTTTAGTGTTTGTTTGTTTGTTTTTCACCTATTTCTGTTTAGTAACTGTTGTGTAGTGACGTTGTGTTCTGTAAGGGTGTGGTAGGGCAAGTTAACGGGTGTAAGGCGTTCTAAAGGGACACGTAGGTCACAAAGCAATAGGTAACAAGTGAATGGGTGACCGCCAGTGTCTGGAAATTGGAAACGCCAGGACACTCTCCATACTATTACCAACAGAGATTAGCTAATTTTAACTAGCAACTTTTACGGTTTGAAGGTGGTAGAACTCTTTGTGATTCGACTCCAGCGGCACCACCGTACACCTATTTCTGTTATAGGAGCAGTATTAAGCGCTGCTGTCTTCTGTTTTGAAGGATGTGTTACGGGAGACATTTTTTTCCGAGGCATTCCAGCTTAGTCCTCAGGGGTAGCGGCGCATCTGTGGCCGACCTCAGATAGGAATATTTAATCCTATCTGGAGTTGATTGCAAATGTCTATGTACGGCAGTAGCTACTTACCATTAGATGGACTGCATGCTCGTCTACTACTCCTATATTATATAAAAACGTACATAAATAATATACAAGCGCTTTTTACAGACTTCAAAGAAGAGCCACTATTTTGGATTCTATGTTTTTTAATATATTTATTTGTATTTTGTAACTTTTTTCAAACTAGTCTCCTAATTGTTTCCGTATCAAAACTCAAAGCAAATCAGTATAAATCCATCACTCGTATGTCTCGGCGAGTCGTCGGCGAGCAATAAATCTATATTAGAAGCCAATATTCCCGTGCGCTTGTCTCATCGCTGGCGACGCGCCAACGTGTAGCAAAACTTCTCCGTATCCGTTTGTTTTGGTGGTGTATCCGGATTTTGGAAAGGATATTATAATATAGGAGTAGCAGACGAGCATGCAGTCCACCTGATGGTAAGCTACTGCCGTATGGACATCTGTAATGAACCTCAGATAAAATTTCCAAAGGTACGCCACACATGCGTCGCTACTCCTGAGGACTAAGCTGGAACGCCTCGGATAAGTATGTGTCCAATACCACACCCTTCAAACCAGAACACAGCAGCGCTTAACACTGCTGTTATAACAGAAATAGGTGTGGCGGATGTGCCGCCGGAGTCGAACCACAAAGGTTTCTACCACCTTAAAAAAAGAAAGTTGAAAGAAATCTTAGCTACACATGAGTATGATTTGGGAGTCCAAAAGCAGTGGCATAATACTGGTCTATTTCCCAATATCTATAGGGTATTCTCTATTTTTTTTCTCAAAATGATAACGGGGGCTCTGGAGTATTCAATGTTATTTGTCAGCAAAAAACAAAAAAGAGCCTCTTCTTTAAAGAATTTCCCTTTTATCAAAGGGAGCCGGATACCCCTTTACCTAAACGTATATACGCCCTTATTGCCACAAAAGTACAAAGTTCGATACCATGCACTCAAAACACAGAAAGGTTCAATCACTTATAACACATACACGATATACTCTTCAATTACATATATATATACAAACGGCACGCCGTCCGTCTATAAATACATTCCCAGCTGACTAACCGCTCGGTTAAGGCCAACCGAATTATTTATATGCATTCTTCAACGCTATCTATCGTCATATCCAATGTTATATATTAATTATAGTATATAGATAGATTGGGCGTCAATACTTTTATATATATAGATAATTTATTTACTGTCATTGCGTCATATTTTTGTATATTATTAAAGTTTATGTCATATCGGTTTTGAGAAGGGACTTATGAAAGCAAATGTGCTGTATCTATATTGTAGCATACTTTGATTAATCTACAATATAGAATTGAATAATAATATAATATACGAAAATTATTTTAAAATTTTGTGACTTTCTGTAATTTTAAACAAAGTGTTCTTTTAAATCATTATCAACCCATTACTCTCCCACTGCTGGACACGGGTCTCCTTTTAGAAAGAGAAGGATTAGGCCATAGTTCATCGTGCTGCTCAAGTGAGAATTGGTAGACTTCACATACTTTTGAGAAATTTTATTTTAAGTACTCTCAGGTATGCAGGTTTCCTCACGATATTTTCCTTCACCGTTTCAAGTAAGTGATAATTAAATTGTAATACGCACATAACTATGCAACAATCAGAGGTGTGTGCCTGATATTTGAACCTCGGACCCCTCGATCAAGAGGCCGCGTTTCTTAACCACTAGGCTGTCCTTCTCATTCTGAGAGGAGACCCGTGCCCAGCAATGGAACAGTAATGGATTGATGATGATTAGTAAACTTGTCTTTGTGTATCCCTCGTCCTCACAACGAAATAAATTCTAGAATGGGACTGTAATATCAAATCGGAAATCTCAAAACAATACTAAAACAGCACATTAAACAAACACTTCAGTTCAAATTTAAATACATCGAGTGGAGCAGTGTTGGTTAATTGAATGAAATTATTTATACATCGACAATGCCCGTCCCTTTATTGTATTGACTTTCGTGTTATAGAAATAGTTATTAAGGAATTTGGGGATAGATGAGTAAGAGTATGTAGTAGAGAAGTAAGAAGTACGAGTAGTTGATGGTGGTAGAATCTTCTGTGGTTTGACTCCATGGTATCAGAATAGTGGATGGTGGTAGAACCTTCTGTGGTTTAACTCCGTGGTATCCCATCAGTTAAATCCCAGTATCCACTTGTGTTTAGGGAACCTGCGTGCGAGCCAGCAAGTCCAGCAGTGGGCCCACCTTCATACTATATGTGACGGTGGTATCCCCCAGGGCACATTATACTTATGACGTTATGCCAGTATATCTTTGTGTGTGTGTGTGTATGTGTGTGAATATATTGCTACCATAATAAGTCCGTGTGTTACGTATGCTCGGTGAGTTTAGCGAGCATGTGAGCGATGTCGGATCGTCTGTTTCACTCGCTCGAAGCCTTTAACACACCAGCGTGTCACACCACCAACCCATCATTAGCTGTCCTAGAAAGTATATGAGTGGTACCCCTATCCCTCACGTTATTTGGCCTAGATATATATTTTTTTATAATATGGAGTAGCAGACGAGCATGTAGTCCATCTGATGGTAAGTGGCTACTGCCGCCCATGGACATCTGTAATCGACTCCACATAGGATTAGATATTCGTACCGGAGGTCGGCCACAGATGCGCCGCTACTCCTGAGGAGTAAGCTGGAACGCCCCGGAAAAGTTTGCGTCCCTTACCACACCCTTCAAACCAGAACACAGCAGCGTTTAACACTGCTGTTATAAAGTAGAAATATGTGTGGCGGTGGTGCCGCCGGAGTCGAACCACAAAGGGTTCTACCACCTTCGCAGCAGTTCACCAGTGTAGCACCCACCTGTGCTCGGTGAGCCTGGCCAGCGCCCGGGCCAGCGAGTCCAGCAGCGGCCCCACGGCGCCCCGCGCCGCGCTCAGCTCCCGCACGCGCGCGGCCAGCTCGCTGAGCGCCGCGTGCGCGAGAGACATCTGCGCGTCCACCTCCGCGTGAGCGCTCGCCGCCTGTGTGGACAGGTACACGAACATGTACACGCATTGTACGTACAAAATATAGATAGACAACCATAGATTAGTAAAGATTACTCATTCCTAACAAGAAATGTAGCAGTTTCAACAATTTAAATTGTCGCTGTCATCTATTTTTGTGTTTGAAAAATATTAAAAAATGTAGTTTTAGATTATTTACGAATGAAACGATATTTCTCCGCACTTTTTCTTCGATTTCGTGCTTTTGCACCACTTTAACTTTTCCGTGTCAATTACACTATGACAGCCATTAAATGGCTGACATAATTGTCAGCCATTTAAACCATTTAATGGCTTCCTTCAATTACAAGGCGGTGAGATATCTATACTTATCTATGCAGTCAACAAACATAAATTATACATACAATATAATTGTATTGTCATTTTAAACCTTGAATATAATAGACATTCATACGCACATACGAATTGTATTAAGATTTTTTTATTATACTACTTTTGACACGTTATGACAAAAGTTACGCACACAGAATTAACACTCGATAAAGTTAGTATCCAATTACTTAGATCATGTATGCCAGCGAACTTTCAACATTTCTTAATAAAAGACGTTAAAGTTGCACAATTGAATAAGGATTGAATATTTCTCAATATAAAAAACTCAATTTAATATGCTTTATATAATCTTATCATGTTTTAAAAAGCATATTAAAACCAAAAATTACTTATTTCATTTACAATAGTTTTTAAATTACAATTAAAACCTTCCTATTAAAAATAATCGAAATAAACAATTATTTAACAGTAAGACATCCATGCCTAAACTAAATAATATTCTAAATCCATCTAGAATTAATTACAAATATTTATAAACAGCTTTTACACATTACACTTAGTCTTTTTAATTATATATTCCACCCATACCCAACCAACACCACATCTATGCTCCTCAAACCCCATTCTCAGCTCGGGTGGCCACTCACCCTGGGGTTCCCGGCGGCGGCCTTGCCCGCGTGCACCGCCAGCGCCAGGGTCTCCAGCACCGTGCGCGCGTGCTGCAGCAGGGCAGCCTGCGCCGCTGACTCCGTCATGTTGGAGGCGGCACCACATGCGCCTGATACCAGCGGCTCCGCGTAGGATACCTGGGGAGAGAGGGGTAAGTTAGTTTTGTTGAAAGAAAGATGATACCTGGGGAGAGAGGGGTAAATGAGTTTTGTTGAAAGAAAGATGATACCTGGGGAGAGAGGGGTAAATGAGTTTTGTTGAAAGAAAGATGATACCTGGGGAGAGAGGGGGTAAATGAGTTTTGTTGAAAGAAAGATGATACCTGGGGAGAGAGGGGTATATGAGTTTTGTTGAAAGAAAGATGATACCTGGGGAGAGAGGGGTATATGAGTTTTGTTGAAAGAAAGATGATACCTGGGGAGAGAGGGGTAAATGAGTTTTGTTGAAAGAAAGATGATACCTGGGGGAGAGAGGGGTAAATGAGTTTTGTTGAAAGAAAGATGATACCTGGGGAGAGAGGGGTAAATGAGTTTTGTTGAAAGAAAGATGATACCTGGGGAGAGAGGGGTATATGAGTTTTGTTGAAAGAAAGATGATACCTGGGGAGAGAGGGGTATATGAGTTTTGTTGAAAGAAAGATGATACCTGGGGAGAGAGGGGTATATGAGTTTTGTTGAAAGAAAGATGATACCTGGGGAGAGAGGGGTATATGAGTTTTGTTGAAAGAAAGATGATACCTGGGGAGAGAGGGGTATATGAGTTTTGTTGAAAGAAAGATGATACCTGGGGAGAGAGGGGTAAATGAGTTTTGTTGAAAGAAAGATGATACCTGGGGAGAGAGGGGTAAATGAGTTTTGTTGAAAGAAAGATGATACCTGGGGAGAGAGGGGTAAATGAGTTTTGTTGAAAGAAAGATGATACCTGGGGAGAGAGGGGTATATGAGTTTTGTTGAAAGAAAGATGATACCTGGGGAGAGAGGGGTAAATGAGTTTTGTTGAAAGAAAGATGATACCTGGGGAGAGAGGGGTATATGAGTTTTGTTGAAAGAAAGATGATACCTGGGGAGAGAGGGGTATATGAGTTTTGTTGAAAGAAAGATGATACCTGGGGAGAGAGGGGTATATGAGTTTTGTTGAAAGAAAGATGATACCTGGGGAGAGAGGGGTATATGAGTTTTGTTGAAAGAAAGATGATACCTGGGGAGAGAGGGGTATATGAGTTTTGTTGAAAGAAAGATGATACCTGGGGAGAGAGGGGTATATGAGTTTTGTTGAAAGAAAGATGATACCTGGGGAGAGAGGGGTATATGAGTTTTGTTGAAAGAAAGATGATACCTGGGGAGAGAGAGGTAAATGAGTTTTGTTGAGAGAATGATGATACCTGGGGAGAGAGGGGTATATGAGTTTTGTTGAAGTAAAACCTCTTTATACACTATTAATTTGGGAAATTGGTACCACACGCGCCTGATAGACATCTGCGGAGAGAGGGGTGAATTTATGACACCTAGGTATAAGGGAGTAAAGTAATTACTTGTTGCAAGAAAGAAATTTATTAGGGTAATCACAACTAGAATGAAATAACAGAAAGATAAAATAACATGAAACAACTAAGCTGGAACGCCACAAAAAGTATATCTCTCTTACCACACCCTTCAAACCAGAACACAGCAGCGCTTAACACTGCTGTTATTAGGTAAAAAAGGTGTGTACTGGTGCCGCCGGAGTCGAACCACAAAGGGTTCTACCACCTTCAAATTAGAATTGGAGAGGTAGGAGCTAGATAAGCTATTAGAAAATCTTTAGGCACACACATATTATTCAAAATATATGTTTATGAAATAATTATGTTAGATTAATGTAACCGTTACAGTAATTAATTTTAATTCCACCAAAAACAGTTACTACACATTTTATACAATTTATGTTACTCCGTTTTACCCGTTTTACAATTTTCTTAGTGATTTCCTTCTTTGAAGAATAATTCTCTGTCTTCGAAGAAGAACTCTCCTTCTTCGAAGAGTAACTCTCCTCTTTCGAAGATCGACTCTCCATTATGTATATATGTATTGATATTCTTTCGATATTAAATATCGTTGTGTATATTATAATATTGTCTTTATCTCCCTCTCATAATATATTCATCCCTTTTCAATCATATTGATAAATCTGTCATAAAGTTGAAAATTACTGAACCGAATCTAATAAAACTTTTACTGTTATGAATAAAATAATTCTAGTTTAAAGGTTTGATATTTTCCTTGTGAATACTATGACGACATACAGACGAGTACACAAACACCCAGACCCGGAACAGAAATCCAAATAAATCATTTATATGTCTACCTAGCCGGGCATCGAACCCAAAACCCTAACGTTAGATGTGTCTAAATATTTAACCCACTGACATAATTTCAAAAACTGGTCACAATGACCCCATCACACCTACACACATACAACGAGACCAAACACAAACACGTCACATATTGACACCACCCACCATCACACACGACATCCTCATATCTGCGTAACACACAATGATACCAAAATATTTTGAAAACAAGAACCCTAAAAAAGTCTTCGATATTTTTTTAATGTGTGTAATTTACACACTTACAACAAGATCAAACACAAACATGTCACATATTGACATCACCATCACATCAACATTACATATGAAGACACCAAAATATTTTGAAAACAAAAAACCTGAATAAACATTCGATATTTTTTAATGTGTGTAATTACCCACACATACAACAAGATCAAACACAAACATGTCACATATTGACATCTCCATCACATCTACATTATTCACAATGACACCAAAATATTTTGAAAACAAAAAAACCTAAATAAGATTTAGACAGATTCTTAAAACTGGAATTTTACCCACACATACAACGCATCAAACACAACCTTATCACACATTCACACCACAATTACCCACACATATTTCCTATGCAACACAACCTTATCACAACACCACCCTCACACACACATAAGAACAACACTAAAATACTATCAACGCAACCTAAAGAAACATACGACAGATTTTTTTATACCTATCAATAATTTCGAAAACATTAATAAGAGCTATTAGAATAGCTATAACATACATTATTGCGCATCGAATATATTAAAAACCGATCTAAATCGACTTGCACTATACACATACAAAACACACATCTATCCTTAACTTACTATAAAATTTTTTTTTTGTATGTTTGTATCAACAAAACTCGAAAACTTCTCGAAAGATTGTTTTGAAAATTTTACACAACATCGCATTTTTATTAACGAGTGTTTTTATTTACTTTTTATTCCGAAATTCCCACAGGAATTTTAAATTCCGAGCGTTTCCCAAAGTTACACAAAATATAACAAATGACTATGTAACACATATATTCACTAACACACAATAAATATTATCAACTTGATCACTTAAACGTATTTAATAAAAAAAACTCAGTTTAAACAAAAACAAATCTAACAAATTACGAGATGTAACACATATTTTCACTAAACACACACGAATTTAATCTGAGTCTTAATCGCGGATGTTTTATCTAGTTTTACTAAAACCACCCATTTCATATACCCTTTACACGCACACTAGGGCGAGCACTAAGCCATCAGGGCCGATGCAGTACATTAAAGTTATTTTTAGTCGACTATTTTGAGTTGACAGTGCACTACGTCACGTTTGAAAACGAAAGTCTAGGCTAGATCGTAGGTGCATCGCTATCGTGCGTATTGATAATCAATCCATCCATTTCTATCAACCAAAGATCGAAATTTGATTCTGTATGAAGGGTTAGTCAAAAATCGATCTTTGGCAAAACAATGGATAGATTGCTTATTATTAATAAGCGCATATATATAGGCATGTAAATATATGTACACACTATAAAAATACATTTATTTACATATATTTGTACATGTAAATAACAGATGTTTCGTGTCTATGGTTGGAAAGTGACTGTTGTGTGTTTGTCTATGATTGGCGATGTATTTATAAATATTTGGGTTAAGGTTATTTATCCAATTCGCTCCAGATCTGTTTGAGTACATAGATATGAGGATTTGAAAAACATACTCGTACTTTTAAATTCTAATACATGATTGCAAAATTTATGGATTAATAATAATAACTTGTTATGTTAGGTTAGTAATATGACGACTGATTCATATAAAGAGTGAATTATTCAAATGGGCTTCCTTCAGGACCAAATCGGAATCTATAAGGATTAGCGAAAAGTGCTGAAAGGAGTTTCAGGTGAATTTTGAAAAAATAAACCCTATATTATTCCACTATCGGATAGTGTCCCTTATAAGGAACAAATTCTGGAAAGTAATCATAAATGACAATTTCTTTACTTGCGTACTTCCGATTTCAAGTTTCATTACTGTACGTAACGTATAATGTCTTGTGTCGTATAGTCCGCACCAAACTTCTAGTCCGCTCTGAAGTTGTTGCGCGCAGGTGTAGTCAGAGAGCCAATGCGGAACACAACTACAAGCATATACTCCGTAGCAATGTAAGCGCACACTAACGCTATGTGCCCGCGGGGAGAGCAGCGGGGGGTGGCTGATATCTACAATTTGCTGTTGCGACGCGACTCATTTCTATATTCAGAGCGGACTAGCAGTTTTACGCGGACTATATCTATGTACAGACATGTCTTATTTGTCATGGGAGTATATGTCGTGTGGGTGTATAAGTCGTGTGGGTGTACATGTGTGGTGGGTACAGACCAGCTGCAACGCGGCGTGTCCCAGGTTCTCGGCCTGGCAGCGCGCGGCGAGGCGCAGCGGCTCCAGGCGCTCCAGCATCTCCGCAGCGCTGTTCTCCACCTGCTCCGAGTACCCTGGGACAAGTGATACACCTTATTAATGTCATCATCATCATCAACCCATTACTGTCCCACTGCTGGGCACGGGTCTCCTTTCCTCACGATGTTTCCTTGACCGTTTGAGCAAGTGATAATTAATTTCTAATACGAACATAATTTCGATAAATCAAAGGTGCGTGCCAGGGATCTGAACCTCGGACCCCTCGATCGAGAGTCCGAGTTTCTTGGACCATTAGGTGGACTGCATGCTCATCTGCTACTCCCATGTTATAAAAATAATCATTCCCCCATTTTTTTGGAGGCTAAAGGTTCTTCCAACCCAAGTGCTCAAAAACCTCTCACATACAGATCTGTGGTCTTATTCCTTCATCTTCGTCGTTCTTCGTCATCATCCTTCCCTTATCACCTTTTTCACAGAGAATAATAAGTCAAGTTACCCCCTATCCCCCCCTTTCACAAAAAATGTCAAAGTGTAGCGTATCTTGCTGAACAAACTTCTTTTTTAGATAAATGTAAAGCAAGATACTGAAGCTAATGCTTTATTAATTATATGTAAAAATTATGGCATTAAAAAAAGAGAAAAATTATTATTAAAAAAAAAAAGACAAACCCACTGAGTTTCTTACCGGATCTTCTCAGTAGAGGTCGCGTTCCGATCCGGTAGTAGTTTAAGAAAATATTGTTACTGACAATTTGTAAGTGCCGTCGTTGGCCTATACAAATAAATATATTTCATTTCATTTCATTTTACATACTGGTATGTGGTCTTATTCCTCCCCAGCCACCCTCTTCCCAGGGTATGATAAGGTAACATACCTTGCAGCGTGTTAGCCTGTCGCGGCTGCAGCTCCTGGCCGACCGCCTCGATGGCCACCTGGTCCAGCTCCCGCAGCAGCCGGTTCAGCGTCTCCATCGCCGCCGAGCACTCGCGTTGACCTGGGGCTTTCTCGCTAAGGGACAGAAATAATATAAGTGTAATTGAGATAAGTATTATAATTTTGTACACCTCTTTTTGTCTATATGTAATAGCTACATAGAAATACGTAAAAAAGGAAAATTAACTGTGTTATTTTCTTGTTTTAATTATCTCGCATAATTTTGGAATATAATTTTGAACATTTGTATGAAGTCATTCAACGGGAGGAAGGCGGGAAAGGATATTTGATTTGTTTATTTTTAATGACGTTGAGGCCAGCCAGTCTAGATAGTGGTTTTTTCAGCAATATTAAATTTCTTTTTTCGGTTTACATTTTTGAAAAATTTACTAGGTTCCAATTAAATGTTCACGTATGTATGAGGTAGGGGGGGAAGGGTTATTTTTTACTTCCGCTCAGTTAGTCTGGAGGAGGGATACTTACCGTATGTCCGTCACCAGTGTCTTGATCCCATCAGAGACTTCCTTGCTATGTGCCGCCAGTGCCTGCCACTGCGATCGTTCATTCGGCGTCAGCACTAACGCCTTGGCCGCTTCCAGCATCGCGCACGAACCCGTTATTATGTTCCTGGGGGAGAGGGAGTGTTATTAGTGGTCGAAAATTACAGTATTTGACGGTCGTCCTAAGTAAGATCCCGTTCATATGAACACTGATCAAGTCAGATAAAATCATATTTCTACAAAATATTTTGATGAACGTCAAATTTGCATCCAAATTACGTCTAAAAAGCGGCGATAGAACCCTTTGTGATTTAACTGCGGACGTGTCACCGTCACACTGTTTTTTTGTTAAATAACAGCAGTCTTAAGCGCTGCTGTTTTGTTTTGAAGGGTGTGGTGAGGGAGGCATACTTATTCGAGGCGTTCTAGCTTAGTCCTCAGGGGTAGCAACACATTTATTGTCAACCTCACGTATTTAATCTTACCGGAGGTTGATTACAGGTGTCTATGGGCAGCAGTAGCCACTTACCATCAGGTGGACTGCATGCTCGTCTGCTACTCCTTTTATATAATATAAGAGTAGCAGATGAGTATGCAGTCCACCTGATGGTAAGTGGCTACTGCCGCCCATGGACATCTGTAATCAACCCCAGATAGGATTAGATATTCCTACCTGAGGTCGGTCAGACGCGCCGCTACCCCTGAGGACTAAGCTGGAACGCCTCGGAAAAGTCTGTCTCCCTTACCACATCCTTCAAACCATAACAGCAGCGCTTAACACTGCTGTTATAAAGAAAGGTGTGGCGGTGGTGCCGCTGGAGTCGAACCACAAAAGGTTCTACCACCTTCAAAAATATTAAATTCCGATCTTTGATAGACAATGCGTCCATTGTACGTCCGTCACTCAAGCACGGCGTGTGTCATCACTTATCTCGTTTAATAACCGTGCTTTTTTTTTAATTATTTTGTCTATTTGCAATTGTACAGTGTGTTGCAATATTCCTGTGCACCCACCTGCCGCTGGCGAGCACGGCGTCCTGGCTGGCGCGCGCGTGCGCGGAGATGCGCGCCGGCACGGCCGCGAACTCCGGCCGGTCCGCGAACTGCACCAGCGAGCGCACCGCCTCCTGCAGCGGACCCGTCGCCGCCGCGCACCGCTGCCGGTTCACCTGAACACAAATAATATATCATTCAATCATAAAGTACAAATCATCATCATCATCATCAACCCATTCCTGTCCCGCTGCTGGGCACGGGTCTCCTCTCAGAATGAGAACGATTAGGCCATAGTCCACCGCGCTGGCCAAGTGCGTATTGGTAGACTTCACATCATTCACGTCTCATGCTTTGTCACGCCCTACAGCCCAAACGACTTTAACATATAAAATGTTGGTTTCGTAAATTATCAATGTTTACCGAATTGACCGCAACACAACAAGAAAATGTATTTATAAAATTAAAAAGCGATAGAAATGTAACTGTGTATATTGTACACGTAAAAGTTATACAAGAGACAAAACATATTGTTTTCCGGAAGTCCACGCTTTATGTCTGTCAGTTGTCTATAGTAATATTATAAAGAGGAAAACTTTGTTTGTTTGTTTGGTTGTAATGAATAGGCTCAAAAACTACTGGACCGATTTTAAAAATTCTTTCCCCATTCGAAAGCTACATTATGCACGAGTAACATAGGCTATATTTTATATGAAATATATTTGATAAATAGATTTTGAGGCGGTACAAAGTATGCCAGGTCAGCTAGTCAGGTTATAAAAAGGCAAAGATAACGTGCGAACAATGAAAGCGGCATATGCTACATATTTTTAAGGAATCTGGTTTTTAGTGTGTAAAAACAGCTAACTTTATAATTTGTTATACATAGCTGTATTCTGTATCGAACGCTTTATTACCTCCACACATACTTTCTCAAACTCTACGACTATTAAAAACGTCAACAAAGCGCACACACCTCACTATAATCCGTATCTAGCGCCTTGATCTCCTTCACCAAGGCCGCGGTACAGTTGGCGACGTCCTTGGCGGCCTGCACGAAGTGGCGCTTGCTCTGCGGCTCGCCCGAGCGGCCCGAGGCCACGCGGCACGCGTTGCAGAGGGCGCTCGTGTGCTTCGCTATCACTGTGGCCGCCGATAGCACCTGGACACAACGAGAAATAATTAAATATTGACCCATATCCCACTATTTTATAATTAATTAAGATATTTTTTTGTTGTCATGTGTGTGTACAATGCATTACGTAAAGTTGTTTCTTTCTTTCTTTCTTCTTTCTTTAAATACAGTAATTGGATTACTCAAAGAAGTGATTACTTAAAGAATATAATACACTATAGGGATTTTGATTATTCAAAGAAGCCATTATTTAGATGGGACATTCAATATTATTATGTAATACTAATGAATGAATGGATCTAGTGAATCGATCGCAGATACTCAAAAATTGATGTATTTATTGTAATTACATATTGAATTACTACTTTTTTGTGATGATCTGTTTTTTTTTTTTTGTTTACTATCGATCGAAATTTTACTTGTAGCAGGCAATAATTGAGAAATTGTTAAATATTACATTTTATTGGGGAAAAATATTTAAAATGATTTAATAATAGGCATTAATATGCAAGGCTTTAAAAACAGGTGACCTTTTATTTGTTTCCAAAGATTCGATAAAAAATGTAATTCGAAAAAGTTGATGAAATCTGTGATCGTGGAAAAACTTATTTAATAAATAAATGAAATTTATTAAATAAGTTTTTATACACAGAAATCGAAATAGAAATATTACAAATTTAAAGTGCTGCTTATGTCAGAATGATTTCTTCCAACAACCCTGAGATCGTAATGTGTTTACAAAACATCATGAATGCGAAGATGATGATGATGATGATTAGAGATGCGAGTGGGATGTTAGAGTGATGAACCATACCTGTTGTTGGTCCGTGTGTGTATCAGCCAAGGTTCTACAGGCCTGCTCGATGGCCAGTGCGGCCCTGGCGAACTGGGCCTGGTCCACCAACCCTGGACGACCCGCTACGCTTGTTTCGTCTGACACCGCCACCTGGGGGACAAACATCACATTATACTATATGGTTGTGCCGCTACGCTTATCCGCTTGTGGATACAGTGCCATCCTTAAACATCCAATCTCGACATGAATGTACTCCGATGACGTCGAGGATGATGTACGTTTTTCTAATATAGGAGTAGCAGACGAGTATGCAGTCCACCTGATGGTAAGGTACTGCCGCCCCTTGCTGGTAAGCTACATATGTAATCAACCCCAGATAGGATTATAATATTACCTGAGGTCGATCACAGATGCGCCGCTATCACTTAAGATTAAATTGGAATGCCTCGGAAAAGTATATCTCCCTTACTGTGGTAAGGTGGTTTGAAGGGTGTGCCCTTCAAATCAGAACACAGTAGCGCTACACTGCTGTTATTAGGTAGAAATAGGTGTAACGGATTGGCGGTTAACAGTTTAATCAAAAAATGCCGAAAAATACCGGTTTGTTGTATGAAGACCCCTTTAATATTCAACCATATTATATTTTTAGTATTTGTTGTTATAGCGGCCACCGTTATGCCTCACCTGTAAATAATTCAAGTGTCTATCTATTACGGTTCCGGATATATCATAGCCTTGTGACATACGGACAGACAGCAGTCTTAGTAATAGGGTTCCGTTTTTACCCTTTGAGTACGGAACCCTAAAAACTAAAACTGACACCCATTGACATATTTTTACGCTAACACCGACACGTTGACTTTTGTAGTTGGCTTTGGCGTCTTACGACTTTTCGATCAGGTCACGTGTCCTGACGCGAGTTTAACATTTTTTACCAATAACAAAAAGTGCACAACGCCGCTAAAGAAGTTTTCACTTCCAAAAAGACTAAAAAACAGAGCTACACACCAAGTAAGCAGCCTGTGCGGTACACTCGACGAGGCCTAACACGGCGGAGGCCACGGCGGCAACGCTGGCGCTGAACTGCTCCGTCTCCGACCGCTTGATCGCACTCGCCATACCCGACATACCCTCGCCTGTAACAAACGTACGGTTATTATACAATATTCTAAAATCCAACCGAAATAATTCCGAATTTATCAGAATTATTGGTATTTTGTACTCATGTATGGTGTTCTTCCAAACCCGAATTAACCAAACTAGGCTTTCAGTATACTATAATATTATAGTCCTTTGAGCTGATCACGAGTTTGTATAACAAAAAATCGAATTTAAGACAATCACATGTATTCTAATGTGGTCCTTCGAGCCAGACTTTACCAGATAAGATTTTAATATACTCTAGTATTCTGGACCTGCCAGACGGACCTTCAGTTCTCATAACAATTGTAAATTTATCACAGTTACAGATATGTATCTGTAGTATTATGGTCCTTCGAGACGGATAAGCCATCAACAACACTTCATGCCGCGGATGCTGGGGGTCAGGGGGACGGAGAACACTCACTGAGCCCCTTGCTCTGCTCCACCACGGCGTCGAGGCAGGCGAAGTAGCCCAGGTCGGTGACGGGCTGAGTGGGCGGGGCCAGCTGCGGCCGGGCGCTCTCGATGCTGCGGATGGCTGCAGCACACTCCTTCTGGCCTGGTGCTGCTTCGGTGCACACGTCCACCTGGGAGGAAAAGCATTTTTGTGTAACTAAATATTCGCCGAACATACACGAATAGACGGGACTATGTGTAGACTGTATATTCGCCTATATTCGTCTTGAAGTATCAATGAATTATCTACCTGTATTCGTATGCGGCATCTGCATACTAGTTAACGTACGGCGAGTTATTCGGCAAACTGACCGCGATATCTGACAGTTACATTACAAATAACACGCCTACAACCTTTTTTCACTTAAAAAAACATACACACGAAAAAACGTCGCATTATGGCCCGTCGGGGCGCCGTGTAGCTTTCGCATATTGCGTCGTGGAAATCTACGACGTACGTCGTAAAAAATTACGACATCTACCCTCCTCCGTTTCTAACTTATATTTATTAAGTTAAAAATATGAAATCCTTAGAACATTTTTATTATTTATCGCAATTACGTATTGCAAATACTAAATAAATATTATCAGTTTTATTTACAAAATTATTATGTACCAGTGCACTCAAAAAAAAAAAAAAACAAACGCCTTTAGTTAAATATTTTTAAGTAAAAATATGTTTTCGAAATTGAATATTTCTATTGCTGTTCACGACCCCTTATAGAGGATTTGCGACCCCCAAGGGGGTCACGATCCACACTTTCAAAAACACTGCTATAAATGTATAATTAATATTCCACTCACCAATCTGTTGATGCTCTCGGTGACAGCTCTCGCGGCGGCCGTCAGCTGATTCTTAGCATTGGGTCGGGTTAGGTCCTAAAATAGGTACAAATTTAGATATAAGGATAAGATATGATGTATTAAGACATGAGGTAAATATTTCTAGATTTTTTCAGTTTTTTCAATTTGATTTGAAAAAGTATTCTATACTTTTTCAAATCAAATCAAAATCAAATCAATTTTTTTTATTCAAAATAGGTTCTTTACAGAACACTTTTTGAATGCCAAACTACCACCACTTCACAAGGTGTTTCGTTATGGAGAAGAAGCGGCGAAAGAAACTCCATAACACACATCTTTTAAAAAATGGATTTTACAATGTTAAACATAACCTAATGGTACATGTGGAGCTGGAACTACTTCAGACCACACCGTTTTGTTAGTCAAATAATCACTTAGTTTATAGTACGCTTTTTTACATAGCGTTTGTTTAACGACATGTTTGAACTTTTTTTCTGTGAGATTCAAAATGTGGTCAGGTATTTTATTGTAGTAGCGAATACAGTTACCCATGAAAGATCTAGCCACCTTGCATAATCTATGTTTAGGGATTGCGAATTTATTTCTATTTCTAGTATTAAAGTTATGGTGGTTACTATTTTTTTCAAACATATCAGTGTGTTTTCTTATATACATAATATTTTCATAGATGTATTGACTATGTACCGTCAATATGTTAATAGTGGGAAACAGTACTCTTAGGGACTCACCACGTCGCAGACTATATATTGACCTTATTGCTCTTTTTTGAATAGTAAATATAGAGTCGTATGTCAGCAGCACTACCCCACAGCAGAATGCCATAAGACATAATGCTGTGAAAGTAACTGAAATAGACAAGCCTGGCAGTGGGGATTTGTTCGGACATAATTGAACTGAAAGTTGTTAAGTAAAAAATGAAGTATAAAGAAATATGTGTGCACTTTTATTAATAACATCTTTTTAATGTATTTGAGCCAACATCATCAATTAATAAATTTAAGGTATTATTGTAGCAGATTTTTTAAATATTATCATTTTAGACGCTAAATGGCACCTATTAATACATTAAAGTTTTTTGTCTCAATTTTATTCCTTTAACATCACACAAAATAATCAATCATAATAATAATAATATTTATTTGCTAAATAAGGTATACTATAGTCTGATTCATAATTAGGTGTCCAAAATGTAAACAAACAAATGTCACTGTCAAAATTAACAAGAAACAAAAACTTTAACAAACTCAACAAAAAACTAAAATTTAACAAATATACACAATTTAACAAACGCGTTATGTAAACGAGAAAACATTCGAGTTCGATCACAATCACGAAAATGAATAATATCAGTTACGAAACTTAAAAATGACAGCATAAGAAATGTCTTGGAATCCGATTGTGTTACTATTATCACATTTTAATTTTCTACCATAAACTTTTTTTTATTATTATTACTGTATGGAACGAAATTGAGGAGATATAATTATTAGAAAATGTGAATTAATCTTAATTTATTTAGATTATTATTTTATTATTGTTGTATTACTTCAATATCGACAAAAATAAAAACTACCATTTCTAACATATTTTCTTGATAGGTCAACACCTTTGTTTACATTTTGGACACCTAATTATGAATCAGAGTATAGTTGTTAAGGCAATGTATAATATCCGTTAAAAATACAGGTATGACAAAATTATTTCCAGTATAGAATACTACAGATTTATATCTGTAATGTTTTATATTAACGTTTATATATTTACCTGGCTGACAGACTTGGCAGTGCCGAGTAGCTTGGAGGAGTTGACGGTGACAGTCTTCATTGAGCTCACCATACGCGACTGCGTTTCCTGGTCCTGTAGAAGACATATATTTTATTGTATTAGCGACATATTTTATAGTTAAGAGAAATTACCCCTATTTCTGCTTAACAACAGCAGTATTAAGCGCTGCTGTGTTCTGGTTTGAAGTGTGGTAAGGGACACATACTTTTCCGAGGCGTTCCAGCTAAGTCCTCAGGGGTAGCGGCACATCTGTGGCCGACCTCAGGTAGGAATATCTAATCCTATCTGGGGTTGATTACAGATGTCCAAGGGTGACAATTGCCACTTACTATCAGGTCGAATGCATGCTCGTTTTCTATTCCTATATTCTATATACATGTGTGTACATGTACAATATATTTAATTTCTTTATGTACAAGGTTCTTACGTGAACTTGAAATTTGTAGAGTTATCTGAATTTCGACCGCATATTTACTATTTCTATAGTTCTTTCTTATAATAGTGTTAAGTGTTATTTTATTTCGATTTAAAAATTGATACGAGACACTAACACGGTGTGTTCGATTGATTTCGTTACTTTAACTAAATATGCACTTAAAAACCACTTAAATATATATCATATGCATAATCAAAATACTTGATAAGAATTTAGTTTTATTTTAGTCAACTATTAAACTATTAAACGGTGTGGTCTGAATTAGCTCCAGCTCCACATGTACCATTACGTTAAGTTAACATTGTCAAAAACATTTTTTTTAAAAGATGTGTGTTATGGAGTTTCTTTCGCCGCTTCTTCTCCATAACGAAACACCTTGTGAAGTGGTGGTAGTTGCTTTGACATTCAAAAAGTGATCTGTAAAGAACCTATTTTGAATAAAAAAAATTGATTTGATTTGATTTGATGATTAAGATAATAATATAACTACCACTGTAATCAATATACCCACTCTTATATTATAAATAAAAAATGTAACTTTGTAAGACTTATTTACCTACTTACTGATTGTTCTTATAAATTATATTTATGCGAGTACCATAGATTTAGAACGCCTTACTCGGCATATCGTGAGTAGTGATAGCCTAGTGGTTCAGAAACTCGGCCTCTCGATCGAGGGATCTGAAGTTCAAATCCCAGACACGCACCTCTGATTTTTCATTGAGTGAAGTTAAAGTTATGTGTGCATTAGAAATTAATTATCACTTGCTAAACAGTGAAGGAAAACATCGTGAGGAAATCTGCGTACCTGAGAGATTTATAAAAAAAAAACTCAAAGGTATGTGAAGTCTACCAATACGCACTTGTCCAGCGCGGTGGACTATGGCCTAATCCTTCTCATTCTGAGAGGAGACCCGTGCCCAGCAGTGGACAGTAATGGGTTGGTGATAAATCGGCATATTTAATTTTTGGTGGACTTTTGACTACCTGTGTATCTTATATAATGTAACATACACTTCATACACTTAATGCGATGGCTAACAGTATCGATTTATTCACTTGCACGCTGAATGAGTTCTCAGAGGCAAATTATAAATTATAGTCATAGATTAGTAAAGATTACTCAATCCTAACTAGAAAATGTACCCAGTTTTGAGAATTGAAATAGTTGCGTAAAAAAGTTTTGCCACGTCTCCGTGCTAAAATGTCCCTAAAATATTTGAAATAATTATTTATTTATTACGTAAATTCATGTAAATTACGCAGTATTAGTTATTTATTCGTAAATTTTCTCTAAAAATGTTTTTATTTGTCATGAAGTCAAAAAAAGAACTTACGATAATAAGCCAATTGTGGCTTCATTCAATTTCAAGGCGGCGAAGTATCTTTACTAATCTATGATTATAGTCTAAATTAGTATAAATACTTATCTTGTTCTATGCTTTAAATTATAGTGTTTATTACAACTAATTATATAAGATCTACTTTAACGCATCAGGATGATCCTGTAATGGTAAATGTAAATTTGTACAAAATAAATAAATAAAACCCAAAAATTGACAAAATAAAGATGATTACGATTATATGATACATTCTAATTAACAAGTAGTATAGCTATGTTACCTCAGTCTGCCCCGCCATCTCGACGGAGACGCCCATGAGGCGGTTGAAGGCGGCGCCGAACCTGCGCCCGCTGGCCGCCAGCGCGTCGCGCGTCTCCACCGAGCCCACCACCTCCGACGACGCCGCGCTCAGACCCACTGCCGCTGCGTTCAACTCCGATTGCAACACCCTGGGGGTAGGAGGGAGGGTTCGTGACGTCACTGGTTATGTATATGTAATGGTGTAAGTTAACCGACTGCAGCGCTCTTGCGGGTAGGAGGGGTTAGTGACGTCATTTGCTGCTGACGTCATAGATTAGTAAAGATTACTCACTCAGTCCCTAAAATATTTGAAATAATTATTCATTTAGTATGTAAATTACGCAGTATTAGTTATTTATTCGTAAATTTTCTCTAAAAATGTTTTTATTTGTTAAGAATTCAAAAAAAGAACTTACTAAAAAAAGCCGTTTTGTGGTTTCATTCAATTTCAAGGCGGCGAAGTATCTTTACTAATCTATGGCTGACGTATGGATACTTGTGACGTCAGTTAAATTAAGAACTAGGAATCGCTGCTAAATAAATTGAAGGTAGACCCTTTGTGGTTCCACTCCGGCGACACCACCGACATAGTAATAGTAAGTAATTCACCGGCTTCTGCGTAATAGTAGTGTTAAGCGCTGCTCTGTAAGCAAGCTCTGATTTGAAAGGTGTGGTAACAGAGACATCTTATCCGAGGCGTTCAAACTTAGTCCTCAGGTATTTAATCGTACCGAAGATTGATTACAGATGTCCACGAGTATAGGCATCCGCTACTCCTATATTATAAAAAAAAAACTAAATCAACCACTAGAGGGCGCTTATGACGTCCCAGCTTAAACTGCACTCATTGCGTCATAACATTATAACTTTATAACAAAGGTCTACAGTATTGTGGGCTATTCCCACATACACACATACATAATCACGACATAAATACATTTATACATACAGACACACTTACATACATACATCCTTACAAACATACATATATACATACAAACATACTTACATACATACATACATACACATAAAGACATACACGTCATACATACCATGTGACGAAAATAATATTTAATAAATTCCCGATCGACCGGTTGCCGTGCGCTATGGAGCGGCGCACCTTAGGGTGTACCGTTATCCAAGTCACGTTGCAACCGGCCGCCGCTCGATGCATCCGAGGCGGCGCGCGCGCTGCAGTGGTCTTGTGTCGTTCGTCTATAACGCCCGCGCCGCTTTGCATAATCGCTTGCTATAATATATCGCCGCTTTATATGCTTTACTGAACTTTCTAGTATATAGTGCATTCTGTGAACTTTCTTCTGTGTGTGCCTTGTAACTCTAGTCTTCTATCTTGTGAACTATTGACTTTCTATCCTTCAATATCTATTACTATCGCTTGTACTATTCTCCTTCTTATTAGTGTAGTGTTTGTTGTGTGATTTGTGTGAGGACAATAAACTGTGTCCAAAGGTAATTGTTTCGGACTTATTGCGATATAACCTCAACCTCCACTACACACACGCATCTCCACAGTATAATAGCGTCTCTCACCCATAGCTCTTGTCTGACGTGGGGAACTCTCCCATGTTGAGGATGTCCAGGGTCTGGTTGATGTCCTCCATGGCCGCGTCCAGCTCCGCGTGTGAGGGTACCGACTCTATCGTCTGCTCTAGACCCTGGGGCAAACAGATTAAATAATTTATCTAGTCTTTGTAGTGCGGGAGACATAATTTTTCGAGGCTAATAACAGCAGTGTTGTGTTCTGGCTAGAAGGGTGTGATAAGGGAGACATACTTTTCTGAGGCCTTCTAACTTAGTCCTCAGGGGTAGCAACGCTCTGTGGCCTACTTTAGATAAGTATGTAATCTTATCTGGGATTGATAACATATGTCCATGGGTAGCAGTAGCCACTTACTATCAAGTGGACTACATGCTCGTCTGCTACTATATTATTAAAACGAAAACCTGTCGATTCCATTTGAATATGTCTTAATGCGTTTAAAAACTTAATTTCCTCTTTCATTCTAAATCGCCTAATAAAACTTCAAAAAACTCTTAGCCACTCCCATCAGCGAGGTATGGGTGGCAACTCACCTGCGAGATGTCCTTGGCGATGGCCATGATGTGCGCGATGTCGGTCTGCTCGGAGCTGACCAGGTACTGCTTCACGGTCTCCACCAGCGTCAGCGAGGAGTGCAGCACCTGACGCCCGGATGTTATCACCCTGGGGACAAATTTTATATTCATTTTAAGGTTCGACATATAACTTGCACGTAGTAACGTAAATTTGTTATGAGGATTTTTATGAGTTTCATTGTTTAGTTGAAGGTGGTAGAACTCTCTGTGGTTCGACTCTGGCGGCACCACCGTCACACCTATTTCTGTTATGGCAGTGTAGCTCCACCGGCGAGAGTCGCCGCGGTTCATACACACTACGATTACATGTGTGTACTTTATAACCGGCGTATACGTAATCGATTGCCGCATTACGTGCGAGTGTAAGATTCTGTATAAGAATGTGTTATACGTAGATATGAGTATTTTTATATATGTTAGTGCTTGTCTACTCACGTTAAGTGGATGATGTGTGTGTGTTTGATATATCGCCGCGTTACACGTGATAATTCATGTATGTATATAATATTCGTCTGAGCGTAATGGTTGACGCGTTACATATAAATGTAAGCGAGTGAGTGCGGGCATTACAATTGCCGCGTCAAATTTGTTACACATATTTGTGTTTGTATGTGTCAGTGTGTGTACATGTCCCGGTTCGTGTCCTTTGTTCCTGCACCCACGTATGTCCCTACCTGCGTATCTGCTGTAAGTGTATGTACCACGTGCTGAGGGCGTATGTATATAAATGTCTCCATGCTTGACGCTTCAAATACTTATGATAGAATGTGTATATTACATAGATACGATGTGTAACATAACGACTCCGTTGCGTTATGTATTCCTGTATCTATATATGTGTGTATTCATGTGTGTACCCACCTGCGTTGTGTCTCAGGCTCGGCGGGCTGCACACTGGCAGCGGCGGCTCTCAGCGGCGGCGTATACTCTCTCAAGGCAGCGGCGAGCTCCGCAGCAGCTCTCGCAGCTCCACCGCCGGAGCCACGACGAGCTCCACCGGCGAGAGCTGCGGCCGCTGATGCTGCAGCTCGACTTGCGCTCTGCATGCGACTGTACGCCCATTCCGCCTGAACATACGTAAATAGGTTTTAATTCACTTTAAACTACAAAAAGATACGTAAATTACATTAATTCACTTTGTTAAATACATAAATATTATAAAAACAAAAACGGCTAAAAATATACTTTCGTATCTTAAGATCTGTCAATGCGTTTGGATTGCAGGACGCCTCGAAGAATTAGACGTGTACAAATATGACTTTTGAACTTTTTGCCAATTTTTAAAGTAGTTGAACTATATCAAGTTGGACATCTATTTGTGCCCAATAAAAACAGTGCTGCTGTTTACTGATGTGAAAAGTAGTAAGGGTGACATATTTTCTCGAGGCGTTTCAGCTTAGTCCTTTAGGGTAGCGGTGCAACTGCGGCTGACCTTAGGTAAGAATCCAATCCTATACAGCCAAGGAAATTTATCTTAAAAATACAAGAAATCCTGACAGACTGGTTTTTCCTGACCCACCACGTACATCCCTGCTCCTAAATAATGCATACAGCATGTGTATAAAAATGTATAATAGACTGCCTGATACTTTTAAAAATGTACCGGAAAAATTGTTTAAGTTAAAACTTAAAAAAATCTTATTAGAACATAACTTTTATGACATTCGTGAATTTATGACATTTAATATAAATTAGTTAACGTTTAATATAGTAATAATATATAATGTAATGTTAAATCTTTGTTGAATTAGTTGTATTTAATTGTAATGAAATTGAATTGTAATATTTGCATGCTATTAAATTAATATAGCTGAATATGACACAAATGTTAGACCTGTAATGACTAATATTCATGGCAAATAAATGATTAAATGATTTGAAGTCGATTACAGATATCCATACAATAACCACTTACCATCATACGGACTTCATGCCCGTCTACTACTCCTATATTATATAAAAACCAACACGTTCAATATGTATATATAAAGAAAGGCTTCTGTCCTACCGTCTGTCCGGGCAGCGGCTTGAGCTCAAAGGCCCTGACGGCTTCGTCCATCTCGTCGAGCTCCGCCTGCAGGGAGCGGATGATCTCCGCCGCAGCGTCCAGCTCCAGACCCTTGCACGAGATGCGAGCGCGGGACACCGCTGACCTTAAGATTAAGATAAACGTGCAATTAAAAATCACATATTTACCTGTTTATTATACAAAGAAGTCTTAATATAACAAGCCGAAAACTACAACAAACTGAACACAGCAAAGTTTCTTTATCTTTAATATTTCAATCGAACGCCTCTTTTACAAGATTCTGAAGAATTTTAAGACGACAACAAACTTCAAGTGTAAACTGTATCAGTGGAAACAAAAAATGTATCTGAGAGTAAAAACCTTTCAAACGTTTCCTATCTATTATCATAACCATCACATTCACATTGCCATCAGAAACTTTTTATTTATTTATTTATTTATTAAATCATATTCACTAACATTACAGGAATGTTGTACGAGGCAAGTCATAAATTCTGCTGCGCCAGCAATTTACGTGAGCTATAAGCGTTATCTATTTCTTGTCTTGTCAAAACAGTCACGTGACCACTTTCTTTTTTTTTAATATGTTCTTTTAATATATGATTATATATCTCGCAATCAAAAACATTTACACACTGCAGTAACATACCAACTAATTATCACCACACTCAACTCATAGGTATATAATCAAGCAGTTGAACTTCTAAAGCAGACCAACTACAAAACCACCGTACCTGAGATCAGCGCAACTGGCGGTGAACTGATGTGTTGTATCTGCTAACTGCTTGGCCGCCTGAGCGTCATTCACATTTGGTAACACACCACGAGCTGCTGAGATCACGTGACCGCTCGGCTGTAGGGGAGAAAACAAATTCATGATAGATAATGTTATTAAAAATTGCATTTCTAGTATATCTTTGCAAGGTTCCAGAAGTAGAAACGTTCCAATGACGAGGTACCACTGTCACGTCTACTTCTCACGTGACGAAGGTTAGTTTTCAGAAGTGGCAATGCACATGTGATCGGCTTTAAGTAGAAACTGTTAAACTCTCTCCACATTCTCGCGAGAATCTCCCGAGAACGCGAGAAAAGCACGAGAAACGAAAATGTAGAGCCAATACAAGTCAGGTTTTTCTCGCGTTCTCACGAGGTTCTTGCGAGATTCTCGCGAGAATGTGGAGCGGGCTTTATATATGAAATTGAACAACGCAATGATCGTGTTAAAACTTGAAAAGGGCTTTCTTTACTCTTTTCAGAAATGCCTTATGGAGCAGCTTAAGTTTCACGTGAGAAGAACGTAAGAGTAAATGTAGATTGTAGTACCTATAGAAAAGTCTCACAGAAAACTTGAGTCTCCTGTAACACCTGTTATTAATGATGAATTTGTCCAAAGTTTTGCCTATAGAAGATAGATATTTGAAACTTCATACGATTTTACTTAAAGTGCTTCTCCCTAGCAAAGCTTAGTGTCAATTTCGCAAACATCCCTTATTTTTAACAATATGAAATAGTTGGGAAGCATTCGCATTTATATTTTTTTTTAGTAGACTTTGTTAAAATTTGACCTTTGCTACATAAAAATTGGATATAATAATTTTATTTCTAACGTACGAGAAGAGTGACGTGCTAATGTACTCGTATAACATATTTTCGAAGGCAAGTCAGTATCAGAGAGTGTTGTGTTACCTGCAAGAAGGTCTCCGAGGCAGTGATGAGGTCCAGGGTAGCGGCGGCCTCGTTCTCCCGGGCCGCCGCCGCCCGGGCCGCGTCCGCTACCCGCGGGATGTGCTCGCTCAGCACCTCACACTCGGATATTAGGGTCTCCTGTGTAACACATAATAAAATTGTTAATAGTAAGTAACGCTTCCGGATAGGGCCTCCTGTGTGTTTTTTTTTTATATTATAGGAGTAGCAGACGAGCATGCAGTCCACCTGATGGTAAGTGGCTACTGCCGCCCATGGATATCTGTAATCAACTCCAGATAGGATTAGATATTCCTACCTGAGGTCAGCCACAGATGCGCCGCTACCCCTGAGGACTAAGCTGGAAAGCCTCGGAAAAGTCTGTCTCCCTTACCACACCCTTCAAACCGGAACACAGCAGCGCCTAACACTGCTGTTATTAGGTAGAAATAGGTGTGGCGGTGGTGCCGCCGGAGTCGAACCACAATGGGTTCTACCACCTTCAGTGTGTGTAACACATCTTTTTTTATCAAATGTTATAGGTTCATAGTATATTATACTGTTTGGAAGATATATTTATGTAGAGTACTAGTAGCATATTATAATAAAATAACTGCTTATTAAAAATAACTATAACAGATAGAAGGATTATATTTTCCAAAATGAGCATTTTCATTTAGTTTTTCATTTGTTATTGCTTTCCAGAATGTGATATTAATAAACGATACTATCCGAGAGCAAAATAATTTAAATTGCTTTTTTTTTTTCAAAAATTACTTGGTGGAATCCTCTCTAACTAGAAATACTAAAAAAAACTAATAATACAGTTTTAATTTTTTGGCAAAGGGAGATCTCCCGCCGGGCTAGGTGATCATGCCCGGGGAGCGGCCGTGCTCCAACAGTCTCAGTTCGGAGCTTGTATATATGCAGGATATTTAGAAAACTTCGATAGCGTGATTCAGAATACTCGTGGCGCCATCTCTTGTCGAGTAGCGGGAGGTCGCCACATCACCCCCTGCTCAGACCGGAGAGTAGCTGAATCAGGATCAGGAAGCGAGTCTTCGTGCGCTGCGATGAATTTTGATTTTCGCCACAATTTCAATCAAAATCGGCCTCGGTACTTCTTTCAGCATTTTTCCCAAACCATCCTTCAGATTTCGCCATGAAGACCTATTTGAGAATTTTACCTGTATTTATACACACATACCTGCGAATACTTGTTCGTGTTGTATTGCGTAGCATTGTGCGCCGACGTTATCAGTTGAGTTGCACTCGAGGCCGCATTTCTAGCGCTTTCCTGTTAATGAATCAATGGTTTGAATCAATGGTTAGTAGTGTGTGATACTTTGCCACTTGTATAAAACTATTTATTATTAATCAAGCCATCCAAAGTTTAGAATTAATTTAATGCAGTGTGTAGTGAAGAAGGTAGGAGTGTTCGGCTCCGGCGGCACCACCGTCACACCTATTTCTGTTATAACAACAGTGTTAAGCGCTGCTGTGTTCTGGTTTGAAGGGTGTGATAAGGGGTATCCGAGACGTTCCAGCTTAGTCCTCAGGCGTAGCGGCGCTACTGTGGCTGATATCAGATAGGAAACTAATCTTATCTGGGGTTGATTACCGATGTCCATGGGCGGCAGTAGCCAGTTACCATGGACTGGTGGACTGCATACTTGTCTGCTACCCCTAAATTATATAAAAAATAATGTAGTATCAAGTGTACTGTTGTGTAGTATAACATTATGTACTATAGCGCAGTAGGTACAGTAGTACAGTAGTGTGGGTGTGGTGGTGGAAGGTGGTAGAACCCTTTGTGGTTCGACTCCGGCGGCACCACCGTCACACCTATTTCTACCTAATAACAGCAGTGTGAGGCGCTGCTCTGTTCCGGTTTGAAGGGTGTGGTAAGGGAGACAAACATTTCCGAGGCGTTCCAGCTTAGTCCTCAGGGGTAGCGGCGCATCTGTGGCTGACCTCAGGTAGGAATATCTAATCCTATCTGGGGTTGATTACAGATGTCCATGGGCGGCAGTAGCCACTTACTATCAGGTGGACTGCATGCTCGTCTGCTCCTCCTATAATATAAAAAAAAAGTGTACCTGCAGCCGGGGCACATGTGCGGCAGCGGCGTCGTATCCCCGAGCGTAATCCACAGTGATGTAGCGGAGCTCCTCTGCCGCGCGACGCAACTCCTCTTGACGCTCACGATCCTAGAGAGAAAATAACATATTGAAAATCTTAAACTGTTCGTCATAATGGGTCATGAAACGCGTTTTTATCTTACGAACGACTATAAAAAAAACCTGACAATATTCTTCTCGTTGTCTACGACAATTTGACAATCATTTTTCAAAATTTAACGAATTTATAGCCTGCCCTAACTTCAAAAAATATTCCTTATAGA
This sequence comes from Epargyreus clarus clarus, assembly GCA_014595695.2. Taxonomy (NCBI): domain Eukaryota; kingdom Metazoa; phylum Arthropoda; class Insecta; order Lepidoptera; family Hesperiidae; genus Epargyreus; species Epargyreus clarus. The sequence continues at coordinate 719,363 of JACTTY020000116.1, forward strand.
TTAAGGTTTTGTTATCGACGCCTGGTTGTAACATCATCTAGTATATACGGGATATTTAGAAAACTTCGATAGCGCGATTCAGTAAATCACTAGCGTCATCTCTCCACGAATTCCGGAAAGTCTCTTCATAAGAAATTGATAACATTATAACATATTTTACTAGCTGACCCGGCAAACTTTGTATCGCCTCAGAATCTGTTTATGAAATATATTTCATATTTACTCTCTTAAACCTTCCCTGGACTTCCTCAAATTGTTCTAAGCTAAAATTAGCAAAATCGGTCCAGCCGTTCTAGAGTTTTAGAGAGACTAACGAACAGCAATTGATTTTAATACATATAGATGTATTGGTCAATAAAGCTTATATATAAAATTCTCGTGTCACAATGTTCGTTACCGTACTCCTCCGAAACGGCTTTACCTTTCCACCAAATTTTATACGCATACTCAGTAGGTGTGAGAATCGGCTACTATCTATTTCTCATACCCCTAAGTGATAAGGGTTGTTCACGCTTAACATTTATTTATTTGTATGGCAACACAGCGTTTGCCTGGTCAGCTTGTATTATAATAGTATGAAGCACGGTACCTGTGGCGCGGAGGCGCAGAGCCGCGCGGCCTCCACCATGCGGGCGGTGGCGTCCGCCAGCAGCTTGGCCGCGGCCAGCAGCTTGCGTTGCGACTCCGACGGCTGTTTCTCTGCCTCCGACTGTACACGTAATATAAGGATTAATAAAATTGAATCATATTTTTTTTTTTTTTTTTTTTTATAATATAAGAGTAGCAGACGAGCATGCAGTCCACCTGATGGTAAATGGCTACTGCCGCCCATGGACATCTGTAATCAACCCCAGATAGGATTAGATATTCCTACCTGAGGTCGGCCACAGATGCGCCGCTACCCCTGAGGACTAAGCTGGAACGCCTCGGAAAAGTCTGTCTCCCTTACCACACCCTTCAAACCGGAACACAGCAGCGCCTAACACTGCTGTTATTAGGTAGAAATAGGTGTGGCGGTGGTGCCGCCGGAGTCGAACCACAAAGGGTTCTACCACCTTTCATATACAAATATGCCGAATGACTTTATTTATTTATTTATTTTACACAAAGTGAAACTTCTTTAGCGGCGTTGTGCACTTTTTGTGATGGTTAAAAAAATGTTAAACTCGCGTTAGGACACATGATCTGGTCGAAAAATCCTAATAAATAAGACTGTCATGTTTGTGTATGATAGCGCAATAAATAAATATTATATTTTACCATATAAATGGAAGTATTTTTATACTGATAATTGAAGCAAGTCGTGTAAAATTAGCCCCTAACTATTCCAAAACATCAAAAATGCACAATGTCAATATTCAACTTTTGACTTCTGTCTGCACTCCCGGAATGCAAACCATTGATTTTTTATAATATTGTAGTGGAAGACGAACATGTGGTTTACCAGATAGTAAATGGGTATTGCCACTCATGGATATATCTCTAATCAACTCAAGATTATATCTCAGCACGCTCCGACATCACTATTACCGCGCAACGGTATGGCACCACCTCAAAGTAAACTCCGCGCCAAACTTCTAGTCCGCTCCAAATATAGAAACGAGTCGCGTCGTAACAGCAAATTGTAGATATCAACGAGACGAAGACAGCGCGAGACCCTCCGCTGCTCTCGCCCGCGGGGATATCGCTGCGTTAGTGTGTTTACTGTTGTTACGGAGTATATGCTTGTAGTTGTGTCCAACCGCATTGGCTCTCTGACTACACCTGCGCGCAACAACTTCTGAGCGGACTAGAAGTTTGGCGTGGCGAACACCAACCTTAATGTCAGCGATCAGCTGCGCGGTGGCCTGTCCCAGTAATCTAGCGCGGCGGACCATCTTACTACCACAGCATCCAATGCGCGTTATAACAGCGTCAGTGCCGTGCGACGCTCTGCTAACACCGCAATGTACACCAACCTTGATGTCAGCGATCAGCTGCGCGGTGGCCTGTCCCAGTAGCCTGGCGCGGCGGACCATCTCCGGAGCGTCCGCCGCGTCCGCCACGCGCTCGCTGGCCGCCACCACCACCTCCACTGCGCGCTCCGATAGCGCCGGGGCGGTGCGACGGTCTGGGAACATCGCAATGGATTACGAACAGGTTCATACAAAAGCGGTCTTGTAATAACCGCAGTGCATTATGAAGTGATTTGTTTCTGCCAACACCCGCAATGGATTACGAACCGGTTTATTTGAAAGCGATCTATCGTAACCGCAATGGATTAGGAATAGTTTGATTTTAATGTATGTCGTCTACGTATGATAACATACGAGTACATAAATCGCAATAAATTGTGAATACTGCACTTTTAAAGAAACTCAAATATATAAAAAATACACTTTCTACTCTCATAACTGCATATAAGAATTCTCTGTGTCGTGGGTGCCATGGACACACACAAAGACGAATACACAAACACTCAGACCCAGATCAATCATTCAAATGTCTGTATGGGCGAAGATCGACCCCAAAACCCTAACTTCTAACATGACGTATTTAAATTACTCTAAAAATAAGAAAAAAAGCAGTTAAGAATGTTGAGTGCCATATAAATATTATGCACATAAAATAAGCTATATGTGAGTTTCTAAATGATATTTGCTAAATATATACATTATATTTGCCATATAATTGAACAGTAATCGGATATGCTAAAGAAAAAAATATCTGCTATCAATATTTTCCCAACTTTCTTCCAAGCCATACTTCCCTCTTATCCCCTTCCATCGCCCACAACCCCTGTACATCAGCTGGTATCCAACTCACCCAGGTCACAATGCGCCAACAGGCGCTCCAGCTCATCCGTGACCTTCTGCGCGGCGATCATCAGTTGTTCCACCCCGGGCTGAGCGGCTTCTGGCGCCTGGGCACACGAGGCCACCAGCCTCTCCACCGCCTGAGCCACTTGGCGAGCTGCGCTGGTCAGCTGCTCCCGGCACGCTGGGTTGTGGAGGGTTGGGGCTACCACCTGGGAAACGGTTTTACTAGTTATTTATATATAATAGTACAATTTTATGATGTGTTATAGTTTTTGAATATTTTGTGGTATTTTTATTGGGTCCTCAGCGCGTATTTTCACTCTACCATACTGGAGACTGTGTTCTGATGAGAGATATAGTTCCAGCAGTGATAAGTTTAAGACTGGATTTAGAGGAGAGGAAGGGCCTCCACAATAAAGAAATAATATCGAAATTACGACGTATCAGCTACTTATAAGTTTTACCCAAACACTATTCAATGTGTGTGCTTTCCAAACATCGTTGAAATGGGTGTCCACTCTTTCGTTGCCCCAAGGTATTCACGCCTCTAAATCCAACCCCAGCTAAGTTAATCTAAGCAAAAAAAAATTAAACACCCTAAGGGTGTCTTTCCACCAAATACGTATGAGATAGTTAAGCGTAACTGTGTGTCAATAGTGTGTCTGTGTGTCTTAGTTCTGGTAATTAAGTTATACTTTTGAAGAGATGCTAACTAAGGATCGCGAGCTGTAAAACCCTCATAGGTATGCCATTGGACACAGCACATAACGCCATCATACAACCATATTGGTGCACGCTACGAGCTGGCTGATAGCTCTGCTGCGTCAACTACCGACATCAGCGACATCTTCATACCCTATACATATAACCCTGAAGAGCCACTCACCTTAGCACACGCGACCAGCTGGCTGGTAGCGAGCGCGCAGTGTGTAGCGGCCGCTATGATGCTGTTCTGCAGCTGCGGTTCGTCGCGGCACTGCGCCGCCACATTCTTCGCCTTCAGCACCAGCGCCGCCGTGGTGTTAGCCACTGCCTTCGCCAGGGATAGGAGGATGTCCTGTGGAAATAAAATACAAATAATTATATAACATACAAATAATAGGGTTTTTTAGGGTTCCGTACCAAAAGGGTAATAACGGAACTCTATTACTAAGACTCCGCTGTCTGTTCGTCTGGTCGTCTGTCCGTCTGTCACAGGGTTCTATCTCGTGAACCGTAATAGATAGACACTTGAAAATTTAAAGAGTATATATAAAAGTGGCCGTTATAACAACAAATACTAAAAATAAAAAATATGAAAATATTGGTGTTACGGAACCTTTCGTGTGCGATTTCGACTTGCACTTAGCCAAATATTTAATAATATTGACGTAGTAAACGATCGTGCAGTCCATCTGCTGATAAATAGCTACTGCTTCCCTTGTACATCTGTACCAACCTTAGACAAGAACATCTTTAGAAGTACAACCGCTACATCTATTTCAAGCAATTCAATGGAAGGATGTAGATATCGACTGACATACATACAAGGCCTTAGTTCTCAGGGGTGGCAACTGTGATTGACCTCTGGTATAAGCCCTGGTTACAGATGTATAGTCCCCGCCAAACTGTTAGCCCGCTCTGAAGTTGTTGCGAGCAGGTGTAGTCATACAATTTGCTATGGCGACGCGATTCATTTCTATATTCAATGTAGTTGCTCATTTCATTTTTAATCTTATTAAGATATAGCGAAACATAACCTTCTTCAATTAACATTGATAATTTTTCGATCAATAACAGTTCTAACTTTCCAAAAATGCTTTAACAAATAGGTGTACAAAAACAGATGGCGTTATTCCAAATAAGTAAATTCCAATGATAGTCTAATAACATGTAACAATGTAATTTATTATTGACTAGCTGACCCGGCAAACTTTGTACCGCCTCAAAAATCTACTTATCAAATATATTTCATATAAAATATAGCCTATGTTACTCGTGGATAATGTAGCTTTCGAATGGTGAAAGAATTTTTAGTAATTTTTGAGCCTATTCATTACAATCAAACAAACAAACAAAGTTTTCCTCTTTATAACATTAGTATAGATAGTTTATCTTTGCACAAATTGTGATTATAGTAACTGACTGAGTGACTGACTAAATAACTAATTCACTGTGCCAGAGATTAAGACATCTGAAACCGCTAAACTTAATTTTAAACTTTAAAATAGTTTCTTTATATAGTGTACTAAAAAGTAATTTTAAAAACCCCTAGAGTAGTAAAATAGAGGATGACAAGTTGTTTGAAAATCTTTCGATTTTGAAGCAGATATTATGATTCTTTTCAGCTTTCTGGATCGATATATTTAAACATCTATATTGCAAAATTGACTTGAGTTTTTTTTTTGCTCTTGATACTATTTATCTACTAAAGTTATATGCTCTTATCATAAAATGAAATATAATTTGACGAAATATCTTTTAAGCAGTACAATATTCCGAGCTTAAGTACAGTCAACCTTAGAAATATGGGATGAATATTATGACTTCGTTGATTAAAAGAATTACTAACAAGATATTGACAACAAATCATTTTTGTTATTAAAAAGAATTAAATTCAACAAAATATCAAAACCTTTTAGATTATAATATATTTACAAACTGAAATATACTTCAGTCAACTGTACAATAACATCTGATCAAAGAAGGGGGAGGTATTAGTAACATTTTTAGTGCGATGTTATCATTATTTTTGTCACTACATTCACTTTTTGCGGACAGTTAGTTTTAAATAAAAACCCCAAGTTGATTATAAAAGCAAATGTATTAACAAAAATAATATTTCAACCGGCACGTGTTGGCAAGCGTTACATTAATGTTACATTTATGAGTCCAATCGTAATGTTAACCGAATGTTACGTTAGTTATGTTTGGCAGTATAACATCGTAGCAAATTTGAGATGTATTTGTTATATTCAAAATTTAACATAATGTAATTAAACGACGTTGATTTATTGTTTAGAACATTTAGTTAAATTTTTTTGTCTAAAAATATCACATAATAATTATTTTCCGTATTTTCATTTCAAATAAACAAAATAAAAATAAATGTTGTACTAAATATAAAAAAGGAAATAGGATTTTAATATAACAAATACATACGGGTTGGAAACTATTAATTTTGAAAATCTTTTTCAAATAATAATTTCAGTAATGTAATATTTCTTGTAATCTCATTTTAAATTTTTTTAACGATGGAACTCATATGGCTCATATGTACAGCATAACACTTATAATGATCGTATTATTTACTTTTAATTAGTCTAATCAGTAATTTTCAGTATCTTTGTGTTTGAAATTACAATTTTCAAGTGCTAAATAAAAAATATAGTTTTAACGAGATTTAGCACAATTTAGTTAAAAATTTAGTAACAAAGTTGAGAAAAGGGTTTTTAAAATAACAATTGTAAATTATAAACAACAAAAATATGACAAAAATAGTGTTAGGGTTCAACTGTCCCGATCAGGCACTTAAATTAATAAAAAAGGTAAAATAAAAATTAAAAAAAACTTATAAACAAAATTAACCATGTTAAAGCAACCAGCACAAAAAATATGTACACATTATTCATTTGAAATGAAAGAAACAAACATTGCACACATATTGATGATGCTGACTGTACAATTGAATTATATGGAAAATCCCGTAACCAAAAAAAAAATTAAACTTAAAAATAAATGATAACATAAATTAACATATTAGTTGCCAAAGTTTGTTCAAACCGACATGAAAATAAAACAAAAATTAACTTTTTTATTTAGTAATTCATATTTTTTTATCTGCATGAATTTGAAAATTATTTTGACATCACTATTCTCTCGTCTCTCCACTAGAATAGTGGTGTACCATTCTCCCATCACTTCAAGTAAGCATGCATATGAACTCCATATTTTTCAAAATGATAAAATGGATTTATATAATGTATGTTAGAATGTAAATGAAATTTTAAATTGTACAATATGTAATTCTGATTAAAAAATATTTTACATATGAACATATTATACATATGGTTGCAATACCGTTTTACTCTGTCGGTTTGAACAAAGCTAAATTAATAATATAATGACATTTTGACCAGAAAAACAAAATGGCGACAATAAACCAATGACAAACTTAGACATAAATTTAAAAAAGGAACTTTTCAAAAAACCGTGGACGGATTCTATATGGCGACAAACAAAATCAAAACCAAAAATCAAAATTAATCTGGTGCTAATTTTGCATTTTTGAAATAACAAAAAAAAACATTACGACTAGATTAAAATTAAGGTTAACAAAAATATTTAATTATAAAAAAAATAAAAACAAAACATGTGTAAAAATTAAAAATAATATAGTTGACAGTCGGTAAGGTAAAAAAATGATATGTATTTCATAGTTAAATGGTGCATTACCACATCCTTTCAACTTGAACACAGCAGCGCTTAACACTGCTGTTATTAGAAATAGGTGTAGCGGTGATGCCGCCGGAGTCTAATCACAGAGGGTTTGACCACCTAAAGGGCAACTGCTTGGGTGCCTTATGACTGCCTTAACAAAGCAGCGCTACATAGCCAAAAGAATGTAGTCTAGGAAATACGTAGGTACCCTCAGTCGACGAAGAGTTCACCCATCCTAATAGACCAGAGTGATCAAAGACCAAAATTTGTCAATGTTTAGTAAGCCATATAGGTTATGTTAAATTTGTATATTTTTCTTTAGAAAACACAGCCTGTTATTAAAATAAAATATTTTATTTAAAAACCCCCGACTGTCAACTAACATCCCTTAAAATCTAGAAATAAATAGGACTTGTCATTTCGCAGTCTTTTTCCTTACACATTTATTTGTCTTTCAAATAAATATAATTATTTTTTAGAATTTTTGACGTACAGACTTTACCGAAAAGAAATATTGTAAAAGAAAGGGAGATTTTATTAGAACGAGACAAATATTTAGTTTTAAGAAATATGTAATCTATGTCATTTTGATCAAAAACTTAATGCTTCGAGTTCGAAAAAAAATCACGAAAAAAAAGAATATAATCAATCTATCTTACAAGAATCTAAGGAAAAGGACAGCAAATAAGAGTGAGAAGGACGTCCGATTTTCAAAATAATAAATCTACTTTAATAATATTTTATGAATTAATATATTATTATTCGAGAACATATTTATATTAATTATTATTATTGGGCCCACACCACTTAAGAAGCTATAAGAACCTTTAAGTTATTATACCCTGGTATAGTACTTAAAGGGTTTCTTTTTTAATTATTTAAAAAGTCTTTAACGACTTTTACTAAATGTCATAATGACATCATTAAGATGTTGATATCAGCATAAATATGTTATGTTGTAAATTTAACGAAATGTTATGTAACATTTGATTTGATGTTATTTGCAAGATAAATGTATAACTGGTATTTAAGTAACATTTAGTTAATTAATATAACATCGTAAGTACTTTAATTGTTTTTCGAACGTTATATCGAATATATAAATTTAAATTAATTAAGGTGATGTTATATTGTGATGGTAAATTGTTATTAAAAATTGCGCCGACGAGATACGACAGCGTACGATTTATATTTTTTTTAAATTCGTATTTTTTCCGACAGTTTCAATTTTGAGAAATGTACTTTGTGTATTGTAAATAGAAAATGACTCCATCATGTCCTTAACCGATCTGAAGATTTCAAATAAATTTTGTTAAGTTTAAAAATAGATTGAATTGCTAAAATAGAAAATAGGAACGGGTGTACAGTGGCGCCCTCTGTTAGGTTAGAGACGCTTTATACCTTTTTGGCAACACTCAGATTTTTTAAGTATTCAATAATACAAAGACTACATAATATTCCAACTTTTTTTAACTACAGCCGTTGTCCAAATTTATTGAGCAAATAGAATTTTAATATGTAAAAGGATAAAATGCAAAAAAATTGACTTGGACAAGCTAGCTATAAAATATACCGTACTATTTTCAAAGTATTTTGTAGCGGTTATATTTTTTTCATTGGATCTATCAGCTAAACGTTATGTCAGAAATTATGTTTTTAATCAGGAGTCTGTATTTTTAACAAAAGTAAAGAGAAAGAGTCATTTGAAATCACAACATCTCAAAACATTTCTCCCCGTCACCCGTTCCATCGCTGTCGAAGCAACCGACATTCTCCAACAACCATTGAACAAAAAACGCAATGAACACGAAAATGAGCGCTAGGATCAGTAAAATATTCAACCAATTCTCTTTGAAAACCGTTTTCAGTTCCAATTCTAAACAGATACATTTAGGGCAACATTTGCGCTCTGTCCTAGGGCACCTTCGTCGACAGAACTCACAAAAACCACGTATATTCTCATCACCAGTCGCCAAAAACGTCGGATTGTAGAATATACGGATCTCTGTCTTGCCTTTAGGCACCTCTGTCTCATTATTAAGAGTGACTGTAGTCTTCCTATCCCTAACTTCACTTGTATAGTATTTTTCGCTACGTTTTATGAATGATTCGAAGTCATCTTTATGTTTATTTAGCTCATTCTTAGTGAAACTAGCTTCGGCTGTCTCCATAAATGTTTCTGTTGTAGTGAGAACTCGATTATATTTGTCTAGATTAATAAGTTTCATATTCAAAGCGCCGGAAACTTTTACATCAGGTCCCGTCTTAGTGATGTCATTCCTAATGCTATGACACTCTATTTTTTTCTCATTAAACTTATTGAATCTATCATTAATATCATTCTTATCATTACTAGTGTTGGACATAAAGAATTTCTCTCTTAAAATTTCGTTTTTAGTGCGCCTATCGAGATTAATATTCGAATAATCATGTTTTGGATCGAAATTGATATTAACGTAGTCGTGATTCGAGAAATCTTTTTTGAAATTGAATATTTTATCCGATACAGTTTTGGGATAGAGTTTAGGGTTGTCACTATCTGTGTTATCTAAAACATTATCATTGTTAACTTCACTATTATTTTTATTCGTACTTTCTAAATAACCTTCACAATTCTCTAGAATACTTTCAAAATCACTATTCCTACTAACTTTGTTATCTTTAGCGTTTAAACTCTGATTTATATCAGTGATGGAGACCGGTCTACCTTGCCTAAAGACAGCGTTACAGTAATCCACGCTCCTATAGTAATCGCTATCCGATTCCTCCTGAATAACATCCAGCATTTTACCCCAATTGTTACTCGTATCGACATCCTCATACAACCCATCATCGTCATAGTGTCTTATCTTAGTGTAATCCTCATCATCAGACATATCAGTTTCGAAATCAGCACCGTATTCCAACTTGTCCTTACCAAAGAAGACTTTATAAAAGTTATCGTAACAATAGTTGAGTTTTCGGTACAAGAAGGACTTTTTCCCTTTCCTGTCGTCGCTAGGGCTAGTTACCTGGGTCTCCTTGTCCTGCTCTGTCTCCTCGCCGATGGTGTGGAGGACCGATGTGGAGGCTTCGCCGACACGGGAGGCCGCGTTCAGGAGGTTCTGGCGCGGCTGGAAACGGATTCATATAATTAATAATAAATTAATAGAATCATGAAGTTTTTTTTTAATATTTAAATTAATGTTTCTTTGTGTGTACTTGTAAATATTCAGCAACTCAGTCACAGTAATTGTATTAAAACAATTCGTTGTCTTGCTTTGGCAGTTAATAACGAAAATTTCTGTCTTTCCATATAAAGAAAAAAGTATATGTAAGGAAAAGTAAATATATTTCGTCACACACACATAGACAGTGTCCATTAGTGAAGATACTGAAAATGGAACACACACACAAAATATAACAGCTTGATTAATTATTTCAGACATTTCCAAAATTTTCGGATATGTTGCAAAAAGAATTCTTCTTTAAAATAAAAAATATAGTGTTCTTATTTATGTTTCTTAAGAAGTGTGTTTTATTACATAAAATATCCATAGGTTTCTGACCACTTTAAGAATCTACTTTGGTTATAATAGAATATTCTTTTTGGTATTTTTGTATTGTATATCTTTTAATAGTAGTACTATATCTTTTTTCTATATCTATCTGTCCATAAGTCTCACCTCCTTGGTGTCGGGTTCTGCCGCTTTGAGCAGATCGCTGAAAGCGCTGCACAGCTTGCGAGTGGCGTCCAGCAATCTATCTCCGTTGTCGGTATCGTCCATCAACGCCGCTATCATTTGGACACCTGTTTCAAACATTTATGTTATAAGTCAGTCTGTTTGTAAGGAATTTGTGTTTAAGTAGGTCTGTTTGAAGGGAATTTATATTTAAATAGGTCTGTTTGAGTTATGTTTTTTATAATTGAGTAAGTATATTATGTACAATTACATGTAGAAATTAATTATCACTTGCTAAACGGTGAAGGAAAACATCGTGAGGAAACCTGCATACCTGAGAGATTTATAAAAAAAAAAATCTCAAAGGTATGTGAAGTCTACCAATACGCACTTGGCCAGCGCGGTGGACTATGGCCTAATCCTTCTCATTCTGAGAGGAGACCCTTGCCCAACAGTGGGACAGTAATGGGTTGTTGATGATGATTATGTACAAATCATAAGAAAAATTTGTATGGTGTGAATAATTATAAAATTATTACTATTTTGAAATAAATCGATTATTTCAAAACCTGTTGTTAGGCTATGATTAAAAAAATATTTTCTTGTATCTTGGACTCGTAAATTATTTAATACACATTTATACAAGAACACATTTTTAAGTATTCTTGAATAATATTAATTATAGATAAAAAAAATACTCACCCTTAGTCATTTCGGGTAGGTTGGTGGTGATGGTGGTGATGGCAGCGCCGACGGCGGTGTGGTCAACCTCTTCTGTAGGACCTGCAAAATAATCAAAATATAATTAACAACGATCAAATCAATTTTCTAAAATTTTGTAAAAGATATCGTTGAATTAAATTGGCGGGTCATATTGATTAAGAGAAGAATTTAGAAGATTTCAATATAAATGGTTCTCCGAACCGCATATTATAGTGTTTATTCCACAAATTATTATCCACTGAATTTCATGTATTAAAAATGTCTTCTATACTTTGTATGAAATTATATATCGGATATGAAAATCATGGTCCTTTAAACCGGATTTTGTTAAATATCTTCTACACACAAATGGCCCTCCCAGCTAGATCACGTAATTATGTTAGTCCACAATTGGCCCTCCAAGCCAGATTCAACCATTATGCCCCATACACTTGGTCCTCCGAGCCAGATCACGTCATTGTGCCCTCACACTTGGTCCTCCAAGCCGGATCACACCACTACGTCCCCCACACTCGGTCCTCCGAGCGACATCTCCCCACTTCACCCCCCACATTCGGTCCACCGAGCGACATCTCCCCACTACACCCCCCACACTCGGTCCTCCGAGCAACATCCCCCCACTACGTCCCCCACCCCTAGTCCTCCGAACCACACAACTCACCAGCGGTGAGCGTGACCACCTGCGCGGTGGCGGCGTTCATGGCGGCGATCTGTGACGTCACCACCTGCTTGCTGCTCGCCAGCGTGCTGCGTCTCCAGCGCGCCGCCGCCGGGTCCTGGCCCAGCGTGGGCACACTTGCCTGACAAACAGAACATAACATTCATAAAAAAAACAACACAACTGACACACAAACACACATCATTAACAAAATTAATAATAAAAAAACGCTTTCTAAACTCACAGCCCCACACTAGAATTCCCAGTGTCGTGGGTGCCATGGACACTCATAGACAAATACACAAACACCCAGACCCAGAAACAGAAATCTAAATTCATCAGACCGTCAGACCGGTATGGTGACCGCTCCGCCACACGGGTCGTTCAATAAAAAAGTTAGTTTTTTATTTGGAAAAAAATTACATACTTTCTTCTGGGTCGAGATTTTTTATAAAAAAAGACATATATAGCAAACGGTATAAAACCAAGTACCATACACAATGTCTATAAGAGTACTCTTATTTTAAAAAACTTCGTCACAATTACAGTATACTGTTATTCCTTGGTCTGTAAGACAATAGACATACTTCCTACACCCACAGCCTCACGCTAAGATTCCGTGTCATGAGTACCATAGATACACACAAAAACAAACAAATACCCAGGCCCGGTGGAGTAGCCGACGAGCGTGCAGTCCACTTAATGATAAGTGTCTACTGCCGCCCATGGACATCTGTAATCGAATCCAGATAGGATTAGATATTCGTACCGGAGGTCGGCCACAGATGCACTGCTACCTAAGGACTAAGCTGGAACGCCTCGGATAAGTACGCCTCACTTACGTGTGGTAAGGGAGACATACTTATCCGAGGCGTTCTTTCTGAGGCGATCCTTCAAACCAGAACACAACAGCTCTTAACACTGCTGTTACAAAGGGTTCTACCCCCATTAAGTGTATCGTGAGAGTACTGTACGTGGATAAAATGAAGGTTCCGTCATCTTGTGTACAAGTAGCATGGTGAGGGACCAGGGTACATTCTCCCTCTCTCATTCACTCCTTAGAAAACTAAGAGATAAGACGGACATGGTAGGTACATAACCTCTCACATTCACTTCTTAAGGAACTACAAAATAACACAGTTATGTTACATAACCACGAACATATGGGTTACATACCCTTGTGAGCCCCTCCTCGGTGGTGCGAATGATCTCCTTCCCGCTCGTGATGGTAGTCAGCAGCGCACGTTGTGGCTCCGTCAGTACTGATGTTATCTTCGTTTGTTGTACTTGAGTCGCCTGCAAGAATGTTACAACCATTTTATTATTATTTTTTTATAATAAAGGAGTGGCAGACGAGCATGCAGTCCACTTTATGGTTGCTACTGCCACCCATGGACATCTGTAATGAACCATAAATAAGAGATACCTGAGGTTAGTCACATATGAGTTGCTATCCCTGTAGACTAACTTAGAATGCCTCGGATAAGTATGTGTCTGTTACCATTTTTTTTCGAGGGGGAAACCTTCAAAAGGTACCCGGTGCCTTGGGAGCCACACAGAGTTACCACACCCTTCAAAACGAAACACAGCAGCGCTTAATACTGCTGTTATGAGGCAGAAATAATGTGAATTGTGTGTGGTGAATTATTTAATACATGACACATACTATTATTCATAATTGAAAAGAAATATAGCCTAAGGTTAGGTATATTAGCCAATATTATGTATTCGTTTTAAATAAATTAATAATTTAAATATTTATATATTATATTTTCATATTATAACATTACTATGTGAAAATACAAAATAAAATAAGTTAGATAATATTAAAGGTAGCTCTTTTTTATAAGTTAATTATAAGTCAAAAATTAATCAAAAATATTTGCCACTATATTTTTCGACATATGTATAAATACATTATATTTCCTTTTAAATTATATACCTATATAACACGTCTATGTATAGTACTATATACATACAAAGACTGTCAGAGAAGCTATATATAAAAATTCTTTTAAAGCTTTTTTTAAGTTTTTCATATAAGAAAAAAGATGTTGCCAGAAAAATATTTATGATGGATAAAAATTATATTAAATACGATATCTTCAGGTACCTACACATCCAATTTCGTAGACTGCAGTGGCCAGTAAGGTAAGCGTGTAACAACATTTACAAACATAAATATATTTGATTTTTCATAATCACATTAAAAAATATTTCAGGTTAATTCATTGATATTATTGCACATAAGGTTTATATGTAGAAAAATATTTACAAAAATGTACATAAAATATTTAATAAGTATTCAGCTAGATAAATAAGCGAGTAATAGTATATAGTTGCAGCCAAAAAATAGCAAATAATATATTAGAAAAACATACATATAATAAAAATAAACTTAACAGGTCTTGCGTGAGAATATAATATAATAGGATTAATATTAAAAAACATACAAAAACCATACCCAAAATTAATTTTAGTCAATTCAAAATGACAGTTTCAATGTAGCAACACTAATATATTATGTGCTTTACTATCATACCCATTAAAGCGGAATAGAAAAGTATGAAATTATATAAAATAGTATGGTTTCGTTTATATTACATGCAATTAATAGAATATAAAACATACAAATCAAAAGAAAATATAACTAAAAGAAAGATAATGTACATGTCTGAATTTATGCTTACGATAAAAGAAAACATAGTAAGATAATCTATATGGATGAAACATCTTTTAAACGTGTGTAAAGCCTACCCATAGGCACTTGATCAGTGACGTAATCCCTTCTTGCTGAGAGAGTATGATTATGCCCAGCAGTGGGACAGAAATGGATCTATAGTATTCATGGCTTTATCATAAAAACACAAAAAAATATTGCACGTAATCCGGCAACATTCCACCCTATTCAGACACACACAAAATCTCAAAAATCAAAACCAAAACCGAAAAACTAAAAAAAACTAAAAAAGACTAACGGCGGGCGGCGTGTGTCCCGTGATGAGCTGTCCCGACACCGTCGTCTGCTGCGCGCCCGTCACGTGCCCCACCGCGAACGGACGCGCGCCTGGATGGGGGACCGCCGGTGGCACAGATAAATAAATGAAAAAAAACGAAAAAATAAATATTATGAACAAAAAAATAAAACAGTACTTTTGTAACATAGATTTAAATTTCATAAATGAAAGAATAAAACAAAAAAGAAAAGAAAAAATAAAATAATTCATACATTTGAATTTTTATATATTTTTTTACAAAACTTAATAAAAAATAAATCAAAGAGCTACTAGCGTATAATAAGGCCAATGTATAATACAATCATAATTGTTCATTAAAATAAAGATAAAAAACTTATATTGCAAATTTGTATAAAGCATACAATAATTTAAAAATTATTCATCTCAAAAGTTCTCAATTACTCAAAAAAGTTAAAAGTTCTCAATTACTAAAGTTTCTATAACAAATGCACATTTTAACTAAAATTTACTAATCCTCCTATATTTCAGCTTGACCAATGATTTAAAGGATACCTTTATGATAATTGGTCGTTGCCATAATATAAACTTCTTGATAAGTAGTGTCTGTCGTATGGACATCTGTACCCATTCCCAAACAAGGAAGATTACATAACATTATAATTACATATTTCCATACCAACGTATTTCCCATAAAACATTCATTTTTTATATAATATAGGAGTAGCAGACGAGCATACAGTCCACCTGATAGTAAGTGGCTACTGCCGCCCATGGACATCTGTAATCAACCCCAGATAGGATTAGATATTCCTACCTGAGGTCGGCCACAGATTCGTCGCTACCTCTGAGGACTAAGCTGGAACGCCTCGGACAAGTCTGTCTCCCTTACCACACCCTTCAAACCGGAACACAGCAGCGCTTAACACTGGTGTTATTAGGTAGAAATAGGTGTGGCGGTGGTGCCGCCGGAGTCGAACCACAAAGGGCTCTACCACCTTCAAAGTGGTTCTTCCTTAAAATAACTATTAAGATCGTATAACATAATTTAAGTACAGATAAATATTGTCGTTAGCTTTACGTACCTTCAGCGCCGGGCCGTAACACGGCAGGCTTCGCGACCGACTCCGTATTCACTTTGCCGGACTTGTATGTATCGTGTTGGATGATGTTCGCCCTGGAGACAAATATGTATAATAAGAAATATATTTACATTTTGTGAATGAAACAGAATATTATGTAAAGGGGTTATACAAGTTTTACGTACGCAAATTTTAATAATTTTTCCCCCTCTTTCTTATAAGTGAAATTATGTAAAACCCTTCAAACTTGTGCTTACAGACCCAGAAACGCTATCAAATTCATCATTCAGATGTCTGTCTTGCCGGGAATCGAACCCGCGTCAGACCGGTATGGTGACCTTGGTCACGCGGGTCTACTCGGATGAATGTGAGTCTGAGTTGGATTAAGACCTAGCTTAACCAATCAAAGTCCCCAACCCCCACTATCCTAACTCACTTGGAGGGCGACACGGAATCCTCCAGCATGGCGGAGCCCTCGTCCCCCTCCAGCCCCAGGTGGTCCCGGGCGCGGCGTCTCCGCACGATGATGTCGATGTAGCCCGCGATCACCTGCAGGATCTGCTCCGCTTCCGTGGTCTGCACGGAGTAGTACTGATCGCTGGGGGACAATAATAGTCATATTATTAACCATTGATATACTAGTAGTAAGAAACGTAGATAGGTTACTAACAAAACAATCGGCGCTTTTTGGTGGCACTCATCACGAGTAATTTACACTACAACTATGTAATAGGTGCAAGTAGCCATACCTATTTCTACCTAATAACAGCAGTGTTAGACGCTGCTGTGTTCCGGTTTGAAGGATGTGGTAAGGGAGACAGACTTTTCCGAAGCGTTCCAGCTTAGTCTTCAGGGGTAGCGGCGCATCTGTGGCCGACCTCAGGTAGGAATATCTAATCCTATCTGGGGTTGATTACAGATGTCCATGGGCGGCAGTAGCCACTTACCATCAGGTGGACTGCATGCTTGTCTGCTACTCTTATATTATAAAAAAAAAAGTAGGATGACACGTCTAAATGAATGCGCAAATCTTTATTTCATTCAAACCAATTTAGTCTATAAAAATAGTAAAATTTAAAGACAGAAGTAATTTTTCTAACACTGCATGACGTATATGCAGACTGGAGAATTTCAGTTGATGCCATTTTCGATATTTTTTGAACTGTTGAACCGTTATGAGTAATCAATTCAAATTTTCACAATGTATGTACTTCAATGTCTGCTGTGAAAACAAATACTAGAAATTAAAAAGAAATGAACACTTTAGTGGTACGGTACCCGGATACATCGATTATTAATAACGGGCCCCATAGTCCCACAACTGGACAGATCGATTATCAATAAGCACCAAGTTACGTGTAGTCTCCAAAGTCGAGGGTGAAGGTATTGGGGCTGGCGCACCTAACCTAACCTAACCTAACCACACTACCTATAGTCCCACAACTGGACAGATCGATTATCAATAAGCACCACAGTACCTGTAGTCCCCGAAGTCGAGGGTGAATGTGTTGGGGCTGGCGCACCAGCGGCGCACGGTGGTCAGCGGCCAGGTCTGCAGGATCTCCTTGGTCTTCTCGTCCAGTCTCAGCACCGAGTCCTTGGTCACGCCGAGCAAGCGAGGCACTAACTTGTTCTTGCCTTTCATTTTCTCCTGTGACAATAAAAATAAACTTTAAGATCTTGGTAACAGATAGCATTGCATATGCCCTTGATCGCGCTATCGAAGTTTTCTTTTGTTTTTGCTTATCAAGCCCTTTTTTGTTGGAAAAATAAGAAAACCAACAATAGTTTTTTTTTTTTTTTATAGGAGAAACAGACCAATACGCAGCCCACCTGGTAAGTGGCTATTGCTGCCAATTGGACATCTGTAACCAATCTCATATAAGATTGGATTCCGTGCTGAGGTCGGCCACAGATGCGCCGCTACTCCTGAGGACTAAGCTGGAACGCCTCGGAAAAGTATGCCTCCCTTACCACACACTTAAAACCAGAACAAAGCAGCGTTTAACGCTGCTGTTATGAGGTAGAAATAGATGTGGCAGTGGTGCCGCCGGAGTCGAACCACAAAGGGTTCTACCAACAAGAACTGACCTTAACCAGGAAGAACGCCACACCGTACGTCTTCAGGTCCCTAGCGCTCTTCGTGTACAGCACCTTCGAGTCCAGCTCACTCAGCCCCAAGTGTCTCTTGTGCTCCTTGAATACCTTCTTCTCTATACCCTTCACCTTCACGTATGACGCTGGGAGGAACTCTTTGAGGCTGGAAGAAAAAAACAAATTATAATGGGCATGATGACAGTACTAAAAAATCAAAATATAAATGATTTAAGTAAACGCTTTCTACACTTACAGCCCCACACTAGGATTCCCTGTATCGTGGTTGCTATGGGCACACATACAGACGAAGACACAAACACTAAATTCATCATTCAGTTACCTGTCTGGCCGGGGATCGAACCCGGGACTCTTCGCGCGTCAGACCGCTGCGGCACGCGGGTCGTCAAAGTAAAAACAATATGCTGAAAGGATCCTCAAATATGACCCAGTTTTAATATAAAAATTAGCATTTATAATATTTTCAATAAAATAAAAGTATAAAATACTGCAGTCGGCCATCTTGGCTAAAATAAAACAAAATATAAAAAGTAACTTTTTATCGTGTATGAGAAATTATATTTTCTAATGCTAATGGACTAAAATAATAACTGGACTAAATTAAAAAAAAATGGACTCACTCCAAAAACCCAGGTGTATGCTTGTCCTCCTTGTGGTCTCCGAATTGGATCTGGCATTGGATACCGGCGAATTCGCAAGCTGTGAAACAAAAACACGTTTTTAAAAAATATTTCTACAAATAAAAGGGTTAGGTTAGGTTAGGTTTTGTGACATCACTATCAGCTACTAAGCAAAGCTTTATGAAAAAAGAAAACAATAGTTTAATGACCTTAGTATATTTCTCGAAATACGGAAAAGCCGTAAATCGGAACGATGATAGTGCCTCTTACTTTAAAATTATATAGACAGGACTCTCTATGCATCTCTTTCTCCCTAGTTTAGTTTTTTTTTATAATATGAGAGTACCAGCAGAATATGCAGTCCACCTGATCGTAAGTGGCTACTGCTGCCCATAAACATCTGTAATCAACCCCTGGTAAGATTAGATTCCTACCTTAAATCGACCACAGACGCGCCACGAGCCCTGAGCTGGAATGCCTCGAATAAGTATGTCTTCCTTACCATAGCCTTCAAACCAGAACACAGCAGCGCTTAACACTGTTGTTATTAGGCACTTTGAGGTCTTTAGCGTAGCCCAAAAATCCTGTCCAGGGTGACGGGGTCCCGCGAGTCCACGTTCCGGTCGGAGACGGACAACTCCGACGCATGTGTTACACTGTGTGTTACAGCACTCACCCTTGTCCTGGGTGACGGGGTGCGTGCCGTCCAGGATGGCGTCCCTGGCCTGCACGTACAGCAGGTTGAGCTGCACGGGGTCCCGCGAGTCCACGTTCCGGTCGGAGACGGACAACTCCGACGCATGTGTTACACTGTGTGTTACAGCACTCACCCTTGTCCTGGGTGACGGGGTGCGTGCCGTCCAGGATGGCGTCCCTGGCCTGCACGTACAGCAGGTTGAGCTGCACGGGGTCCCGCGAGTCCACGTTCCGGTCGGAGACGGACAACTCCGACGCATGTGTTACACTGTGTGTTACAGCACTCACCCTTGTCCTGGGTGACGGGGTGCGTGCCGTCCAGGATGGCGTCCCTGGCCTGCACGTACAGCAGGTTGAGCTGCACGGGGTCCCGCGAGTCCACGTTCCGGTCGGAGACGGACAACTCCGACGCATGTGTTACACTGTGTGTTACAGCACTCACCCTTGTCCTGGGTGACGGGGTGCGTGCCGTCCAGGATGGCGTCCCTGGCCTGCACGTACAGCAGGTTGAGCTGCACGGGGTCCCGCGAGTCCACGTTCCGGTCGGAGAAGAACAGCTTCCGACGGAGGAGGAGGGTCTCGGTGGCGTCGATGCCCTGCTCTCGGAGGGTCTTGGCACCCTCCACCCAGTTCACTGTTGGGTGAAATTTCCGAAATTAAAAAAAATTACATGTGTCAGGTTCGAACCTCGGAAACATAGCTTAGAACGCCGATATTTATATTACTAGACCTTAGATGAAAATTATTTTCTAGTCGACGTACAAAATGAGTCCAAAAAAAATCAAAAAATTATATCTGTCTGGAATTGCTATATAAGTTAAAATTTCGCATAATTAACTCCTTAATCTAAATATATTTTGTCAATTTGAAATAGTATTTTTATTGGCGTGTTTACAAAAAAAGTGTATTTTTTACACGAGTCAGTTAAAAGATTTTTGAATTTTTATGCAAATTTTAAGCGATAAGTAAACACATTTTTTTTTGTAACACATAACGGCTCTATAAATATATAATAGATGTAATGAAAGAAATAGTTTTTATTCTCCAAGGATCGTTCTCACATACCTTCATCATCAGTCCTGAGCTTCTTCCTCAGCTGCTCCATCTTGGCGTCTCGCTCCTTCTCCTGGTGTCGTCTCTTGAGGGTGAGAGTGCCGTAGTTGGGCTTCTCGCACGGATCATTCTCTTCCTTCTGCTCTTCGCGGACCTGAGGACCATGGATAGATTAGAAGAACTCTTAGTACCAACACCAGAGTCAGGGGAGAGGATTTGAAAGGATGGTGGAGTATAATTGCTTTTTAATTAATGTACCTTGTAAACTTGTATGCCCATCTATCCAAAGTCACTTTCAGCAATATGTTACAGATCATCAACATGGGTTGGTTAAAGCTCGATCCACAAGCACAAACTTAGTTTCTTTTGTGGAAAGTCTTGCTGAAAGCATTGATAAACAGGAAGAAGTAGATGTCATTTACACTGACTTTAGCAAGGCTTTCGACAGTGTACCACACTTATTGCTTATTGATAAACTCAAAACCTATGGTTTTGCAGGAAATTTAATTGATTGGATAAGATCTTATTTAACAAATCGCTCTTTCTTTGTGGTAGTAAATGGATACAATTCTAAATCGCATAAAATAATATCGGGGATTCCTCAGGGTTCACATCTGGGACCAATTCTCTTCAACATATTTGTAAACGATATGCCCAACTGCTTCCTTTCATCTGTCCCATTCTTGTTTGCTGATGATCTTAAAGTTGTTCGGAAAGTTAAATCACAGTTAGACGTCTCTATGCTCCAACAAGACCTGGATAGGTTGTGTCAATGGTGTTGCGTTAATGGCATGAATCTAAATATAGATAAATGTTTTTTTATAAAATTCACAAAAAAATACAATACTGTTGATTCAAAATATTATATTCAAGGAACGCGTTTACAAGAGGAAATTAGTATTAGAGACTTGGGGGTTACATTAGATAAAAAGTTAACATTTTTGCCTCATATAGATAATATAATCAAACGTGCATCCAATATGCTGGGGTTCGTCATAAGAAACAGTAAAATCTTAAAAAAACCAGAGACTAGAATCCTTTTGTATAATACTTTAGTACGAAGTGTGTTGGAGTATTGTCCTGTAGTTTGGAGGCCTCATTATGCGGCTCATATTCTTAGAATTGAACGTGTCCAGAAAAGGTTCTTATGGCATTTATCACACTCTGCTAATATTTCAAAAAGAATGCGCACATACTCTGAAAAACTTGAACACTTTAATATGTCTTCTTTGAATAAGCGAAGAATACTTCTGGACTTGACATTCCTTTACAAAATTCATAATAACATCATAGATTGTCCACAACTACTTAGCAACTTTAAATTTAGAATACCCCGAACCGCCCCGCGCCATCCAACTTCACTTTTTGTTCCGCCGCTAAGATTAACAGTCTTAGGTAGCAATTCTCCAATACCTCGTTTAAGTAAAACCTTTAATGATTGGTCCATTGACGGACAAATTGATTTATTCTCACTCAAGCTTCACCAGTTTCGACATCATTTGCTCAAGAAAATCCCAAATTAAATTCCACCATTGCTATTAAAATCAGAATTACCCTACATTAATATAGTTATTAAATTAGTAAAACATTGTTTTAAGTCAAGCGCCTCTGTTACTTAGGTATATGTTCATTGCATGCAGTGTTTACCTATAAGTGATTGTGCATTTAGCTATATTATAGGTTATGTTGTAAGAAGTTATTGTAAGAATGTAACAATTGTTGGTAAACCAAATAAATAAATAAATAAATAAATACCGAAAGGGCTGGTATTTTTTTTTTAAATAAACATTTTACAAGAAAATAATCGGACATATGAATTGATGAGGAAGAATTCTGTTTGAAGGTGGTAGAACCCTCTGTGGTTCGACTGCATTGGCACCACCGCCACACCTATTTCTGTTATAACAGCAGTGTTAAGCGCTGCTGTGTTATGGTTTTAAGGGTATGGTAAGAAACATACTATTCGGAGACATTCCAGCTTAGTCCTCAAGTGTAATGACGCTTCCGATCTCAGGTAGAAATTTTATCTTATCTGGAGTTGATTACAGATGGGCGGCGATAGCCACTTACCATCAGGTGGACTGCATGCTCGTCTGCTACTCTTATATTACCAAAAAAACCCAAGACCCATTCTTTTTGTAGTTATGTACACATTTTATGGACATCTATAACCGCAGATCATCAAGCAAACATACCATCAGAGTCAGACTAAATGGTCATTTCCTCTATAAATTTTCCAAAAAAGAAAAAGTGAAAAACTTGACAATTGACTACTCACCAGCCCATACTCATCGTAGTTGGTGATGCCGATCTTGGTGCAGATGACCACCATCAGGTTTGCGACCACCTGGCTGTCGTCCACCAATAGAGTCTTCACGGTACCTGGGAATGAAAAAAACGAGATTTTATTAGCTTTATAAATGAAGTTTTACAATTTCGCTTTCTGGTTTGAAAGGTGTGTTAAGGAAGATATACTTTTCCGAGGCATTCCAGCTTAGGCCCCAGCGCATCTTTGGCCGACCTATCTGGGGTTGATTACAGATGTCCATTGGCGGCAGTATCCACTTCCCATCAGAAGGTGGTAGAACCCTTTCTATTTCGAATCCGGCGGCACCACCACCACACCTACTTCTGTTATAATAACAGTGTTAAGCGCTGCTGTGTTCTGGTTTGAAGCTGGTTTGAGTCTGCTAGCGGCCCGTCTGTGGCCGACCTGAGGTATAAATATTTAATCCTATCTGAGATTAATTACAGATGTCCATGGGTGGCAGTAGCCACTTGCCATCAGATGAACTGCATGCTCGTCTGCTACTCCTATATTATAAAAATAAGGGATAAAACACCATGAAGGCCACTTACCATCAAGCATCCGCACCCTCAGGTTCCTGGTTTTCTTGTTGTACTCCAGGATGTCACCATTCCTCAGCATGTAGTAGTCCAGGCTTCTGGAGGCCTCCAGCCATATGCCCTTCTTGTTGTCTTCCTCCGACGCGAGGAACAGGCCGTATTCCTTTGCTGTGGGAGCGAGATAGATGTATGTTTAGTGGTTTGTCTCTAAATGAAGTTGACAAATCATTCATCATAAAATATCGATTTCTGAAGACAAATAAACGAAGAAATTTGTAGGCAATAAATATAAATTAGTTAAAAAATCAACCAGGTATCGAACCCTGGACATTTGTACATCAAGCAGGCATGGCAACAATCCCTATGGAGAACCAACATACCGTCATTAATCTAGATTGAATTGGAGAAGATTTTAAATTTCACATTTTGTTAGTAACCAATGGGATTCGGAGCTGTTACTTTACATAAGATATTTTTGACTGACGTGATGTTAAAATATCTTGAACTAAATATAATAGAAGTAAAATTCTAATATTTATGCCATCTTATATTTAAAATTATGCTGTATGTATTTTTTAACAAATAAATGTATCTTTTTCTCTTTCTTTCTTTTCTATAGAGGACAGACATATTAATCCAATCACCGCTCCTATGAAATGAAATATAAACATTTAGTTTGTGTTATGCTTTTATGCGTTTATCTTTTTTTCGATAACGATTATATTCTGTTCCTTTTTTATCGCATATTTAATTAATAAATCTTATATACAAAATTCTCGTGTCACAATGTTAGTAACCGTACTCCTCCGAAACGGCTTTACCGATTTTCACCAAATTTTATACGCATATTCTGTAGGTCTGAGAATCGGCTACTATCTATTTTTCATACCCCTAAGTGATAAGGGTTGTTCACCCTTAACATTTTTTTATTTATATTGCAACACAACGTTTGCCGGGTCAGCTAGTAGCATACATAATCCCAATGATCCAGCCACTCACGGTCACTGACGCTCGCCTCCAGGATCTTCTCCCTGATGATGCGGCAGGCGTCGTACACGGTGGTGGAGGGCTCGAACTGGATCGTCTTCACCACCTTACCACCCTCCATCGATATCTTCAGCGATAACGCCGCCATCGCGCTTATTGAGTGCGCTCTGGGGACAAGAAAATAAATAAAATATCCAAAATCCATTGTAAGAACTTTGATAAGTAAAATAGAAAGATACCTTTATATATTACTTATCAAAGATTAAACGCCTTCAAAATTGATTGAAGCCACAGTAGGATGATTTTATCCTCTATTTTTTTAATTCTTGACAAATTGTTAGAGAAATTTTACGTATAAATAAATAATACTACCTAATTTCCGAGTAAATAAGTATTTCAAACTTTTAGGGACATTTTAGCTCGGAGACGTGGCAACACTTTATTTACGCAACAATTACAATTCTCAAAACTGGTTACCCTTTCATGTTAGGAGTGATCAATCTATCTATATTACTCATCAAAGTGCTCACATACTTTTGGAGGCATTCCAGCTTAATCCTCAGGGGTAGCGACGAACCTGTGGTCGACCTGAGATAGGAATCTAATCTTATATATGGTTGATTACAGATATCCATACGACAGTAGCCACTAACCATCAGGTGGACTGCATCCTCTTGTACTCTAGTATTACAACATTGTACATGAATGTTCAGACCGGCATCGAACAAGTTACCTGTGTATAGTAGCAGTGTGTTCAGAGGATACGCTACTGCGCCTGTGCGCCGGGCGTCGCTCGTGGCTGAACGAGCGGTGTCGTGGCCGGGTTGGGGGTGGCTCCTGCAACAAACACACATTATTATTATTTATACATGTCTGTTATATCAACTAAATTAGCTTCAAGGGTATCAGGTATTAACTTGTCGGGACTGACAGTGGGATAGGAGTCATATCCGAGATCGTATTGCAGACTGAGGACTAAGTAAGAACGTAAGTATCAGTATTCCTGTCTTATCATTCAAAAAAGACACGAGTATTTATCACTGCTGTTCTAAGGTGGAAATAGGTACAACGTGAGTGACGCCGTAATAAAACTTTTTGAAAATATATAAAATCTAAATTAAAGGCGAAAAGAAAACGCTTTCTACACTCACCGCCCCACACTAGTATCCTGTATTGTGGGTGCCATGGACACACACAGAGACAAATACACAAACACCCAGACCCAGAGACAGAAGCCTAAATTCATCATTTTGATATCCATCTGGTCAGGAATCGAACCCGAGACCCTCTGCAAAACCGGTATGGTGACCGCTCCGCGGGTCTAAGCCTGAAGTAGAATAATTTGAGAAAATCAACCCGTAATCATAGATCCACACGAGCCAAGGACGTAAGGGCATAAAACAATGCTTTTAAAGTAGATATTTCTGAGAAAATCTCTATTTTCATAAGCAATCATACAACCAAACAGACAAACCGACTGAGGATCACTACAAACACTGCTCTCACAAATACATTTTGTTTTCGAATCTACGAAATTCTAACCACAAATTCAGATGCCTTTATGAGCTTAAGTTTAGCATTCAATGCAAACAGCATGAAACCTAACCCTACTACACATTCAGATAAATATTGTCCGAACTCCTCACGCCACAGGTGGGAATAGGGTTACCCTAAAGTTGTCAAGACCAGGACTCGGAAGTGAAAATACCATGAAACATCATTTTATCAAGTAATAAATCAAACTTATGAAATGAAAAAGATTATGAAACGAATATAAAAGTTAATATATTTATTCGTTTCACTAATTGCACTCAAAATTTGAAAATATGAAAGCGCCCTTTCATAAAAATCTAAGTTTTAAGACACAAAGGCGCGTAAAAGAAAAAACCTGAATGCTTTAAAAAACGCTTTTCAAAATAGGATACCATAAGAAACAACAAAACGCAGGACCTATCCTGACACAACAAAACGAGTGCAACTCTCAGAGTGAACAAAAAGTAACCAAATATCCGAAATTCAGGACATGTCCTAGAAAATACAAGACAGTTGGCCACCCTAGGCCCAAAGGGCGTGCGATGGGCGTCCACAACCCACAGTGGACTTGTGAAGCTAAATTGAAGCAACAGGTAGTTTAAACGCTGTATAATAAGGGCTAGGGTACCAACCCTTTGAGGCGTAAACCGCATACACATTGAAGGGCATAGGGATTGAAATTTGACTTTTGTTTTGGAATAATGACAAACGATACACTTAATCCGTAAAGACATATTTAGATATGTACTCACAAACAATCGTCCGAGCAACTCGGCGAACAATAACGAGTATGTACCTACACACTGCGCACTAGGAGAGACGCGTTATTCGCGCTAAAAACCCTAAAACCCCGAAGACCCCTTTGACAGTAGAGCCCTTCGTTCGAGTCCAGCGACACCACACACACACCTATTCCCGCCTAATAACAATCTAGCGCTGCTGTGTTTTGGTTTGATGCGTGTGGTAAGGGAGACATACTTATCACAGGCGTTCCAGCTTAGTCTTCAAGGGTAGCGGCTCATCTACGGCCGACATCAGGTAAGAATCTTATCGGAGACATCAACTTTTCGGAGGTTGATTACAGATGTCCATGGGCGGCAGCAGCTAACCTCAGGTGGACTGCATGCTCGTCTGCTACTCCTATATTATAAAAAAAAAACAAAACAAAATCTGTGGCTGACCTCAGGTAGGAATCTAATCTTATCGGGGGTTGATTACAGATGTCCATGTGTGGCAGTGGCTTACCATCAGATGGACTGCATGCTCGTCTGCTACTCCTATATTATACAAGGCAGTAGTGCAGTGGTGCTGTACCAACCGGTCGAGATGCGGTCAGCCGTCTCCAGTTCTGCTGCAGCCGCTCGAGGACGCTGCGTCACGTTCCCTCGCGTGCTTCCTGTGGGTGTTCGCTCGACACCTGCAACCGACACGCTCACAGGTTAAACACACACACATATATACTTACATACTGTGGGTATAGACACTATAGACTAGAACGTTTCAAGTTTGAGACATTTTCAACGGAATAAATAAAAAGAAATTAAAAATAATATAAACAAAATAAAAATGACTGAACCGATTTTCACAAATCTTTGCAAAAAGTATAACGATTTCTCATTTATTGGCTTACTCTACTTTTTACCCAAAAGTGTCTAGAGTTCTTACCTAATGGTAAGAATTAAAGGTCCCTTCATATAACATTCAAAAATATTGAAATTACCAAAAAATATTCTTATCAATAGTCTTTTAAATGATTACCTTGTTATATAAAGTTTACACAAGCGTCCTTCTAAGATTTCACACCCACAAATTTCAAAATAAAAAAAATGCTAAGAAAGTTATTCAAAACTAGCTTTTTTCGGGATAAAAAGTACCCTATGTCCTTTTCTGGACCCATGACAACGTGTGTCAAATTTAATGGCAATCAGATTGGTAGTTAAGACGTGAAAGTGTAACAAACAAACAAACAAATTCAGTTTCGCATTTATAACATTAGCTCGACTGTAACACACAATACACAAACATCATAATCCAAAGACATATTCATTAGAGTATTCCAACTCATCTTTCCGGCCAGCTTCCGCCACATGTGTTAGAAAACAAAAGAACAGCTGTTCACACAACACACATGGAGACAACACATGATCACTTATGTGAAAGAATGGAATGTATGTGACAATATCAGTTTTACTTTTTATTTGCAATAGTACTCGAATTTTCTATTCGTATTTTTTGCATTCGATATACAAAGTGAAGTAACGACGATCGATTGGCAGTTGGATGGGTGACCGTTGGTAGAAAGGCCAGTATAGTTTGACTGGGGAGGTATCACCGTCACACAAATTTATAATCAATCCATCTAATATTTCGTCAAAATCTACGCAGAATAAATAAATATAGTTCAAAAAACTAAAAAACACGCTTTTATGATAAAATTAACTAAAAAGTAGAAAATCTAAATGAATCTAGGAATCAATTAAGGAACAGTAAATAGTATAATTGTGAAATAAATCTACAAAGTTTGAACGAAATCTGGCCGTTTAAAGTGGGTCAAAATCGCGCCCAAAGAAGTCGGTTACAAACATACAAACAAACATACAAACAAACATACAAACATACAGGTGAAGCTAATAAAAAGCGTGTAAAAATAAATATAGTTCGAAAAACTAAAAAACACGCTTTTATGATAAAATCAAATAAAAAGCTTTCGGTATTCTATTCAATTCTTTCATACATGCAGGGTAAGGTAAGGATGTATGTTGATCTCTTTCTACTGAAAAACGGAGTTACTCACTGACAAACATACAAGTGAAGCTAATGAAAAAAGCGTGTAAAAAGGCAATTACTTCAGTACAACAAATTGGAAAATTTCCATCTTTATTAGGTAAATTTTGTATAGACTGAGTATACGTAAACGTGGTATAATAAAATAGGAAATAGTATAAAATAGTATAAAACAGTTTTCGCAGTTCATTGACCCAGTAGACGCAAATAGATGTTAACAAGCTCATAATCCAAAACCGTACGCAACAGTTACATATTTATACTTTATGGTTTAGTTGGGGTCGATGCACACTACCGAGTCTCAGAATTGCTATTAAAACATAGGGTCGATACACACTGCCGAAAACTTCGAAGTCTCATAAAAATAAAATATTTGTTGTTAACTACTTCCGTTAACAACAAAACAGATCATTAGACATTAAATAATAAATCGTGTTCACGAACAACAATAACCTTTTAAAGATAAATTCTGATGTTGATCACCAATGTGTTGCTATCCACAAGACTGCACATTGGCTACTAGTGTACAGCCTTAGAACAAGTTGGAATCTTAAGAACAGGGAGACTACTATGAAAGCCTGTAAAAGGATATCCGGATGAATCCGAAAGCTTCCCGCTATTTCACAAAGACGTAAGAATCTGATAAAACAAACTGCAATGTTGAAAATTGCTAAAAGGAGTAGAATGTTAAGTTTTGCTTTCGTTAGTAAATCGGTTACTACGTTAAACTCTTCAGAAACCGACATCCGTAAATACACAGTAATGTCCGAAAATTCGGACAAAACTACGAACTTCATACGGAAAGTACAGCGTAATAAAGTCCGAAAATTCGGACAAAACAACGGATTTTACCCGTATGAATAAGCTCAGATCTAAACAGCATTAAAGTATCGGTATAAGGCATAACTTCGTCCAGTCACAAAAAAGAGCAGATGTAGAATTTTGATAGAGTCTTATACGATTACGACAGTGAGGCAAGACCCTAAAATTTAAGGACATTTCCACACAAATGTCTAGACATTTTATTGCCCTAAAACTTTTTAATCAAACCCTACCATAAACCACCCCATCCCATAAGAATTTCGACGTCACTTAACACCATAGTAATAGTTGAAAAACCCATATCGAGACCCATAAGGCGGTTATTGCTGTGTTTTGCATAAAACTGCGTTCAGCTCATCCCGAGGGATCCACAGGAATTTTAAAAGTCCAATACTACAGGGTGGTGGGTTCATTCGTTACCATTTTAATGGTGACCACATCTCGCCTTGCCCGTTTTAATAAAGGCGAGTTATTTGCATAAATACTAATATTAGATTTATGGATTCGCTAGGTTTTGGCTGCTATCCCCTCGCAAATATGGTGTTAAGTAATATGGATATGACGTCACTGTTTCCCTGTAACTTAAATCTAACAAACCATTTCCGAGTTTTAGGGTTCCATACCCAAAGTGTAAAAATAGAACCCTATTACCAAGCTTTCGCTGTTGTTGCGTCACAGGGCTCTATATACTAAGCCGCAATAGATAGAATTGACTAGAATATTTTAAAGAATAGCAGCAGTTTTATTTAACAACAAATGTCAAAAATAAAAAAAAATATGAAAATTATGGGCATTGCCATACAAGAAACCGCAATTTTTCGGCGTCTTTCACATTATATTTTATAAATATAATATAATAAAAATAAAATAAAGGTGGCACAGAACCATCTGTATGCGCTTTCAACTCGCATTTGACCATTTTGTATTTTTTGCTTCTGCTGATCTCGAGTATCTCTAAGTCTTTAAAAGTAGCAACAAAATCTCTCGTATTTTTTCTGATGTCGAAAATTTATGTCTTTTAATGCCAACAAAATCTCGTATGCACATATCTCTGTCAGAACCACATCAAACAACTGACGTACCCCCACATCACCCCGACGTATGGGTCCCAGTCATTCCCGTTTCACCCATTAAACTCTGAGTTGCTTGTCGTGCCGCATTACACGCACCAACGGCGACGGTTATCGCGCGGCGCCGCGCGGTCGACGCGCGGTTTACGACCGGTTTTGGAAATATGCTTTAAGGTAAAAACCATAACATTACTCCCTTAAAGCAAGCAAAATGTATTTTTACCAAAATATTGAGGCTGACTAAATTAATACGAATCTCGCACAGATGCAAATGAAGCAGATTGGATTTTAGTGCAAATAATATTCACGGATGAATCGTTAATTCAATACGTAAACATAAATAGGAAAGTATAATAGACAAAAATACTATTGGTTATTTTTCACTTTTTACTAAGACAATCACTCAGCTCCGCCCTGTCTTTGATTAAGTATTTACCGATTTAGAACGAGAGTTTAACAAATAATATTCTATAATAATAGTATCTCCCTTATCACGCCCTTCAAACCAGAAAACAGCAGGAAAACTTGACTGACTAATTATTTGACAGAAATAGATATGGCGGTGGTGCCGCTAGAGTCAAACCTCGGAGAGTTTTACCAACTTCTTATTAAACCTACTTATGTTTACGAAGCGTCTAAAATCGTTCCAATACGAGTACCAGGCGCACATAACACAAAACACACTCGTACATGAAGCTTTCCAACGAAAATCTTACGAGCCCGCTCGACCCGATTCCGAGATCTCGATGCTCATATGATACACTGACCCAGTACATGGTGTTTGAACTGACGCTTTAAGACTGTCAGATATACCTACCTAGACATGACGTCAATAAGTACGAAATTGCATATAAACTTTTATGTAACTCGTGTCCTCAATACTCAACTTTTTATAATTTAGAAGCAGACGAGCATGCAATTCATCTGATGGTAAGTGACTACCGCCGCCCATGCACATCTGTCATCAATCCTAGATAAGATTAGATTCCTACTTGAGGTCGGTCACAGCGTTGCTATACCTGATTCGAAATCTCGAAGCTCACATGTGATACACTGACCCAGTACATGGTGTTTGCAGAAACTGACGCATTAAGATTGTCAGATCAAGATATCACGTTAAAAAGTATAAGATTGCATTAAACATGTTTTATTTAAGTCGTGTTCATATGTTTCCTTAATTAGCGGGCGCGAAACTGGTTGACATTGATATCTTACACAATATTCTTTATAACAGTATTTTTGTATACTTTTTAATGAGTTGAAAGTAGAAAACAAGCAGTCCACATGGTAAGTGGCTACTGCCGCCCGTGGACATCTGTAATCAAACCCAGATAAGATGACAGTCCTACCTGAGTTCGGCCACCGATACTTTGCTTAAGGAAGATAGAACCTCTCTGATAAGTGTGTCTCCCTTACTACCCCTTGAAATCAGAACACAGCTGCGCTTAACATTGCTGTTAATAGGCAGAAATAGGTGTGGCAATCATGCATCCAGAGGCGAACCAAAAAGGGATCTACCACCATCCATTTAATACTTAAGTTCCCGCTAAAACGGGAATCTAACTGTTATAAAAATAGAAGTTGTAACATTAAATTTGGACGAATCTTTCATCAAAGAATATTGCTATAAATGAAGAAAGAAAAAGTTGTCTATACATAAAACCGTATATATATAATACGATAGGTATATAAATATAGATTCGTTTAATTAAGGGACATGTATATTTGGAATGTAATAAGGATGTTTGCTCAGATAAACTAAGGAGGGCGACTAATCGTTCTATAAGCAGACACCTAATTAATACAAAGATAAAAGAAAATATTGATACACTATTACTAACTGACAAAATTGTCTTTATTGTTGATATATTTAGGAATATAAGACGAGATTTGGAATAAGATGAACTTTAATATGCGGTAGAAACATTCGAAAGTTCGAAGTAACACATTACCTATATCTGTCATATAGCACCGATGTTAAAAGCGCCTGTGTTTTGATTAAAAACATATGAAGGGAGAAATACTTACAAGCAGCTCCAACTTAGCTCTCAAAGGTAGCAAGGGATCGGTGAACAATATTAAATAGGACATCAATGCTATTTTTTGACACAATAATATGAATATTAATTATTACATCAAAACAGATATAGCAACATAGACAACGACGATTAATAATAACAGTCGAGTTTAATAAGAATTAAAATGTGATCTCAATATCCATATTCCCTACAGACAGAGACGCGGTGAAATACAAGTCTTGAATGAACTTTCAGTGGCGCCGAGAAGACGGCGTCGCTTGGTCACGGAAAATGTGGGACGAAAACACTTAATAGCAACATCGAGACGCGACACACGCCACATTACCCTCCAACACAACCGTACAAGGTTCAAAATCCACTGCAGATGCACCCAACACGAAGGGACGGAACAAACTGAATCTTATTTAACGATACCAAAGTTTAAAATTATTCTTTCGCTTCAAGATAATTATCTCATTGAAGGAGAGGACGAAATTGGATTCATTAAAGGTGAATTTAAAATAAAAACCGCTTTGAATTGATTCTAATTGAATGATTATTATTTCCAATCAGTTTGATTAGGAACGAGAATTAAAGTCGAATTCAGATTTGGTTGGTGGCCAAGAAGCGAATGAGTGCAAAGATGGATGATCTATTCATTTCGTAAATGCGTACCGAAACAATAATGAATAGGCAGGAGATAAGAAGACTAACTAAGACTATACTATCGACTAAAGTCAATAGGAAAGATCTAAAAAATAAAGAAAGTTATTATAACCCCGTAACCCCGCACCACCAACCCTTCCACGACAAAGACAATAGAACAATGGGAGATGTCACAGGACCTGGCTCGACAGCCACCCCTTTGTGAGAAGATGTGACAAAAGCCAGATACAATACATTAAATCAATTATGGTGTTGTGTTACATGTTGGAGCTATTTGTCGATAATGTTTGCTTTATTATAAGAAAGCGAAATAGGGTTGGAAGTGAATGACAACTTGATGCTATCGATCATAAAAGACGAATTGTAAGGGATGTGGCTTGTGAGTAATATAAAAAAAATGTTTCGATCAAGCAGCTGCAGTATACATTAGTATTAGGAAAGCATTTATTGAGAAATAAGTAAATGGAAAGTAATGAAAAGCTGTGTAGTTTAAAAATTGATGATCACTTATCGTTGGCATATATACTATAAAAATACTTTGATCACAATATGACAATAAAAGAAAAAAATCGTATACAAGAATAAAATAAAATAATTGATAAGTACGCCTAAGAACTGGCAAAAGGGAAAGCGAAGACGAGAAAAAAATTAAAGACAAACCTAATACAAAAAAAAAAAGACAAAAGCAAAAGTATTAAAGATGAAAATATACGACACTAGTACACAATTAGAAAAAAAGGAAGTTATGTAAAATATTTACATTGGATAAGAGTCCTGCTCCTCCGAGAGGTTGCAATAAAACTAAAAGCCTATAAACCACTAAGCACACTCTCATATTAATAAAAGAAATCCATAATCCGATGAACAAACAAGTTGAGCGCATGCGCGGCGGAGGCTGGAGGGGAGGATCGATAGACTCCGGCGCCGCCGTGTCTGGCGCCAAAGGATGCTCTGTCCTTGTCGCACTAACTGAGATAGATGGGATAGATGATACCGGGGGATGATATAAAATGGGTGTGGTCAATTTTTTCTAGAAATTACTCAGAATTTCGCCTACACAGGCACAAAGCAGTAAACAATTTTTACATATTGAACAGTACGAATCAATAATGTTGCGAAAAAAATATGAAACAAGCTTTTTACATGATTTTACGAAACAGACAAAAATTGCAAAATTGTTGGTCATCGCAATAATTCACGTAGTAACGTTAAAACTGATATAATAGTGAACATAAATGAATATTATAACAAACATGTTTCCTATCTTCCAATCAGCGTTGCTGAGACAAATATAGACAAAGAAGATAATGAATGAGCTGAGAATAAAGCGGGATAGAATTACGAAAATAAAAATGGCGGAATTGACATCAGAGTGTGCCGGAAGTCGTCACAGTGTCCAAAGGAAATCGGATAGCTTATCTATTAGCGAATTAGGGGACTGTCGTGTGGTCAGCGGAGGAGGGTGGATTGCACGTTAGTGATTTTAACATAATATCACGGATTATATTATTAGGGTCACCCCAGGACACGTAACTTGAGTTACGCGCATAAATAACGCACGCAAATTGGCAGTTGAAGATTTTGACGTTTGAATATTTCGTGAAGCGAAAATTTTTACCGTAACAATGTGTTTTTCATGAATTTACTAAAAAAAGGGTCGTAAATTTTACCTGTGTGCATCTATCAGTTTAGTCCTAATTTTTATGAGTTTTACAAAAATGAACAAGTAACCATATCATTAGCTAAATGTGCTAAGCTGCTTACTTCTTCATATGAAGTTCAAATGGAGTTGACAGATTTGGGTGGCGCATTTAATCAAAGATATGGCATTATAAATTTACACAAATTTAAAACAAATTACTAAATCAACGTAATTCGAGACAAAACGATAATTGAATACACTTAGCGAGTCACGAACATAAACAATATGGCAGGGGTTGGCAAACAGAAATAATCCTGCACCCTATGTCAATGCCAATCAATCGAGTGATGCAGGAGGCCGTCAGAGCAATCATCGCAGCAGGACACCGAATGTACGGACCCCTGGGGTCGTAAAAAATGAGCTAACGAAGCGAGAAGACGGTGTTAACGAAAATGGATACAACGAACACAATTCAGCACCTTGTTAGGACAATCAATTTAAATGAAAAAGTAAGCTTCGTGATAATTCCTTTAAGCCTAGCGAGAGTTAATAAAGCTAAACATGATTATACAAATATAGACAACATACTGAGAGGCGTCGATAGATATACAACTTTTATCGTACAAAAAAATTACCAATCGGTCATTACAAAAATTCTTAATCGATTAATCAATGTCAATTTATTTATCTTTCAGTGACATTCTAAATACTGATAAAATAAATGTTACGAATACTATTACAAGCAAAAAGATTACCGACCATGACAATTATATAAAACTGGAAAGGGTACGGACAAACAAGATAAAGCTAATTGCACAACTAAACCACATTGGCATCAAAAGAACGAAATAACATCGCGACCGTACAACCAAATCAATTAACCAGATAAAACATCTCAATCTGATACAGAATACAGTAAACATTGAGCATTGAAAGTTGGCATGAATGCAGATCCCCCATCGCTACGGGACACCCAACAATTGACCTCAAAAGCGCTCTAACGAAGTATAATAACAAGCCATCGAGCTGTTTGCGAATTAATAAATGATACTAATTTCGAAGGGGCTGCGTGAGGTTTAATTAAAGGGTATGCACAAGTTGGAGATACAGAATGTGCGGTTAATTTAAGTTAGAAGTAAGAATTATCGAAACGATATCGATATGAAGGTATAGAATTTCTATTTATAGAAAAACATTTCAAAAACAAAGGTAGTTTATAAAAAATGAAATAAAACTGCCAAATTAATAGGAATTGTCAGAATCGTCGAATTAAATAATAAGTGAAATAATATCTCAAAAAATGTCTCAGGAAAAATCCTGAAAAGTAAATTCAAAGAACTCTCTGTTAAGATGAAAACACACAAGCATTCAAAATGTAATACTAACAATTCCACTTCAACGAAATGAAAAAGAATACAATAATCGTAATATAACTTTATCAATATCACGTTATCGTCACCCGAATTAGATTCTACTCAATTTAAAATGTGTGGATGAACCTGATATCGTAAAGAATTTAATACAACTCTCCAATTTCCCGCCTACATGCTACTCCTACGACACTAAACTACGCTACGACATTTAAACTTGAAATAAATGTGCAACCACGTAGGCTATTTAAACCAGATGTTAAAAATGAAAACGAGGAAATACAAAGCATTGAGAACAAGTATAGTAATGGAGTATTTGTGACGCCTGAACCTGAAAGTTCATCGAACACGTGGCTTACAAGTGGCACTTACCTCGGCCGGGAGCGGGGAGCCATCGCGTCGTCTCGTTCCCACTTTAAAGAAATACTCTACTTCCTTCTCGCTCTCTCACTCCCTGGTTACTTTCGTCACTTGAAAGGGTTTGATGGGTTTTAGGGCAAGTTCTCTCGATGGATCTGAATAGCTTTTGAATAGAAGTAGCGACTGTAAGGTCTTCTGGGAACTGATGGGGAATTTCGAAGTGGTTGAAGATAGGAGTTGTGTAGGCTGTAGTTGAGTGAAGTTCAAGAGTGACTAGGGGTTGAGAGAGCGGGACCACCGCCTCCGCGGACGGTCCACGGAGGAATGTTTCGCTTCCCCGGCAACGCGCCAGGACCTCGCGTTCTGAACTATAAACCTTCTCCAAAGCTTCACGAGGGGTTGATCCGCGCACGCGCTCTCCACGCCTCGCGTCCCTCTCGCACACGGGCGAAGGGAGTAAACTTTGGGGATGATATTCGGAGGGTGAAAAGACGGTGAAAGATGGAAATGCATCTCGGACTCCGCTCGGATTTCCGGCGCTTGTGATTTTGTTTATTGATTCGTATCGGAGCCTTCGATGGCACAGGGGCTGGTGGAGATATTAATCCCCTTATCATGTCAAGACAAGATTTAATGCCAAGAACTTTTATGAAGTCCAATAAAAAGTCCTGAATCGTTGATGCGTATCGGCAATTTGCTTTTATCTAATCCGGACCGTGTAGTAATTTATTAGTCATGTTTTGTTAACTGTAACATAATCTGGCAATATTTTATCAAGTTAGGATATAAGGGTCAGTTCTTACAACTGAATTGTTAACTATTTTCAATTAATTGACCTGAAATTTGGAATAATGTAACTTAGAAATTTAACATGATGTAATTAGTTGTAAGGGCCCCGAACGCTGCCTTGAGAAACGCCTCAATTAAAAATCATATATTTATGTTTTGTATCGTTCATCTATATGCATAAGTTATAATATAGAAGCTTGTTTTTTTCTAATTTCCAAGCCTTTTTACATTGTAACTATACGTGATAGAAAAAAAAATTTTGAAAGGTGGTACAACTTTCCACCGGAAAGGTACCAATGCCCCACCTATTTCTAATGTGAAGCAGATCTTGCATTTTAGCGCTAAGTTCTGAATACCGACTAACTTACATGTGAAGCGACCATCAAGTCCTCATCAGACAACACAGGATTGACAGGTAAAACCACAATTCTACATGTAGAACATATGATCATTAGTTACTTCAATCATATTATATGTGAGCGCATCGAATGATGTCATGATAATCATGTTTGATCAATCAGGCATTCAGATTTTAAAGAACCCTTTATAAATCACTTGCTTCAAGTGATTGACACTCGATTAAAAATAACCACAAAACTGTTCACACAAAACTCGCCTCTATTATAAGGGTTGTTGATGTTAAATTAGCGAAAAGGGTTGTAACAGGGAGTCGAAATATTGAAGTTAAAATCATCTTTGTGTGTTGCGGAAAAGGGTTGAATTTAGGTTTTTTTACGCCTTTTAAAAGCAATACGATGACCCATTAAAGACTTTAGTGGCTATATACAAGCGATGTTTAAACAGTGTTTAGAGGTGCGATAGGGCAATAATTTCGAATGAATGGGAAAAAAATATATTCTTACCAATCATCATCAACCCATTACTGTCCCACTGCTGGGCACGGGTCTCTTCTCAGAATGAGAAGGATTAGGCCATAGTCTACCGCGCTGGACAAGTGCGTATTGGTAAGTAGACTTCACATACCTTTGAGATTTTTTTTTTGTTTATAAATCTCTCATTCTTACCTATAACTTAAATAATTATATTCCTAACACGAACACGTTTATATTCCAAATACATGCTTGGCCGTCGATTAAACCCCGAACCTTCTTATTGGAGAACGTTTTAAAATGTTTGTTAGAGACAAAAGTTCTTACTAATTACGTAAATAATTTGTAAATAAATAACGCTATTAACAAGCACAAAAAATCTTATTTATATATATGCTTAGCCGGGGATCAAACCCCGAACCTCCTTACAGTAGGCCTATATAGCGACGATTGTCATAAATATACAGAAGCAGAGATTTTTTGGCATATCGCATTATTCATTAATTAAGTTAATGATCCCTTGTTAAATTAAACTAAAACACCCGTGCTGTTCCGGGCATGGACATCTGTAATCAACCCCAGATACGATTAGATTGCTACCTGAGGTCGCCCACAGATGCGCTACCCCTGAGGACTAAGCTATAACGCCTCGGATGTCTCCTTTACCACACTCAAAAGCCTGGTATTCGAAACTTATAAGACTAAATCATGACGTCACAATCCTCTACAGAACAATAGCATAACAATAATAATATATGCTACAATCATGCATAACCCAGCGGAGTAGAAGGGCAGCGACGTGGAAGTAATGGCTCGTGACGGGAAGGGTGGTGACAACAGCTTCATGGGTTCGTAGACTGTGTGAGGTGTGAGGCTGTGATCGCTTGGTGGTTGTAAATTCCATCTCAATGAGGTTCGAGGTTCGAATCCCAGTACCGAAGTTTTTCGAAATTTTAGAAATTAATTATCACTTGCTTTTGTTTAATTATTTTATCCACTTATTTGTGATTCGACTTCGAAGACACCATGCCACACCAATTTTTGCCTTGTAACAACAATGTTTAGCGCTGCTGCGTTTCCGTTTTAAAAGTGTAATTATAAGGTAGAGACTTTAGAAGCGTCCCAAATTGGTCCTCAGGTCAAGCAACACACTTGCCGCTCTCAGGTAAGATTCCAAGACTACCTAGGCTTGATTACATATGTCCATGGGCGACATTAGTTACCACCAGATGGACTACGTACTAGGTTGCTACTGCTCGATATTAAAAAAAATCTGCTTGGCCTGGGATCGAACCCAGAACACTCAACACATCCGACGAGTATATTGTAGCCACGTGTTCTTTCTAATGGCGGGTAGAGCACTCCAATTGCACTAATTGTGTGTCACCAATGTTATTTTAACAAATGAAAATTTTGATATTTTGACAGCAATACTTGATATGATATTGGATGGGGTTGAAATGATAATATCCATTTCAATTGAAGATGTTTATGCTCTCAACGAGATAGGGTTACACCACAACCGATACACATTTGAAAATTTTAATGTCTCAAAATATTATTCTTACCTATATATTTATTTATGTACCTTAATTTGAGTTGAAATCCATTAAGTTCCTTTGAATTGGTTCCGTGTTATGATAGTGAATTCAAAAAAACTATTTGTTGCGATAACATTATGGAAAAGCTTTGATTGCTGTGTATACAGATGCGAATTTTCCGTCGAACCCTTTACTGCCCTTTACTACCCTGCTAGGTACGGGTCTCCTCTCAGAGTGCGTGTAGGTCATGTCTCACCTAATAAACTTCACACACCTTTGACAAGTTTTTTTTGTTAAGAACTAGCGATGTTTGACAAATTAGATTTGCGTGCCGAGAATTCGAACTTGAAACTTGAAAGAAGCCGAATTTGAAACTAACAGACCAGTAGTCAGAAAACCAAGCCTCACATTATACTTGATTCTTTTGGATGACGAATTAGCCGACCACTAAAATCTAATTCAAGACTCCAATAGGCTAAGAAACTCTAATACCAGTAGTCAGCTCACCATGGCTCGCTTTGTATTTGACCTTTTCGAATAAGTATATCGACCACTGCAATAGGCTATTACTATTTTTTACCTAACTGCAGAGGGTAATGTTTTTCAAGCACATGTTATCGCATTCTTTGTACCGCCCTGCAGCCCAAACGAGAATACGGCTACGGTATCTCCTGCCTGTCGTAAGAGGCGAATAAAAGGGGGCTTCCAGGGTTGCGGGCGGCAAGAGTGGGAGCTCGAACCGTCCAGAAAGCAACCCCGGGAAGGACGGCGGTATGTGTGGTCGCATACCGTCGTGAACACCAGATGGTGTGGGAGGAGCGAAAAGTGCTCCCCCTCCAGGCAGAGCCCGATCGAGCCATCGCGCTTGGAGGACTCCGGTTGTGTTCCGTCGGAGACGTCGGAGTTCTCCACCAAGCGCTCAGGACGGTCACCGGGGGGGGGTTTCAGGGGTAAAAATCCCACATAACCCGGCGTCGCTCCCACGTCGACGAGTACCTTTTGAAGGTTTCCCCCTCGAAAACAAAAAAAGGAATGACATAGGCTACACATTTAAGCGGTCGGATTTTTGCTTTTATACCAATTCTCTAGTTATAACATGCCTGCTAACAATTTTCAAACAGCACGTTGCAACAGCGATACGTCACGCGACAGTATTTTAAAGCACTTAGCAAAGTTTATTTTGCATATTCGAGTGGGAGGCGTGTTTGTTTCAATTTGAACCAATTCAGTTGATATAACTAGGGTTCCACTATAGGGTTCCACCTATACAAGCTTCAATCTAATCGTATACGTACCTTAATAAATAGATCGAGACTACATCACACAAACACACATATGTACATATATATATTTATGCTAATAAATAATAGTTGCCAGAATCCTATGTAATTCGTCAGCGGCGGCACCACAGTTTCACCTATTTCTACATTTTTTTAATATAATATAGGAGTAGCAGACGAGCATGCAGTCCACCAGATGGTAAGTGGGTACTACAACCCATGGACATATGTTATCAACCCCAGATAGGGTAAGATATTCCTATCTGAGGTCGGTCACAGATCCGCCGCTACTCCTGAGGACTAAGCTGGAACGCCTCGGAAAAGTATGACTCTCTTACCACACCCTTCAAACCAGAACACAGCAGCGCTTAAAACTGCTGTTATAACAGAAACAGGTGTGGCGGTGGTGCCGCCGGAGTCTACGGGAGGTTCTACCGCCTTTATTGTCTGCATGCTTATTTACTCTGTTCGATTTCATAAAACTAACCCATAGTCAGTGGCGAATAGCTTTAAAATCTTTTCATTGTTAGCTCAGCGGGGTTCAACATCGATTTAAAAAATGCCTTATGTTTTACATGCTACATATTTTATATTACATCAAATACTTCCTTTTGTCTATACTAATATTATAAAGAGGAAAACTTTATTTGTTTGTTTGATTGTAATGAATAGGCTCAAAAACTACTGGACCGATTCTAAAAATCTTTCACCATTCGAAAGCTACGTTATCCACGAGTAACATAGGCTATATTTTATATGAAATATATTTGATAAATAGATTTTGAGGTGGTACAAAGTTTGCCGCGTCAGCTAGTTTAAAATATTTTCAAAACTAAAAACCACACTATAAGAGTTACTGAAACAAAAAAGCTATAATTGTTGCAATCTAGAAAATTTGCGATGAACTTTCTCTAAGGCGCTCGAACAATCTCGCCTCGAAAATCGTTAATCGTGAGGATGTTGATAAGGACAATGGTACAAAATTATTAAAATCGTGTATTGTCATCGGTTTTTGATAATTCGTCAAAATTTTGAATTAAACTGAACGTTCAAAGTGGATATAAATCGGGTTCAAAGATTCCGTTACATAGTTACATACATACATACATACAACCCAAGCTAATAAAAGCGTGTTAAGAAGCAGGAAAGGACATGTAGAGAACTTAATTTAAAGTGTCGACTGTCGTGTAGAGAATTAAGAAAATTAATCCTCTCAGAATGTAAAATAGAAGATTAAATTAAAGATTCGTGACAATAAAAAATCGTACAATATAAAAACTCACCAATAATAAGTCGTAGGTCGTATCGTAGTCGTTCGTTAGTTTCCTTCTATACTAATTAGGCACTTGTGGGTTAACTAGTTAAGGCACTCGGTTTGGCGTGTTTTCATTTACTTCTAGATCACATCGCAGTTTTTGTACCTGGAAGAAAGACAGATATTTTTAAAAGGAATTCATATGAGTACTTATTATTATAATCATTTGACTTCGAAGATAAGAAAGATGAAATCGATATATTGTCGAAGTTGCGGATGTTGCAAGTCTCAGATAATATATTATTATGTTATATTTTGTTTATCTTGATAAAATTCAAAAATAAAATATCAAAACATTTTAAAAAATAATGCTGTGTTATTAATATAAAGATTTAATTTACTTCGTAAAAGAAAAAAATAGAAAATGCTTCAAGAAAATGAAACTTCCAATGCTCTTATGATACGTTTTTCCTATAGAAATTCCTTTCTTACGTCATCCAGAAACAAAAAAATAATAATTACGTTAAATAGAAAAAGAGCATTAATAGTAAGAATCAAAATTTATACATAATTAAAACTAAAGTGTCGCATGCCATAAATCTTTTCAATGAATGGGCTCTTCAAAAAAGTTGCAAAAAGAGCTCTCCTTCAAAGCCGGCGATGCATTGGCGACTCCTCTGTTGTTGCAAATGACCATAGGCGACGTTAACTACCTTCCATCAGGTAGCACGTCTGCTTTATCGTCAGGTTCAAATATTAAAAAAAAAATGAAAGGACAATAATTTCAAGTTTTCATTGTCAACAAAATCTTGTTAATAATTCAAATTCCTCAGACCCTCACATACATACGACCTCATATAACAAGTTATATAAAAGCTAAGCTAAGTAGCCAAAAACCCATCAAATTTCCATACATACTAGTAGGGATTGCCAATGATCGTGATAAGCTGAACCGAGCCTATCTTCCTGTACTCAAAGCATATTTATTGCGAGCTAGCCCGGGATACGAGTGACCATACGGTGCTTTTTGAACAGGATTATCCCGATTTCAATTGTCCCGGTGTCTTGAAGAACTTGGAAATCCAAAAACGTCGAATTTTGACCCAAAAATTATATAAAAAATTAAAATAGCGTCCGTTAATTAACAAGTAATTCCAATTTACTTTTACGTATTTTTTTTTTTCAGTTATCAGAGACAATTATTAAGTCTTCACATTTTTTTTACTTTTTTTATTTGAGTAATTTATTTATTAAACCCAATATTTCGTATACCTTGGTGTCCCTAAACGCAAAACAAAAACGTCCAGCACCTACAATCATGACCCCATTTTCCATATACCGCGACCTCTTGCAAGGAGGCAGAAATCCTTGGGGTTATGTAAGAGGCTCCAGCGCGGCGGCAGACGACCGACAGACGGCGCCGCGGCGGCGGGCGCCGGGAGAAAGATGGCTCTATCGCCGTATAGCCTGAAATTGTTGGCGCCCAACGAGGGACTAGCGTCTCGACGGGACAACTTTCTAAGTATTTTCCCTTTATGGCGATTTGATTTGCTTAAATTTATCGACTTTCCTGATAGTGGGGACGTTTTGGGGTAAGTTCGCGACTTGTATATGTACGTTTTGTAAATTTATTTTTCGGTTTTTCAGTCTCCTCCTGTCACAACAAAAATTATTTTTGCGCTTTCGTTGCGATGCATTTCTCACTTTTTACATTTTTTAATCGTGACTATAGGTGTACATTTATGTAACAAAAGAGGGTTGAGAATTGTTCTTTCAATAAAATCACCAAACAAGTGTATATCACCAGAGCGATCTGATCGGAATCTGATCCTATCTGAAGACCATCAGGGGTGTTTTGGTAAGATTTTTTATAATCCTAATCCTTATCTACTAATATTATAAATCCGAAGGTAACTCTGTCTGTCTGTCTGTCGTTCTGGTTGTCTCTTCTTCACGCCTAAACCACTGAACCGATCTTAATTAAATTTTGCACAAAGATATTCTGAGATCCGAGAAAGGACATAGGATAGTTTTTATCCCGGAAATCCCACGGGAAGTAGGGATGGCGATCTAAGATCGATTAATCGGAGAATCGATCTT
Source organism: Epargyreus clarus clarus (assembly GCA_014595695.2). NCBI lineage: Eukaryota > Metazoa > Arthropoda > Insecta > Lepidoptera > Hesperiidae > Epargyreus > Epargyreus clarus. Next base: position 764,058 of record JACTTY020000116.1, read on the forward strand.
TTTGACCACAAAAATCGATTATTTTAATCGAGTATACAGGGTGAATTTTTAAAACGGGCCTTCAGGGCCAAATCGAAAACTATAAGGATTAGCGAAAAATGCTGAAAGGAGTTACGAGGCCGATTTTGTTAAAAACTAAAACTGCATCATTAGTTTTCTAAAATAACTTTTTCCCTAGCCGGGAATCGAACGAGTTCATTTTGAAAAAAAAATTCACCCTTTATATTATTCCACTATCTGATAGTGTTGCTTATAAGGATCAAAATCTGGGAAGTAATGATAAATGACAAACTAAAAGAAAAGCCTCAATTTTAAGAAAATACATATTTTTTCATATTAATTTGGCAGTTAAGTTCTCGCCATTCATCAATTTAAACATTTCGTGTATTAACATTTTTATTGGCTCAATGTTTCTAATCATTCGAAATGGACGTTTTGTTTCCCAATAATTTATATTTTTATGTCCGACTTAGCTAAGGTTATTTTTAGGTCCATTAAAATAGATTTACTTGCTATGGGCGGAGTATCGTTTAATACAGATGTAAGTTGACAAATTGCGAGAATTACTTTTTAGAGTCAAATCCGAGTGATTACTAAAAAAAGAGATATAGAAAATCATATTTAACGTTGAAACGAAGTTGTAATCAACAAACAATAAGAATTTACTATTTAATCAGTTATCTATTTTCATTAAAAAATCAATCCTAAAAACGGCGGTAACTTATTTGCCAAACTATTACTTTCTCATACTAAGCCGTATGTCATAGTCATAACATCGAATTATTAGTTGATTAACCAACAAATTCTTAAATGGTATGACTTATGTCTGTTTCTAAAGAATTATACATTAATCATTTGTTATTTATAATCCTTAAGGATTAGTATGCCAATGTATGGAAAAATACGTATTTTCTTCAAAATTTTCCTTTTCCTTTAATTTGTCACATAACATTGCTTCCCAGAATTTGATCCTTATAAGCGACACTATCAGATAGTGGAATAATATAGAGGTGTAATTTTTTTCAAAATGAACTCGTTCGATTCCCGGCTAAGGAAAAAAATATTTTAAAAAACTAATGATGCAGTTTTAGTTTTTATCAAAATCGGCCTCGTAACTCCTTTCAGCATTTTTCGCTAATCCTTATAGTTTCGGATTTGGCCCTGAAGGCCCGTTTTAAAAATTCACCCTGTATATTATTAAGGTATATATATTAATAGTATATTAGTAAGGATTGCATCGTAAACTATGCATTTGATCAAGTGATGATCTCTAGCAAAGTTGTTGTCCATGAGCCCACGAACGTTTCAGAGTTGGTACGACCAATTTTCCCTAGATGACGCCAGTGTCATTCCAATGAAGGTACGAATTTTCAGTTTTATGAATGTTAGTATGTCATATTATTTTTTTTTAAACGCGGGCGAAGCCGCGGGCAAAAACTAGTATAGGATAATGCAGTCCACCTGATGGTAAGTGGCTACTGCCGCCCATGGACATCTGTAATCAACTGCAGTTAGGATTACATTCCTACCTGAAGTCGGTCACAAGTGCGCTACCTCTGACGATGTTCTCCTTCGATTGAAAAAAATATCCAATAGATGGGTGGGTACCGTCGACTTAGTTTAAATAATGAGTACATGATGCAAATAATAAGATTCGCTTACGTAGCTACATATTTTTTTTTTTTTATAATATAAGAGTAGCAGACGAGCATGCAGTCCACCTGATGGTAAGTGGCTACTGCCGCCCATGGACATCTGTAATCAACCTCAGATAGGATTAGATATTCCTACCTGAGGTCGGCCACAGATGCGCCGCTACCCCTGAGGACTAAGTTGGAACGCCTCGGAAAAGTCTGTCTCCCTTACCACACCCTTCAAACCGGAACACAGCAGTTCCTAACACTGCTGTTATTAGGTAGAAATAGGTGTGGCGGTGGTGCCGCCGGAGTCGAACCACAAAGGGCTCTACCACCTTCATATATACGTCAAGCATTGACGTGCTAGCCACGTACTGGTCTAATCTAGCTACAATCGGCCACTTTGTATTACCAGCACTGATTCATAGATGACCTAGCTAATTTAGTCGATGCTTGTTAGTATTCAACTCGTATTCCAGAGTGGTACCGTGATTGGCGGCTCTCAAGCTGAAGGTCCGGGTTCGAACCCTGATTCTGTATCTCAGTCATGGTTATGGTAGTCATCCATAGCTGACCCAGTGCTGGGCACAAGTACAATTGGACTAGGAAGTCAAATTGGGGTTACAATTCTTATTGGAATTCAGGTTACAAACTTGTCATCCTGAGATATTTTGGTCAAATCAAGATTTTTAAGCAGACACCAATCTTTTTCAGGAATATGTTACGCCCGTACTTAATAATCTATCCAATTTTTTTCTACCAAAGATCTAAATTTGAGTCTTGTATGAAGAAATTGTCTAATTTTAAACTTCTCTAGGCTAAACAATGAATAGTTTGATCAATATATATTAATCAGTATCGTTGAAGATTTCCAGTAAGTTCGAATGAGGACGATATTTCAAATGTAAAATAACACTATTATAGTTTTAATTCATTACTTATCATTCAGTTCATCGGGTTTTTCCCGCACAAAACGGGCTTCCAGATGGTCGGAACAACGGTACAGAAACGCGGTCGGAGCTCTCGAAATTTTGAATCATATAAAATTCTCTTACTCACGTTAATCTAGGATGAGTAGTTTCAGATGTATCAGCTTTCTACGGAGGGTCATGTTTTTCGGGCGTACATATCATTATTTTGAAGGTGGTACAACCCTTTGTGGTACGACTCCGGCTGCACCACCACCACACCTATTTCTACCTAATAACAGCAGTGTTAGGCGCTGCTGTTCTGGTTTGAAGGGTGTGGTAAGGGAGACATACATTTCCGAGGCGTTCCAGCTTAGTCCTCAGGGGTAGCGGCGCATCTGTGGCCGACCTCAGGTACCTATCTGGGGTTGATTACAGATGTCCATGCGCGGTAGCCACTTACAATCAGATGGACTGCAAGCTTGTCTGCTACTCCTATATTATAAACAAACCTGATTTTGTATATATAACGATTAATATGCATGTTGGTTCGTTTATCACAGACGAGCCACTGACGTGCCGTATCTGCGGTGATAAGGGCGTGATAATGACCCAACGGGCAGCGCTAACTCAAGTAGCCGGTTTGGAATGGAATATTACAATTAAAAATTATATCCTTTATTGTTTGATTCTGTTTTGTTATAAATTTAAATTTTAAATGAAATAAGATACGCTAAAAGACGCTTTCTATAATCACAACTCCACATAGGATTCCCTGTGTCATGGATGCCGTGAATACACAAAGACGCAGACACAAACACCCAGACCCAGAATAGACATCTAAATTCATCATTTAGATATCTGTCAGGCCAGGGATCGAATTCGGAACGTTGTGCATGTCAGACCGGTATGGTGACCGCTTTGCCACGCCGTCGTCACGCGGCTATATGATATCAGTGATTACGTAGTGGTACGGATTACAGCCTTCGGGGTCCAGTGTTCAAATCCCTGGTTCTAAATTTTGTATGCCAGAGAATACTTTAAAAAAGTTGTTGAAATGTGTGTGAAATCTACCAATTCGCATTTGGCCAGCGCGGTGGACTATGGCCTATACCCCTCTTACTCTGGCAGGAGAACCGTGCCCAGTCGTGGGACAATAATATATGGTAGCCACGTATGTAGGTATATTGGAGATTTAAAAAAAAACCATCAGTGAAAGTCTACCAATTCGCCCTTAAGCAAACGTAGTTCAAAACAAAAATCCCATCAAAATTTAAACGGCCAGGAACCAAATCTAGACCACCTCCGCATCGCCATACCGCAAGTCGTCAAAAATACACATTTTCAAACAAACCTCCGAAATAAACATATCACCGTTAGCATGAATTATTACACCTACAGCCTAATTAAGAGGTGTTGAAAGACTCCGCGTTGAGATACCGAAGTAGGTTTTTGGGTGACTTCCAGCATGGTTACATAACTTAGGGTTCCGTACTCAAAAGGTATAATCTCACACCTATAACTGGAAAGCCTTAGTTATTAAGAGGAATAATCGGCCAAGTGCAAGTCTAACTCGCAAATGGAAGGTTCGGTAGCACCAAAAATGTTATATTGTTTTTATTTGTAGTATTTTTTGTTATAGCTTTATTGAAGTGAATGCAATAAGAAATAGATGTTATCCCTGTAGTCCCGGGAATAGAATAGGGCTACGGCATCCCCTGCCTGTCGTAAGAGGTAACTAAAAGGGGGCTTCCGGGGTTGCGAGCGGCAAGAGTGGGAGCTCGAACCGTCCAGCAAGCAACCCCGGGAAGGACGACGGTATGTGCGGTCGCATACCGTAAACACCAGATGGTGTGGGAGGAGCCAAAAAGTGCTCCCCCCAGGGCAGAGCCCGATCGGTGCATCGCGCTTGGAGGACTACGGTTGTGTTCCCCCGGAGATCCCGGAGTTCTCCACCAAGCGCTGAGGACGGCCACCGGGGGGGTTTTAGTGCGGTAAAAATTCCACATAACCCGGCGTCGCTCCACCTCGTCGGGTACTTTTTTAAGGTGTCCCCCTCGTAAATAAAAAAAAAGGTAGAAATAGGTGTGGCGGTGGTGGCCGGAGTCGAACCACAAAAAATTTTGAAGGTGGTAGAACCCTTTGTGGTTCGACTCCGGCGGCAACACGGCCACACCTATTTCTAACTAATAACAGCGATGCTAGGCGCTGCTGTGTTCCGGTTTGAAGGGTGTGGTAAGGAAGACAGACTTTTCCGAGGCGTACCAGCTTAGTCCTCAGGGGTAGCGGCGCATCTGTGGCCGACCTCAGGTAGGAATATCTAATCCTATCTGGGGTTTATTACAGATGTCCATGGGCGGCAGTAGCCACTTACCATCAGGTGGACTGCATGCTCGTCTGCTACTCTTATATTATAAAAAAAAAATAAAAAATTACCACCTTCAATTTTTTCTGAACCACAGATGCATTGCCACTCCTGAGAACTTAATCGTCTCTTCATTTCAGTACATTTCCCCCAATATGGTAAGCACGTCAACTCCGGCACCCATCTCCGTTCAAACACGTATAATAATTGACTTGACACCACTGGCTACAGCGTCACGAATTATGAATAATTATGCAAAATAGGATATTTAAATTTTAACGATAATAATGTGGTGGTTTTGGGGTTGTTTTGGAGATTGGCGGGTTTGGAAAATTGAGTGGAGAATTTGATGTAGTGGAAAAATATAATTTTGAAAATCTTCGTGATTGTGGGTACCATGGAGTTTTTATCCAACTCTATATATAGAACGGCTCATATCACAAGTCCTTCGAAAGATATCTATATAGAACATGTATGGACATAATATGTGGATATATGGACATGGATATATAGAACTTATGTGGACTTTAAATTCAGTTGAGATCTCATTCTGACACACGTGGCACATTCATGAAATCGTCGTCCGCACAAGGTCCCAGCTTCGAGTCCCGGGAAGCAATCTTAACGATTTAAATAGATCCGGATGTGGGTATTTGTTTACTAATCTTTGTGTGCGTGTGAATAATACTACGGAATTCAACTATGTACTATACAAGCTACGAAAGTATGCAATTTTTACGGGAATCAAACCCGGTACACCACAAATTTAATGAAACTTTTAAACTATATTAAAATTTATATCTACATGCATGCAACGTATCAGACACTGATATTGTCAGGCAAGATAATGTCATTCAACACAATGTGTACGAACATATTTACATCTTCCATAACACTACCACAAAGACACGGGCGGTGCCTGTCAAAATATTGCACAAAACTATAATTTTGTCTGACGTGACACGTTCAATGTCTGTAGACATAAATAGGGTAATATGCCGTTAGTAATACTCAATTTATCGACAACCTACTACTACTACCAAACTACTACTACGACTACCAAAGATCGTAACTTGATCGATTTCAAAAAAGTTGTAAGTATTTTTTAACACGCTTTTATTAGCTTGGGTTGTATCTATATATGAATGTATGTAACGAAATCTTTGAACTCAATTTTTACCCACTTTGAACGGTCCAATTAATTTAAAATTTTGAACAATTATCAAGAACCGATGACATTACACGATTTTATCCCATTCGTCAGGAATCATCATTGATTTACGATTTGCCTTGTGCGATTTTAGCGTGGTTTTTAGTTTTTAAACTATATATTTCTTTTTTATAATATAGGAGTAGCAGACGAGCATGCAGTCCACCAGATGGTAAGTGGCTACTGCCGCCCATGGACATCTGTAATCAACCCCAGATAGGACCAAAAATTCCTACCTGAGGTCGGCAACAGATGCGCCGCTCCCCCTGAGGACTGAGCTGGAACGCCTCGGAAAAGTATGTCTCCCTTACCACACCCTTCAAAACGGAACACAGCAGCGCTTAACACTGCTGTTATTAGGCAGAAATAGGTGTGGCAGTGGTGCCGCCGGAGCCGAACCTCAAAGGGGTCTACCACCTTTAACCTTTATTATTATTTTTGTTTAGCCTAACTAGCTAAGCAGACGTGCTAGCTGGTTAAAAGTAGTCATCGTAACCTATGGACATTTGCAACGCCAATTCATCGCCGCCTTAGGATGAGTGCTTTTTTGCACCTTTTTTGAAGAATGCACAAATTGACAAATTTCGACTTTTGTTAGGCAAAACCTTGGGTAGATTGATTATTAACAACGAGCGTCAATCTCTTGTACCAATTCACAGAACATAAATATATACGCCATTAAGATCCATCGCATAATCGTTGGAGCTGGTCAGGCGCAAATTTCGTCACATCCGGCCGTGGGCGCCCCCACGCGCTGCCGAAGGGCGCTAACGTAGAGAAAGTCGCCCAGTGGCGCAATTGTCGTTTATCTTTTAAGATAGATAACGTTTCTTTATCTTTTCCGATTTTGATCATAGCGAATCTTCCGTGGTAGTTGGTGATATAATTAGTTTTGGTTTTAAAAGAAGTGGAGGTCCCGAAACAGTAACATTTGTTCAACCCGCCAGAGGTCGGCGAAAAAACGTGCTCGTCTTCGCCTATAGGTACCAGAGGAAGGTCTAAAAAGTCCTGTAGTAACGAACTGTAGATTTTATTCTTCAAGGTGGGGGGTTCAGTATACCGGATTTTCATACGAGTTATTCGAACCTTCTACTTAACTTAAAGGGCAGTGATAGCCTAGTGGTTAACTCTGCCTCTTATTCGAGGGGTCCGAGGTTTAAGTACAAGGTACGTACGCACCTCTGATTTTTCAAAAATTAGGTGCGTATTAGAAATTAATGATCATTTGCTTAAACGGTAAAGGAAAACCACGACGTTTTCCTGAACCTGCCTACCTGAGATTTATAAAAAAATGTCATAGGTATGTGAAGTCTACCAATACGCACTTGTCCAGCTATAGACTATAGGCTAATCCTTCTTTTTCTGAGAGGAGACCCGTGCCCAGCAGTGAGTCAGTAACGGGTTGATGGTGATGATGAGGGGGGAACTTTTATCGGACTATATTAAATAGGTCATCAAACCAAACTAAGAATGAGTTTTGTTTCTCCATATTACATGTAATTCTAGTCATTTGACTCATCATTATTGATTCATCTCGTAAGACGCTGATTTTCCTAATGATTCATTGATTTTCGATCTCCGAGCCAGAATTACTTGTCACCGTTATAAAATAGAATGACGATATTTCTACATATATAATGTTAAACTATATAGTAGTAATATATAAACAAATTTTAGACATGCCGTCATCTTTACAATACACATAGAAGCGACGTAAGGTACGGACAAAATTATGTGGTAATGTGTTAAAGGCGGTAGAACCCTTTGGTCGGGTTCCCACTATGTCGGACCGTCAGATTTGCCGGCTCGGTAAAACTCCCGAAAGAGCTAGTATTAAAGAGTTTTTTATGAAACTGCTACCGGTAATTTAACCGAGCGTTTTGTCACTGCGCAGCGCCGGTAGACCACCCAGACCGGAGTACCGGGAACGAATTTGCGCCCGCTCAGGTAGGAATATCTAATCCAATCTGGGGTTAATTACAGATATCCTTGGGCGGCAGTAGTCACTTACCATCAGGTGAACTGCAATGTGAATCTGCTACTCTTATAAAACCTATAATAAAAAAAAAGATTCTTATTTGAGATAGGCAATGGACGCGTTAATATCCCTGAGGACAAAGTTGGAAGGATTCGGATAGGTATGTCTCCACACACTTTACACCAAACACTGCTATTATCAAACAAAAAAGGGAATAATACACAAACAAAGCCAGACTACAAACTAATCATTAAGTAAAACAACAGCATAATATGTTATGAATGAATTTAACAATGTTTTCAATGGGTTGATACAATTTTCCTCAACAAGTACTATTGTTTACAAATCTGACTCATTTTGGTCAATAAGGTGACCATGACATACAATGTTTACAGTCATTTACCAGCTGACCGCAGTTGGATTATTTTGCAATATACAAATAATTGACCAAGTGCAAGTCGAACTCGCACAGGAATGGTTCCGTACCAGATTTTTTTACTTTTTTTTAAATATTTGTTATCATAGCAACAGTGGCGTACTAAGGTCTCGTAAGGAGGCCTCCAGTGTAAAGTTAGGCTGTGATTCGGTGACTTTCTTTTTTCGCTGACGGATACACATTTTTTTGGCAACTGTGTTTGGAGGCCCCCAAGATCGGAGGCCCGGGGTGAACCATCCCTTTCGCCCGCCCAGTCCCCCTCGAACCGTACCATTTCGGTACGGAACCCTAAAAAATTATAAGTAGGTAGTAAACAAAGGTAGGCGTACAATGGCAGATATAATAGTTGTAGGTAGATGTTCTCGCAGAGAGAAAGATTAGTCCATAGTCCACCGCGCTGGCCAAGTACGGATATACCTTTTTTTTTTCTTCTCGAGGGGGAAACCTTCAAAAGGTAACCGACGACGTAGGAGCGACGCCGGGTTATGTGGGATTTTTACCGCACTAAAACCCCCCCGATGGCCGTCCTCAACGCTTGATGGAGAACTCCGGAATCTCCGAAGGATCACAACCGGAGCCCTCCAAGCGCGATGCCCCGATCGGGCTCTACACTGGGGGAGCAGTTTTCGCTCTTCCCACACCATGTAGTGTTTACGAAGTACGGATATACCTACTTATCCGTACTTGGCTGTCAACTCCTTTTCTTATCCTTTGTCAACAAGCATATGGCAACCTACATAGGTTTCCATGTTTTCCCTCACCGTCAAATCGCGTTTTAGTTAATTCCATTTAAGGGCTCGAACACAAAACTGCGATGCGACGCGATGCGAATTCGCAACGCTGAAAATTGCGACACGAATTGCTGCGATGCGATATCGTGCGGCATAGCGTCTCCCAGGGTGACCATTCTTTCGACAATCGTCAACCGTACGGTACGTATTTTGAAAATTAGGTCGTGACATGGATCGTAAAAAGAAGTCTGCACTTTTGTTATTGCTTAAGAGATACAGGAAAGAGTAACAAAGAAAATTTTTGGGTTCATCCATTTATCATATATCATTTATTTTATATTTAGTTTTCCAAAGAACAGGGCGCTCCTCAATCAGTAATATAAAAAAGTCAACGACATACTTTGTCATTTTTTTACATACGTCTTCCCACCCAACAAATACAGGTCTCAGTACGAACTAAAAATGGCGTCAACAAGTGTGATGAAACATCGCATGAACGTGCGATGCGAATTAATTCGCAAGTTCTTGCGATGCGTCGAGGGAGCTCGCAGATTTTTACGATGCGACGTCGCATCGCAGTTTTGTGGACGAGCCCTAAAACAAAACTTATTCTGCAAATCATCATCATCAACCAATTACTGAACCGCATACTACTACTCATTCTGAGGTGACCGGTGCCGCAGGCTCCGGTCACCTCTCAGAATGAGAAGGATTAGGCCATAGTCCACCGCGCTTGCCAAGTACGTACGTATTGGTAGACTTCACATACCTTTGAAAACTTTTTTAAGATTTCTCTGGTATGCAGGTTTCCTCAGGATGCTTTTTCACCGTTTAAGCAAGTCATTATTAATGTTTTAAATGCACATTTAAAAAATCAGAGTTGCGTGCCTGGGATTTGAACCTTGGACCTTTCGATCAAAAAGCTGAGTATCTTAACGACTAGGCTATCACTAACTTTCATATAAAAAAATAGATTGCATTCAATAAACGGATGGACGAAGATCGTCCCTAATTTGTATGACTATAGATTTTCAGTTGATAAACATATTAACACATATCTCTAAAACAAAATTCTGCAAATAAAACGATTTAATTATATTCAGATTTTGCCCGAACGACTATATTACCCAATTTATCAATGATTAACCACAATAATAACGGCAGACGTTAGATAAAATGTTCCCGGTAGCAAATACATCCTGGTTGACTCACCCTGAGGACTATCAGCCGGGAAGTGTGAGTCAGTGGTATTTAATTATTTCATGTTAGGTAAATTTTAGAATTCAACTTTTGATGATTCTCATGGCGGAAAGGTTATGTTTGATAGGCAAAGGGGTTTGAGTTCTATCCTAGGCCCGATAGATAAATAATTTAAACGCTCTCCCACTCACTCGCTTTTGAGGGTGGTTGAACCGTTTGTGGTTCGACTCCGGCGGTACCACCGCCACACCTTATTCTGCCTTATAACAGCAGTGTTAAGCTCTGCTGTGTTCTGGTTTGAAGGGAGACATACTTTCCCAAGGCGGCGTTCCAGCTTAGTCCTCAGGAGTAGCGGCGCATCTGTGGCCGACCTCAGGTAGAATCTAATCCTATCTGGGGTTGATTACAGATGTCCATGGGCGGCAGTAGTCACTTACCATCAGGTGGACTGCATGCTCGTCGGCTACTCCTATATTATAAAACAAAAATCACGCACTTACAGCCATGGGGCTGTAAGTGCGTGATTTTTTTTACCAGGATACCCTGTATCGTGAATGCCATGTACACACACATAGACGAATACACAAACACCCAGACGCAGAACAAATATCTAAATTCATCATTCAGATATCTGTTTGTCCGGGGATTGAACCAGGAACCCCTTGCGTGTCAGATCGGTATGGTGACCGCTCCGCCACGCGGGTTCAACTACCGTCAACGTCAATATCTTATTGGTGAATTTAGATTTCTGTTCTTAGGTCTTGACTTGCGTCTGGGTTTTTGTGTAGAAATATTCTTATGTGGGGCTATGAGTGTAGAAAGAGTTTTTTATTTTATTTTTGAAGATAGACTTCTGGCGGATTTGGGAAAACAGATGAGAGTGCATTTTGGTTCCGCATAGCGTTAGCGCATAGATTAGTTTAGAGTTACACGCTTCGATATAACACATAAATTGGAAAAAATCAGTGTATTTTGTGGCGTAGAACGGAGTTGCGCGCGCAGATGTAACACATAAATTAGGAAAACAGATCAAAGTACATTTCAGGGAGGGACGAAATTGCGCGCGTCGATGTAACACATATTTATCTGTTAATTACGTCCAAGTAGTGTAATTTCTTTATCACATATACTTTTGAACAAACTTCTTTAAATAAAAAACTTAGTTCGCGCCGGTATACCGATTAATACCAACACATTCGGCAGCAACCAGTTACCATCAGGTGGACATCATGCCTTTTCCTACTCTTATTCTACAGAAATCTTTGCAAATTGACATTCACACACCAGTATCACCACAACTATTACCATTTACAGTTAAATAAACATAAATATGATCAACATAGCCGACCTTGCTCTTGTGGCCTCGTTCTGTGAATCATCGACTGCTTACTTGTCCGTTCTTAGAAAAGTTGAGGTATTTTTAGAAATAACTTAAACATCTTTGAAAAATTTTAGAAATTTTAGAATCATCTTGGAATTAGGTTATTTCGTATGGTTTCGATTATAGCGGCACCACTGTCACACCTATTTCTGTCTTAAAGCAGCAATGTTTTACTTATGTTGACTTACATAATATAAGGCGGTTCGAGTCCCCAGAAATGTTTATTTTAAGTATTTGTTATCATCGCAGCCATAGCAGTTCTTGCATTTTGAAAATTTGAATTATCTACCTATTATAGATAAAACGGAGAGCAGTAATAGCCTAGTGGTTAAGAAACTCGGCCTCTTGATCGTGGGGTCCGAGGTTCAAATCCCAGGCAGCACCTCTGATTTTTCAAAGTTATGTGCGTATTACAAATTAATTACCATTTGCTAAACGGCGAAGGAAAACATCGTGAGGAAACCCGCATACCTGAGAGATTTATAAAAAAAAATTCAAAACCAGTGCGGTGGACTATAGTCGAATCCTTCTCATTATGAGAGGAGACCCGTGCCCAGCAGTGGGACAGTAATGGTTTGTTGTTGATGATGATGATGATGAGATAAAACGGCGAAAAATACTGGATTCTTATATTATATGGCGAGACCTGTTATAATTTATTTTTATTTTAAGTAATTATTGTTATAGCGGTCACCGTTATACATACTAAGTCTGTAAAAAAATCTAGTGTCTATCTATTACGGTTCAAAAGATAGAGCGCTGTGACAGACGGACAGACAGCGGAGTGCTACAAATAGGGTTCAATTTTACCTTTGGGTACGGAACCCTACAAACCAGTTATTACGGACGACAACGGCCTAAGAATTTAAATGTAAATGTTGATTAATGTAACTTGTGTATGTAATTAAGACTATGTAAATAAGACATTTTATTGCAATAGATATAAGTCCTACGTAATAAGAATAGATATGTAAGAGTAGGATAGCAATAGAGTGTAAGCATAGAATTGTAAGAGTAAGACAGGCTATGTTAGAAAGGGACGGCAATAGGACGCGGTTGCTGACTGAGCCTGCGCCTGTTGCGGTACCCAAAATAAGTACTTAAGCTCGCCTTTTTGTATGGAAAAGTGTGTACGCCTCGGAATAAAAACAAGAAGAAAAGAACTGAAGATTCAAGTTGGAGTTTTATTTGAAAACCCATAATCTACATTGGTCCTTCGAGAAGCCGGATTTAAAGAAGACTCAAGATGAATACGCCGATCGCAATGAACACAAGGGGTCGTGTTCGCTCCGAATCGGGGTACAGCGAGTCAGAAGCAGCCCCGGGCGCTAAGGGTGCGCCAGGGCCATCGCTACACCGAATTTATGAAGATTCTCCGCAGTCGCCGTCGACGGTCGCAGGAAATTCCCAAGAAAAAAGGATGGAGCACTCTCCGCCAGAAGGGGCGAGAGAGACAGCACCAGCGACGTCAACGCGGACGTCCGTCATGGGGCCACCTGCACGACCAGCTAGCACGCCACCAAGGCGTGAAACTTCATCGCCGGTGCGGAGACCTACATCGCCGGTGCGGAGACCTACGTCGCCGGCACACACCGCTCGCAGTAACACTTCAAAGCGAAGCATCGACGCACGTATGAAGATGGCACAATACGAAGCGGAGAAAGAACTCGCGGCTATAGAAGAGAAGCGGCTACTTATGAAAGAAAAGCTAATCAAATCGAGATTAGCCGCCGAAATGACTGCAATCGAAGCCGAATCTGAATATGCGGCGAGCTCATGCAACGAAAGGGTACAAGACTGGGTGGATAGAAGCATGGAACAACCAACGGCGACGAAATACAGGGAAGAACCGGAAGAGGTTCGCCCTCCCGTTAGTAAGCAACGGGGGGAGAACGCGAAATTCCAAGGCATTCAACGGCTAGCCGACACCTTAGAAAAACTAGTCGCCTCAAGACCGTTGCCTCGCCAAACAGCGGAACTACCTATATTCACGGGAGCCGTCGCCGAGTGGCTACCGTATAAGGCCGCCATGGAAGATTCTACAAGACTCTTTAAGTTCTCTCCAACGGAAAATCTCCTTCGACTGCGAAACAGCCTGCGAGGGGAAGCGAGAGAAACCGTGCTGTCACAGCTATTCACCGCATCTAACCCAGATATCATCATGCGCACATTAGAGATGAAATATGGAAGACCGGAATTCATAATAGATCGGGCCATGGAAGAGCTCAAAAAGATCCCGAAATTAGGGAGCGCGAGCACCGATCTGTATGAGTTCGCGGTGAAGATTCAAAATATTGTCTATACGATAAAAAGTATAGATAGAAGAGGCTACCTACGAAACCCGCTACTCGTTCGAGACGTAATGGACAAACTGAGTCCTCATCTCATAAGCAAATGGGCGGAGTACGCAGCCAATAACGAAGCACGCATCATGGAAGATAATGAAATGATAGTACTCTCCGAGTTTTTAATGGCCGAAGCGGACCTTATGATAAGGTACACCCACACAACGAAGCGAAGCGTTCCGGTACCCGTCAGAAGAGAAGTAGCACCAAAGCGGGTTGCTACCAAGGGCGTATACACTGCGGGGGAAAGTCAACCGGAAGAAAGAAAATGCTTCATGTGTCCAACTGGGGGACACTACACTACTGAGTGCGATAAACTCAAAGCACTCGACGTCAACGAGCGATGGAAGTGGGCAAAGGACAACAAGATGTGCTTCAAATGCATGAAAAGGAAGCACAGCAGGTTCACATGCAAAGCCAAGGCCTGCGGAGTCCACGGATGTACCTACCAACATCACGCGCTACTACATAAAGAAAAAGTAACGACTACAGTGAGCACTCCGGACGACGGCAGGGAAGACGAAGCAGCCGCGCTAGTAATGAGCGTCACGACAAGGAGGTCGCCTATTACATCAGTACTGCTCAAAACCTGCGAGGTGAAACTCAGCGGTCCACGGGGGGAGGTTAAAAGAGGGGAAATACGTACGCCCTCCTAGACGAAGGGTCTACTGTGACGCTAATAGACGAAGAATTAGCGAAGCAACTCACTAACGGCGGACCGAATCGACCTCTGAACATAAGGGGTATTAACGATCAGAGAAGGATCGACAGCGAAGCGGTCAAGGTTCGTGTCAAAGGGGTACACGAACAAGAAGCCTACTTAGTGACAGCCCGCACAGTAAAAGGACTACAGCTACATCACCAACGCGTACCGCACAACTTAGAACGGTACAAGCACCTGCGAGTTGTACAAGACAGCATCAGTAAGGGAGAAGCTCGACCTCGCATATTGATAGGTGCCGACAACTGGCATCTAATAATATCGCGACAGCTGCGCGCCGGCAAGAGAAATGAACCCGCCGCGTCGAGAACGAAGTTGGGATGGGTACTGCACGGGTCGGTACCCAGGAAATCGATTTATCAAGACCAGGCGGCCGTACTTCACATCTGCGCGAGCGACGTCCAACTACAGAAGCTCGTCGAGTCACATTTCGACGTGGACTCGCTTGGCGTATCGACTAAAGAAAAAATTAATAAGCATGAGAAGAGAGCCAACGACATTTTCGAAGCGACCGCCACAAGAAAGGACGGCCACTTCGAAGTGGGTCTGCCCTGGAAGATAGATAACCCCACGTTCCCAGATAGCTACGAGTCTGCCCTTAAGAGACTACACACGCTCGAGAAGAGGATGACTAAGGAGCCGGCGTTTAAAAAGGAATACGCGGCTCAGATCGCTAACCTTATACAAAAGGGTTACGCGGTGCAATGCGACGGCAGCGAAAGGGATAGCAACGTAAAATGGTTCCTGCCGCACTTCGCCGTCACCAATCACAACAAGCCGGGAAAAGTTAGAATGGTCTTCGACGCGGCGGCTAAGGTGAAGGGAGTCTGTCTCAATGACTTCCTACTAGAAGGACCCGACCTACTAGCTTCACTCACAAGAATATTGTTCGGGTTCAGAGAAAAGAGAATCGCCGTCACAGCGGACATCGAAGAAATGTTCCTTAGGGTTAAAATCAGACCCGAGGACCAACCGGCACAGATGTTTTTATGGAGGGACAAGCCTACGGACCCTCCGAGAAGATTTAAAATGGTCTCCATGATATTCGGAGCCAGCAGTTCGCCATACCTCGCTCACAGCGTAAGAAACCGCAACGCCGTCGACTATGAAAGTAAATACCCAGAGGCGGCCACGGCGGTCAAGGAGCGACACTACATGGACGATTACCTAGACAGTTTCCCATCTGAAGAGGAGGCTATTAAAATGGTGAACGAAGTTACCTACATCCATCAACAAGCGGACTTCAACTTAAGAAGATGGAACTCAAATAGCAAGAGAGTTTTAGCTAGCATACCCGAAGATAAGAAGTCTGAAAGCGCGAATGTAAAGTTAGCAGCACACCAGAAGGAAAAGACATTGGGGCTGCGCTGGGACCCGAGCTCCGACACCCTCACCTTCAACACTGACATCAAGAGGGTTCCCGATGAGGTCAGACTGCGGTTGAGAGCACCGACTAAACGCGAAACCCTAAGCGCGGTTATGTCGGTGTACGACCCACTGGGGCTTATCAGTCAATATACGATCGTCGGCAAGATGATATTACAACGCTTGTGGCTCAAGAAGGTTGATTGGGACCAGGAATTGCCATCTGAAGACGCTAACCTATTCGACGAGTGGATAAGGCGACTCCCAGATGTCTCAGCACTAGCAATACCGCGGTGCTATAGCTACAACGTAACGCCGGAAACTCACATCGAGTTACACGTGTTTGTCGACGCAAGCGAGCAAGCCTACGCTACGGTGGCCTACTGGAGGATCGCACACGGCGATCACATAGAAACAATACAAGTAATGGCCAAGGCGAAGGTGGCTCCACTGAAGTTACTAACCATTCCGAGACTGGAGCTCCAAGCTGCGTTAATCGGGGCACGAATGGCTAACACTATAGTCAGGGAGCACAGCTGTTGGAAACCCAAACGAGTCATATACTGGAGTGACTCCCGCACCGTCCTTCAGTGGATAAGAAACGAGACGAAAAAATACACGCCGTTCGTCTCACATCGCCTAGCTGAGATCGCCGAGCTCACACATACAGAGGATTGGCGATGGGTGCCTACAACACTCAACGTAGCCGACGATGCGACCAGGCTTCAAACCGACGGGATCGACAGCCGGGACCGGTGGTTCACGGGACCGCAATTCCTACGAGCCACAGAAGAGCACTGGCCTACGGAGAACGGGGAAGGTGAAGAGACCGGGGAGACGTGTTACACCGTCTCAGAAGAGGACTCGGACCGCAACGACTCATTACCCGACATTAGAAGGTTCTCCAGTTACCTGAAGCTTATAAGGGCGACGGCACTTACTCAGCTATTCGTCGAGAAGCTTCGATCTAGAGACAAGACTCTACACTTAGAAGTGTCACACTTAGAAGCGGCCGAACGACGGTGGTTTCAACGCGCGCAGCGGGACTCCTTCAGCGAAGACTTAGCGCGGTTAAGTCACAACCAGCCGCTACAACGACACAGCAAATTTAAAAGGCTCGACGCAGTATTGAACGACGGGCTAATAACCGCAAGAGGCCGTATAGGTGCGCTCTATTCTACAACGCACTCTAATGAGCCGGTAATACTCGACGGGCAGCATCCCTTTACTCACCTGCTTGTCGAGCATTATCATCGCCGGGCGGGACACGCGAATAACGAACGAGTCGTCAACGAGCTCCGTCAACGATTCATCATACTGCGCTTGAGGCCTACAGTCAAGAAAGTAGCACGAGCGTGTCAATACTGTCGCGTGTACAAGGCGACTCCGACGACACCACCGAAAGGAGACCTACCTAAAGTGAGGTTGGACTCGGGGCACCGCGCCTTCACCTATTGTGGCGTGGACTATTTCGGGCCCCTAACGGTGACTATCGGACGAAGACACGAAAAGAGGTGGTGTGCACTATTTACCTGTCTCACCACAAGGGCCATTCATTTAGAGATCGTCCAGTCGCTCTCTACGGACTCAGCTGTTATGGCGCTGCGAAGGATGGCCGCCAGAAGGGGTTGGCCGCGCGTCATATACTCCGACAACGCCACTAACTTTAGAGGGGCCGACGTCGAACTGAGAAATACATACGGAGCATGGATCGCAGCACTACGGGACTACGGTCTGCAGTACAACACCGACTGGCGTTTCATACCGCCGGGGGCGCCACACATGGGAGGAGCCTGGGAGCGCTTAGTGCGTTCAGTAAAAACCGCACTAAGCACCACGCTCAAAGAAAAGTCGCCAAAAGAAGAGGTACTGCAGACGTTAATCACCGAGGCCGAGTACAGCGTGAACGCGCGACCGCTCACGCACGTCTCCGTGGACCCCGAGGACGAGGAAGCACTAACGCCGAATCACTTCCTCATCGGCTCATCGACGGGGCTACCGCGGACGGGGCCATGCACCGAGGCGGACCGCAGCACGTGGAGAAGGGCGCAGGCACTGGCGGACCAGTTCTGGCAGCGATGGCTGCGAGAGTACCTGCCTACGCTCATTCCGCGGGGGCCGTCCAACGCACAGGCGTCACAACTGCGGGAAGGCGATCTCGTAATTGTGGTCGACTACGCCTTACCCCGCAATACCTGGCCGAGAGGAGTCGTCGAGCGAGTTCACCCGGGACCTGATGGCATCGTCCGGTCTGCAGACGTCCGCACAAAGGGAGGTGTGTTCCAGAGGCCAGCGACGAAGCTTGCCGTCCTTCAGATGGAGGAGGCTTCGAAGAATCTACGCCGGGGGGAGAATATTACGGACGACAACGGCCTAAGAATTTAAATGTAAATGTTGATTAATGTAACTTGTGTATGTAATTAAGACTATGTAAATAAGACATTTTATTGCAATAGATATAAGTCCTACGTAATAAGAATAGATATGTAAGAGTAGGATAGCAATAGAGTGTAAGCATAGAATTGTAAGAGTAAGACAGGCTATGTTAGAAAGGGACGGCAATAGGACGCGGTTGCTGACTGAGCCTGCGCCTGTTGCGGTACCCAAAATAAGTACTTAAGCTCGCCTTTTTGTATGGAAAAGTGTGTACGCCTCGGAATAAAAACAAGAAGAAAAGAACTGAAGATTCAAGTTGGAGTTTTATTTGAAAACCCATAATCTACACCAGTACTAGTTCATATGCGATGAGTGCTACGCTAAAAGCTATTGGGGCAAGCATCAGCAAACCATACAATGAGTTCACAGCTGGCGGAGCGCCAAGGTTGGAAGTTGGGCCAACTGATTGGCGCTAATTGGGCGTGGCGTTAGCTTCGCTTTACCGAAATTATAGCAGAAGTTTGAAGGTCGTGTGAAACCGTTTTTTCTTTATAGATATAAGAGTAGCAGACGAGCAGGCAGTCCATCTGATGGTAAGTTACTGCCGCCCATGATAAAAACTGCAACCCTAGATAAAATTCCTACCTGACATCAGCAACAGATGCGCCTTGCAGATGCAGATGAACCCTTGAGGACTAAGCTGGAATGCCTTGGAAAAGTTTACGCCCTTACCACACACATTCAAACCAGAAAACAGCAGAGCTTAACACTGCGGTTATTAGACAGAAATAGGTGTGGCGGTGGTACCGCCGGAGTCGAGCCACAAAGTGTGATATTTTCCTACCTACTTTCTAAACCGAAAAAGTTTAGGGTTCCTTTGCAAAAAAGAAAACCCGTACAAGAATTTGGCGTCGGATGTAACCGCCCACACACGAACAAATAAAAAAGGTTAATCCAACTCAAAAAAAAACACAAAGAACATTAGACGGTGACAGATCTAGAAATTTTGGCAAACACCTCGTACATTTGCCGCCAAAAACACCGCAATATGAACCACAGTACTATATAGTAGAGACTAAAATTCAAAAAGTATAAACTAACTACGAGTTCTTTGACTCTACTATGAATTTGTTTACATTATTTAATATATGAGGCGCCTCGTTTCTAATAGCGAAAAAATCTAGATTTTTTACAAAAAAAATACAATGGAAGAACGTCTGGTATGCTTTTAAAATAGCCTACATATTTGCAAGATTGCGATCATTGATCAGCCTATTTACAAAATAATTATTAAAGGTTGGTTTTGAAACTAGTAATTAATATTAAGACAAAAAAAACAGATAGCTTAAAAATATATTGAAGGTGGTAGAACCCTTTGTGATTCGACTCCGGCGGCACCATCGCCACACCTATTTCTGCTTCATAATAGCAGCAGTAAGCGCTGCTGTGTTCTGGTTTGAAGGGTGTGGTCAGGGAGACATACTTTTCCGAGGCGTTGTAGCTTAGTCCTCAGGGGGTAGCGGGGCATCTGTGGCCGACTTCAAGTAGGAATATCGAACTAGGGTTGATTACAGATGTCCATGGGCAGCAGTAGCCACTTACCATTAGGTGGACTGAATGCTCGTCTGCTACTCCTATATTATAAAAATATAGCCTATGTCACTCCCACAATTTAGACGAATCCAACGACACCTCGTATGTTAAAATCCATTGTCGTTTGGACTGCAGGAATCATTGAATTATACATAAACAGCTACATACGCTTGAAAAACATTACCTTCCAGAGTTGTGAAAAAAGTTTATTCGCAAAACATTTTTCAAGGTGTAAAACTATTTATACCGTTCGAGATGTCGTCACCGCCACACCTATTTTTGCCTTAAAATAGCAATGTTAGGCGCCGCTGTGTTCTAGTTTGAAGGATATAGCAGTTTTTAACGCTGCTGTTTTATGGTTTAAAGGGTGTGATAAGAGAGAAAAACGCTGCATTGAACTTAGTTTCAGATAATAACACAAATAAGCAGTGATAGCCTAGTAGTTAAGAAACTCGGCCTCTCGATCGAGGGGTCCGAGGTTCAAATCCCACGAACCTCTGATTTTTCAAAGTTATGTGCGTATTATAAATTAATTATCACTTGCTAAACGGTGAAGGAAAACATCGTGAGGAAACCTGCATACCTGAGAGCTATATAAAAAAAAAAATCTCAAACGTATGTGAAGTCCACCAATACGTACTTGGCCAGCGCGGTGGACTATGGCCTAATGCGTCTCATTTTGTGAGGAAACCCGTGCCCAGCAGTGGGACAGTAATGGGTTGATAATGATGATGATGAATAACGCAACTTTGGTGACCACTTACCATAAGTTGGACTGCAAGCTCGTTTTCTATCTATATATAGATAAAATAATGTTTGTCTGTATTTCTTTTATAGAATCGTAAACTATGCATTTGATCATGTGATGATCTTTACGAAAGTTGTTGTGCATGAACCCACGAAGGTTTCTGAGTTGGTACGACCAATTTTCGACAGATGGCACCACTGTCATTCCAATGTATATACAAATTTTCAGTTATATATATGTCATCTTTTTTTAAACGCGGGCGAAGCCGCGGACACTGCTAGTTTCACAAAAAAGTCTACAGTATTATGTAACACAGAAGATGAAATTTTAAGACGAAACCTTGAAATATACAGTTTAAAACCAAAACACAAAATGTCAGAATCCTAACCATTTCCTTATCAACAAGGTCTGTCTAGAAATCTAAGAGTCTGAGTTACAAACGTATGTAGACAGCCTTCGTAGAGGTCAAGGCATAAGAGATTAGTCTTGGTTACTAAGCGTTCAATAATCTACAATTCTACACTATAATATTATGAAGAGGAAAACTTTGTTTGTTTGTTTGGTTGTAATGAATAGGCTCAGAAACTAATGGACCGATTTGAAAAATTCTTTCACCATTCGAAAGCTACATTATCCACGAGTAACATAGGCTATATTTTATATGAAATATATTTGATAAATAGATTTTGAGGCGGTACAAAGTTTGCCGGGTCAGCTAAACTATTAATAAAACTCCATGTTTAAATAACTGTTTGCGTGGCCAACTGCAATATTACGGTTTTGGATGCGGTTTTATGCAGTCAACTTTACTGCATCGAAATTTACTGCGCAGTCTCGATACATCTCGTTTCCTATACGTCTGTATACCAGACCGTCTGGTCTGCATTGGAGCTTTTATAATTGCAGACGTACTGCATTGTTATGCGATTAGTTCATCTGCATCTAATTGCATTTTTGAAGGTGGTAGAACCTTTTGTGGTTCGACTCCGGCGGTCCCACCGCCACACCTATTTCTACCTAATAACAGCAGTGGTAGGCGCTGCTGTGTTCCGGTTTGAAGGGTGTGGTAAGGGAGACAGGCTTTTCCGAGGCATTCCAGACTTGTCCTCAGGGATAGCGGCGCATCTGTGGCCGACCTCAGGTAGGAATATGTAATCCTATCTGGGGTTGATTACAGATGTCCATGGGCGGCGGTAGCCACTTACCATCAGGTGGAATGTGTGCTCATCTGCTACTCCTATATTATAAAAAAACTGCTCAAACCGCTTGTAGTACGCGGGACTAAATAAGGGATAGATGCTTGCAATAAAATAAATCCCATTTGAATTAAAGCAATTTAATAAGGGTTTTAAAAAAATATGGCAAAAGTAAAGTAGATAATAAATCATGACACAAATCCCTTATATAGGGAATAAACAAATTAGAATCATTGCTTAATTCTAAAGTACTTGCACATAAGTAACATTTTCTCTTATTTTCTTGCTAGTCACATTGTGTGGAACGGATGTACGGACACACATACAAAGGTACCGTATTCAAATCAAATCAAAATGAATGTCAATACAACTACCACCACTTCACAAGGTGTTTCGTTATAGAGAAGAAGGATATTATTATCTATGAAAAAAAAAGAATTGAATAATTAATGACTCTCAACAAATAAAAAACTACCGATTTCAATACAAGCCAGTGCGCGATTATTAATTCAATTTTTCTCACCATTCCGCTACCTCTTATAACTCGGCCGCAGCGTTACATCATCGCTCACAGCAGCAGTGTCATCGGTGCTGCTGTGGTGCCGCACAATTGGAAAAGGTTTTTATCTATTTTTAATTAATTTTTAATTCGTAAGTAGTTGTTGATTTTGGAATGTTTCACCTTGGATTCGATAGACTTCGCTACCATCGCAGTTTCAAATATTCTATCTATTTTTCAAACCCGTAAGTGATAAGGGTTGTTCGCCCTTAACATTTTTTTTATTTATATGGCAACACAACGTATGCCGGGTCAGTTAGTATACAAAAAAAACTAAATTTTTGATGGCACTAAACCGGAGGGTTTAGTACCCCAATTATTAATCAAGGTTTTCTCAACCGCTACCTCTCATAACTCGGCCCGCAGCGTTACATCATCGCTCACAGCAGCAGTGTCATCTGTGCTGCTGTGGTGCCGCACTTGACACAATTACGGCAATCTGCTAGCGAGCTGTCGTCGCGTTGCTTTTAACGCGCCCTCATTATGATGCACCGATGTTTATGTAAAGTTTACTTTACAAAATTTTCTTGAACGGCATAGATTAGCAAAGATTACTCATTCCCAACAAGAAAATGTAACCAGTTTTGACAATTGAAACTGTCACTGTCATCTATTTTCGTGTTTGAAAAATATTAACAAAATGCAGTTTTTAGATCATTTACGAATGAAACGATATTTCTCCGCACTTTTTCTTCGATTTCGTGTTTTTGCACCACTTAACTGCGCATGTTGGCATTGTTGGCTGAATGGCTGACAGAATTGTCGGCCGTTTAAGCCATTTAATAGCTTCCTTCAATTACAAGGCAGTGATATATCTATATTTATCTATGTTGAACGATATAACTTGGACAGCGTAATCGCCATTTCATATCTCTTTTATAGCAGCAGTGTTATGCTTGTGTTCTAGTTTGAAGGGTCTAATTTGAGGCATATTACAGGAGGCGTTTGAATTTACTCCTCAAAGGTAGCAATGCGTCCGTGGCCGACCAATGGTAGGGCTAATACTGATCCGTGATCGATTCTACATTCTCGCAAGCGATCGATCCAATAGATCGAAGGCGTATCGAGGATCTGTCGAACAATGAAAACTTCCTCACAAAACGACCAACGTCGATTAGGGACATCGCTTGAAAATCGAACCATCTGCGATTGACAATTGAGTTTACCATTGATCGGTACCTACAACAGTAGTAATGTATTCAGTGTCGGACGTGGACGTGTCGGATTCAGTGTTGGCAATGCGATCGTGGAGGATGAAATCGCCATACAAGACGAACAACCAGCAAACCGAATCGACGTCGTCGTTGCCACCGATAATCGTGTTATAACAGCTGACGATCAACGTTGAACGATGACTCCATCGGTCCACGTTCGGTCGATGTGATGACAATTGACGATCTATCTTTACTTACAAGAGACACCAGGCTTTCACTTCGTAAGGTTGATTTTCATACGTTGTAAAAATCCTTAGGACCGTATTCGTGAGAGGAAATTCTCATTTCATTTCCTCGATTCTGCCATACACCGACAATTGTTTAGTGTGATAACTCTCTAAGATTTGAACGCAGACAAATTCACGACGCGCCATAACACAACCACGGAAGCAGCGGCCCAATTGTTTCGACATAAACGCTAAATTCGACCGGAGACCTCGTTATTACGGGATACGGCCGCGTTTTACACTCACGAGAAATTCTTATGATATAACATTACATACTCGTTCGGTTACGTTACGTATTTTCTCTGTTACTCCTTTTAGGGTTCCGTACCCAAAGGGTATTACGGAACCCTATTACGAAGCCTGCGCTGTCTGTCTGTCTGTCTGTCCGTTTGTTACAGGGCTCTATCTCTTAAACCGTAATAGATAGACGCGTGATTTTTTTACAGAGTATGAGGGTGGCCGCTATAACAACAAATACTAAAAATTAAAAAAAGTTAAAATGGGTGTCGCCATACAAGAAACTGAATTTTTCGGCGTTTTTCGCTTTATCAATGGAACCGTACTAGACAGACAGTTAAAGTTTTCGCAATGACGACTCCTCTGGTGTTGCAAATGTCCATAGGCGACGTTTCCATCAGGTGGCACGTCTGCTTTATCGTCAGGTTCAAATATAAAAAAAAAAAAAACAGAATTTACTTCTTTTCTTTGGCTGCTATGATAACAAAAAATAAAAATATGAAATTTTTGGTGGTACTTAACCATCCCTGTGCGAGTTCGACTCACACTTGGCCAATTATTTATAATATTGAACCAGCAAACAAGCCATGCAGTCCACCGGATGGTAAGTGGCCACTGCCGCCCACGAACATCAACCAACCACACATAAGGTTAGCGTCCTAGCGTCATAGGGCTGGCCACAGATGCGATTGCCGCAGATTGCTTAAAGACTAACTTGAAACGCCTCGGATAAGTACGTCTCTCTTACCACACCCTTCAAACTAGAACACAGCAGCGCTTAACACTGCTGTTATAACAGAAATAGGTGTGGCGAAGTCGAACCAGAAGGTTCTACTACCATAATACATGCACAATTTAGCATGAAAAGAGCAGGCGCGCTATATCTATGTACTAGCTGACCCGGCAAACTTTGTACCGCCTCAAAATCTATTTATCAAATATATTTCATATAAAATATAGCCTATGTTACTCGTGGATAATGTAGCTTTCGAATGGTGAAAGAATTTTTAAAATCGGTCCAGTCGTTTTTGAGCCAATTCATTACAATCAAACAAACAAACAAACTTTTCCTCTTTATAATATTAGTATAGATGATATTTTAACATAAACAGAGCAGACGCCATATATATCTCTGTCTGAGATATCGTGAGCTGTCTTCCGCATTTGAAGGATATAATGTTAATAAGGATAACCAGTGTTAGTAACTGTGTTACCATAAAGTTGATAACAATTATTGAATGAAACAACCACATACCTATGATAATTAGCTGCGCAAAATTGCGGAAATAAATCAAATTTAATCATTTCAATGTGGATTAGTCATATGTTGTTTATAAAATTTTTGTTTTTAGTGGTACATTAAGTTGAAAAATAATATAAAAAACTCAACTGTTTAAATATACAGCCTTTTACTCCACAAATTAAATGAATCCAACATATTGTCATATATGATTCGAGAACCCGGTTTGACGCGCAGAGGGTCCCGGGTTCGATCCCCAGCGAGACAGATATCTAAATTATGAATTTAGGTTTCTGTTTCTGAGTCTAGGTGTTTATGTATTTTGTCCCTGTAGTTCCGTGACCAGAATAGGGCTACGATATGCCCTGCCTGTCTTAAGAGGCGGCTAAAAGGGGGCTTCCGGGATTGCGGACGGCAAGAGTGGGAGCTCGAACCGCCCGTACAGCGACCCTGGGATGGACGACGGTACGTGTGGTCGCATACCGTCGTATACACCAGACGGTGTGGCGAGCGCCAAGCTCACCTGGGCGGACCCCGACGGGACAACGCGCCAAGAGGGGTTCCGTTGGAGATCCCGGAGTCCTCTATGCAGCGGCGAGGACGGCCACCGGGGGGTTTTAGTGCGGTAAGAGTCCCCCTGTGTCGCTCCCACGGCACAGGGTACCTTTTGAAGATTTTCCCCTCATTAATAAAAAAAAGGCAATGTTAAGTAAATCATGGTTTACAACTTTTAGTAAAAAAGTCTTAACCAATTTTTGAAACGGTAGGAAGGTATTTCATTTTATATTCATCATCATCATCATCATAATCACTAAGAAAAGATATTAACTAGCATTCATGTTCAGAATCAATAATTATTCCATGCTACAATTCAAAGTATGACGATGATTATACCGTCATTTAATTCAATGAAATATTTGTCATTTTATTCAATAAATATTTGTCAGCCAAGAATCAAACCTTATTCCCTACGCTAGTCAAACGAAGACCATTATGACTAATATGTTACATCCAAATAGTCATTTTAATTCCCAATTAGTCATATATTTATTAGTCAGCGGCTTATACATATTTATAGTTTATGTGAAGAAAATGAAATATAAAATTAATTGGTAAAGTTTTTGAGGTAAAATTGATAAAACAGAATTTTCCTTGTATTATGCTAACTGTACATATTTTTTATTATTATAATCTTGCCTTATCTTAGAAGGAAAATATATTTTGTAAGAAAAATAAACTTTTCAATATATTAATTTGTTTTTACAATTATTATAAAACTTGACCAGCAACGCAGTATAGCTGTCAATGTACCAGAATTCCAGGTTCGATTCCTAATTAGGTAAATATATGTATATTAAATCTATAACTCCAGAACCCTACTGTTCGTTTATGAGAATATAAAAATATCTTATTAATGTTATTTTTAATATAAATATTGTTTATTGAAATTGAAAATAGACAATATAAATAAAAAAAAATTAAAGTGGTCATAAAACCCATAGACAAGAATAATGAAGAAAAAATATTTAAAAATAAAAAATCCAATTCATACACAAATTTTATAATAGCCACCTTCAAGTTACATAACTTGCCAGTACGTTGAAAGAATTGCCAGTAACTTGTTTAATTATATGGGAGTTGATTGATACATTATGCAAATTATATGCGAGTAGGCTTCTGATTAACACTGCATATAAGGAGCTTATTCTTAATGAATGAGCCTTTTTGTGGTACTTTGGTCACAACTGACATAGAATACTAAATAAAGGTAATTCAGCATTCAATGTTATCTATGTTTGCAAATTGTCTGTCTCGGCTGAATGATCACAGAATCATTGACTAAGTTTTTCCTAATTATGAAAAACTGTCAAGTAAACGAATGTTTGACATATAATATGTCATATATTTTGTTATGTAAATTATGGATGCCAGTGATATTACAAAATAATTTTATATAAGTAGTTGAGAATTGAGATCCTTCATAGGGTAACTCGAAATATTTTTACAAGTACCTTTTATTTAGCTGGTATATATATACATACAAAATACGATAGGAGATTATTAAAATGTAGACTTAATTTGAAAATACATAAGGGCATAAATTAGCAAAAAATGTAAGAACTACATTTGACATTCACCTAATTACAAATACTCGTTTGTTGCATAAAAGTAACGCTATAACAACGTTCATTAGCGTTCGTTCGTGTTTCTAAAAACCATTATATTCTATTTAAAATTTGTGATGTCACTTCTACTGAGTACGGTCATGTAGGCGCCTCTTGCAAGGCCACAACGAAGCGAGCGAAGACAAATACGCTTACGGAGGGTGGAGGCACACCCCTCCGTAATTCTAATTAAGTTTCCAAGTCATTCACCCCTGGGAAGCACCGAAAAAATCACTTTATCAGCCAAATTCCTAACTTTTACTATGTCAACAAACGTATATGACTCATATCTACCTCGGTATGAATGAATTAGCATGTCGAATAGTATGTCTCCAACGCCCAAAGCGTAAAGCAGGAAGGAAATAATACCGAAATTGGGTTACACGGAGCTTTCGATCGATAGGTATATATTTATACAAAATCCTGTAAGCTCCAGCCACAAGATGGCGGGAATGCAACCCGACTAAATTCAGACGACCGGGTGCAGAAGGAAGCGCGAGAGCGAAGACGCGACCCAAATTTGGTCCGGTTATACGTCTGATCGGACATATGTACGGTTTCGTAATTCTTACGCGATTCCTGTAAAGTTTGTTGGCTTGCGAATACTGTGGACGGCGGAGAAGGAAGTTAGGTTGATAGACTCACCGTTTTTGACTCCCATTAGCGCTTGGATTATCACAAAACACTTAAATTTTTACACAAGCACACACACGCCCTTACAGTATGTATCAACATCACGAGTACACTGCGCCATCTGGGCGAGGTTCAGCTAACTGCGATCACCTGCGGCTATGTTCACACCGCTGCTAATTCAATTTTGCCTCCCTAATTAGCGCTTTTAGTGCTAATTTCGGCTAAACTGAGACAAAACTAGGTCATAAATAGTTAAAACGTCGTTAAATGTTTGTTTTATGTTTAATTGGGGGTACGTAAACGGTAACAAATGGGTAAAGATTGGCGTATAGCGTCAAGTATTGATTTTTTGTTGCAGCTGATTCACGTTCCCAAGCATAACGTAAGCGAGTGGCGATTTCGCGCAAATTGTTACGAATATTCTGAGTCATCGATATTTTTGCTCTTTTATTGTAGATGTGTGTTTTATTTAGCGGAGAATGAGCGAAGACAAGAGTACACTATGGTTTACTTGTGCCATCTACGGCTACTTGTAAAGACAGATATGGAAGTTACAGGTAGTTCTAAGATATGGATAGGCGTAACGCGTGGGTTCGTCCGACATGCCTATTAGGTCAAATAATTGAGTAAATTGTTTTGTTGGTATTTTTATCTTATTATAATAAGAAATGACCTATACAAGTGCCATATCAATGTTTTATTTTAAAAATACCGTATGATTATCGCTAATTACTGTCGTAATTTGAAATATCGATAAGTCTTGCTGCAACCCTTTTTATATCCAACTGTTCACAGCTGGGATCTCTCAGTAACTAAGAAAAAACAAAAGTGTAGTCTACAATGTGGACAGCATGACCGCCACACCCATTTCTGTCTTATAAGATCGCTTAATTTTCCTGTCTTAAAGGACCTGATTAAGTAGAGAAAGTAAAATAAGACTTTCCAAGTTAGTTATTAGATGAACTGATGCATCTGTGATCGACGTTCTGCCCTATAAGATATCGACCAATAGTCATGGTCGGTAGTGGCCACATAACATCAACTCCTCTTTTCATTAGGTACTTAAAATACCCAAATACGCAACTACAAGTCAAGACTTAGTGAAAATATCTCACATATCTGCATAACACACCTTTGCTGTTACAATGCAAATTGGTGCATCGTTAATACTGGCCTATTATTGTGGTTGATATGTTTATTATTGTTATGCATGTATAATGTCCTAAATATGTCACATTCGTAACCAGATTGTGTATTATGCCTTCCGGCAAAAGAAACAGTGTTGCCAACGACCTAAATATCATGATATTAAATGGAAGTTGCTAATAAGAAAACATAATTCTGAAAACTGATACTACAAAACTCAGTATTTGATTTGAAAAGTATTTGTTTTATATTACTTAAAGATTTTCAAGAATGTAATCATTAAATATATCTACGAAATCATTCCATATTTATCTCTCTGTCTTGGTAATTTCTGTCTTGGTAATACTTAACAAGCGCCTGTGAAAAAGTATGAGCAAAGTATTGTAATTCAGTTTTAATATGCTAATTATTAAGGTAATAATGGAAAAGTAAGAATGCATATTCGAATTGTGTTGAAAATATGAATAAGGCCTTATGTGAAAAGATAACTGGAAATTACGGTCTTCAAGTATTACGAAATGAATATTTTCATGCCAAATGTATTTTCTTAAAAGGTTTTGATAACAACGCCATCTATTGTTGAATAGCTTCAAACGTGAAATGAAACTAAGTGAGCGCGGCGTAATATTTATTTTTTTACGATAATTGCTTACGACTTCGTAATAATGAATTTTAGTAATATACACAATAAAAAGAAGATTCACAATTTTATGATATAGGCCTTTATTATTTTCAACAAGTTACATAATTATTTACAATATTAACCTAATATAAAAGTACAAAATAATATATGAAACAGGCTTTAAAA
Organism: Epargyreus clarus clarus; assembly: GCA_014595695.2. Taxonomy (NCBI): domain Eukaryota; kingdom Metazoa; phylum Arthropoda; class Insecta; order Lepidoptera; family Hesperiidae; genus Epargyreus; species Epargyreus clarus. The sequence goes on from JACTTY020000116.1 coordinate 794,477, forward strand.
ATACTTATAATAAAATAGTTAAATATAATAAGCTTCATCCAAATTTTTGTCTTTTGGAAGAGTCCCCAAAACGCTGGCGACATTACCTCGCTGAATAGTAAAGCTAATTCTTTGCCAGAGGTAAATTATAGAATACAATTTTATTGCTTTTAAAATTTCAGACAGGATTACAAGAAAAGAATTTAAATAGGTCTTTATTAAGTACAATTTAGAATGTGGTTACTCTTAATTATTTTTTAATTGATTTTTATTATGTCTATCATTTCACAATATTTAATAGGTATGTGGTTTAAAATACAGCGACGTTTTAAACCACCATTCATATTAAGTACTTATATCCAAATTGATCGATTTCTTAATTTTTTTATTTAACTTTACTTATCGGCTTTCCATTATGAAATTGAAAAAAAAACTATTGAAGTGCGAACGAACAAGCAGCAAAATATTTATTAATCTGTGCAAGTAGTACATTAGACACAACACAATACAAGACACAACACACAACACACAAATACAGAAATACACAACACACACACAAATACAAACAACAAAAATAATGAACACAGTAATTACTCCTACGAATACAGTAATTACTCCTAAATTATTATTTGTTCTAATCTAATGAATAAATTGCAACGCCTCATATAAAAGTATTCCTTTCAATAGTTAGCAAAAATTGATATTACTTAAAAAGTTATTTACGATTCTTTTATTATACCAAAATAACTTAATTTACGTGCACTCCAAAATGAAATGCAAACCCATTTATTTATTAAAAGTACATCTCAAATAATTCGATTCGATTCCTTTCGTTAGAGTCATAGCTCAGTCCTTGGGGCGCACGTTATGAATATTTTTATGGTGCCATAAACATAGGGGTGGGAGCTGCTAAATGCATGCCGTTTCTGGATTATTAACCAAGTGTTTTATAGGGAAACTAATGGCTAGTTTTGGAACTGCGTGAATTTTTCGGCTGTATTTGAATTCAAAGATATATTTCTTTTTTTCATTTATAGTATAGGAGTAGGAGACGAGCAACATTATTATTATTTTTATAATATAGGAGTAGATGAGCATACAGTCCACACTGGTAAGTGGCTACTGCCGCCCATGGACGTTTGTAATCAACCCCAGATAGGATTAGATATTCCCAGCTGAGGTCGGTCACAGATGCGCCGCTACTCCTGAGGACTAAGCTGGAACGCCTCGGAAAAGTCTGTCTCCCTTACCACACCCTTCAAACCGGAACACAGCAGCGCCTATCACTGCTGTTATTAGGTAGAAATAGATGTGGCGGTGGTGCCGCCGGAGTCGAACCACAGAGGGTTCCACATGCAGTCCACATAATGATAAGTGACTACTGTCGCCCGTTGACGTCCGTAATCAACCTCAGATAAAATGAGATTCCTACCTGAGGTCGGTCACAGATGCGCCGCTACCCCTGAGGACTAAGCTGGAATGACTCAGAGAAGTATGTCTCCTGTCAATCATAGATAAAATATCATCGTATGAATACACGGGGAGACAAACAAATCCGAGGCATTCAAACTTGGTCCTCAGGAGTAGCTACGCATCTGTGAGCGACCTCAGGTAGGATCTGGGATTGATTATGGATATCTATAGTGGACTGTATTAAAAAGGTAAATATTTTAGAAGGATTAAAGGTTACATTACAAATTTTATCTTTTCGAAAGCACTAGCCTATGTAGGTATATTTATCCTGTAACATTTATAAAAAAAACTTTGCAGAAATTTCCAATCTGTGGTTCGCAATTGGTACTGTACTTAATATGGTAATTTTGACGCAAATAGCGGACACTTTTAAACTAAATAGCTGCATATTAGACATGCCTTTAAATAAGCGTCCATTTTAATACTTACCAAACGACACACGAAATGATATCCATAATAAATAAATATTTCCCGACGCAACTAAAATTGAAACCGGAATAAATTTATATCGAACATTTTAATCTTCCCTCATACGATTGCTGCTAGAGTATCGAGTGTCGATAAATCAGATTCTTCGTGAGTCATCACTATCTTTGCAATAAAAGATAAGAGATCTGGATGTGTAGTGCGTACTACTGGGTATAGAGTAATTTAATATAGAGGTTTCTTAAGATTTTATATAAAATCTAGCTGACCCGGCAAACGTTGTGTTGCCATATAAATAAAAAAATATTAAGGGTGAACAACCCTCATCCTGAATATACATATAAAATTTGGTAAAAATCGGTAAAGCCGTTTCGGAGGAGTACGGTAACTAACATTGTGACACGAGAACCTTATATATAAGATAAACCATTTGAGTTAAATGCAGTTATAGTCTAATGACTCTAGTTTAAATTTCGGTCTGTTCGCACAAAAAGATTATCTTTGCCTTTTTTACCCGACTGCCAAGGAAGGGTTATATTTTTCGCGCATATGTTGTATGTTTGTCTTTCTTTATTTGATCCGATCTTACAAACGGTTGGATAAATTTCAACAATTAAGGTGTCATTATATTCGTCTCAATGACCCGGGTGTCCTTAGATAGGTGTTAGAAAAAAAAAACAAAAGGGCGAATTTTTGGCGGAAAATAGTAACACATTCAAAAAAAAAAGTTAACCGAACCTATCGAGTGGGGTATCAAATGAAAGTAAATTAAACATATTTTGATTTTGAAGCAGATACCTTCTATGATACTATTATATGTATTTGGCTTTCTGGATAAAAATAATAAAACGCCTATTTCACCGTTTATGGAAATTCTACTTTAGCTTTTATAGTGCAGTCGGGTTTTTTGATTTTTTAATTAATTATTATAACTTGACAACTGACAGACATAAAGCGTGGACTTCTGGAAGACGATTGGTTCTCTTTCCTGCATCACTTTTATTTTTGAAATATACACAGTTACGTTTTTCTCTCGGTTTTTAATTGGTATAAATATAGTTACTTGTTGTGGACAAATCGATAAACACGGTCTAACATTGGGAGTTCAGGCTGTTCTCTTACTGAAATTTCGCGCGTATTAAACATTAATTATTACTTCCTTCACTCGTAGAAGAGAGATTTTTTATGTATAGATCAAGCATGCAGTCCATCTGATGGTGAGTGGCCACTACCGCCCATACACATCTGTAATCAACTCCAAATAATTTAAGAATCCTAACTAACATCAGTCACAGAAGTGTTGCTAGGACTAGCGTCCCTGAAGGTTAAGTTGGAATCCCTCAAACAAATGTCTTTTTGACCACAATCTTTAAATCAGAATGTAGCAACGCATGCAATTAACACTGTTTTTTTCCAATCATATTTATGAATTATAATTTCAATTAAATGTTTTAATATAATTTCAATTTCATTTATAACTATTTAATCTAGATAGTCCCTATCTAGATTAAATAGTTATAAATGAAAAAAAACAATGTGAGCCGTCACGGGACGCCTGGCAGATGTGAAACATCGACATTATTTTGTAAAAGTAATATGCAGAAAAGAACATATTGTGATAGGAACTAAATATGTCATAATGATAAAATAAAATATTACGATTTTTGCGCATGGCGACGCGTCGCCACACCGTACACACTACTGCATATAGACTGTATATATATACCATCGTATAGCGTGGCGACGCGCCACGGCATGCGTCGCCACGCCAGAAATCGGTTTTACGTGCGGCTATAGATGTTTCACATTAAAAAAAAAACACTATAAATAACATTTCTCAGTACCCAGTGCGTAAATAGAGATATTGAATTGTATTGAACCAAGTTCATACATCTTTAGTTTTTGATACAAAAAAAAACCAAAAGCTCTATTCCGTTTTAGTCTGTATTCTACTACATCACCAAAATACAGCAGGCAACACAGCTTAAACCTCTCCTTATACAGTGCCCAATGCTCAAATTCGCGTACAAATAGACCCTTATTGGAATGGTTGTACGTAATTCAGATTAATATGAACAAGGGTGTTTTTATATCTTCACGAATTGAGATAGCACCCCGCCGGGTTACATATGAGTATGGCTGCAGGAACTAGTTTTAGCATAGAGATTTGTTTTTGTTGTTTTTATCCGAGGTTTTCTAACACCAGAGGAGTGTATAGCATCTCGGACTTTGAGCACTCTTTTTCACCGTTTTTGATGAGAAAATCGGGAAAAAGATCGGTTTTTTTTATAATATTGGAGTAGCTGACGAGCATGCAGTCCACCTAATGGTAAGTGGCTACTGCCGCCCATGGACACCTGTAATCAATCCCAGATAGGATTAGATATTTCTACTTGAGGTCGGTCACAGATGCGCCGCTACCCCTGAGGACTAAGCTGGAACGCCTTGGAAAAGTCTATCTCCCTTACCACACCGTTCAAACCGAAACACAGCAGCGCCTAACACTGTTATGAGGCAGAAATAGGTGTGGCGGTGGTGCCGCCGGAGTCGAACCACAAAGGGTTCTACCACCTTCAAATGCTTTTGAATTTCGGTTCACATGCTTTTGTCAAATTAAAATAGCAAACTGATGTACAGCTAGTCCACCTGATGGTAGACGTCATTGCCACCTGTGAATATTAAATTCAAATTCAAATCTCATTTGTTCAAAATTGATTCATATATAACAATGTATAAACTATAATCCAACCATCCTTTTGCGATCCACTGCTGGACATAGGCCTCCCCTAATTGGCGTCACTCCAACCGGTCCCGTGTCCGTTGAATCCAGCGGTTTCCCGCCGTCTCCTTCAGGTCATCGGTCCACCTGGTCGGGGGGCGGCCTGAACTCCTTTTGCCTACACGTTGTAGCCACTCGAGGACCTTTCTTCCCCATCAGTTATCGGTCGGTAAACTATAAACAAATTCGTATAAACAGGGGTTCTGGCTGAAGCTTAAAGCCGATCACAGATGCGTTATCTCTCGTGATGATTAAGATAGGTGCCTCATATGTAAGACTACTTAAAACTACTTAAAACTATTCTTATACTCCGATACTTCGATACTTTCTGTTATCCTCTGTGCAGTGTTGTTTGCGCCTATAATAGAGATAACACTTGTTTTGTGCCTTGTGATAATTGGTTGTTGGTGCAACTAAATAAATAAATAATAAATTAAAAAAAAACTAGATATAGGTGTGATGGTCTCCGGGGTCTCCACCTTCAATCCTTCTAGTCAACAGAAGCTTTTCTTAATTGTGTCATACGCCGTCATCAACTCATTAATGTCCCACTGCTGGGCACGGGTCTCCTCTCAGAATGAGAAAGATTAGGTCATAGTCCGTTGGCCAAGTGTGTATTGGTGAACTTCACATACCTTTAATAACTTTTTTAAGATCTCTCAGCTATGCAGGTTTCTTCACGACGTTTTCTTTTACCATTAAAGTTTTAATACGCACGTAATTTCGAAAAATATCAGTATCATAGTTCAAAATACGGAGAAAAACACTTGAAGCCTGTCCAAAAATATGAAAAATAATCCAGTAAAAGCTTCAACCGAGTGTGATGGAATACAAATCCGCACAAATATTACAAATCTCTTGTTTAGATTTGTCGTAGGGTCGACACAGACGTTATTAGGGCTGGAAGTGACTTTGTAATATAAAAATTTGAAGGTCTTTGTGTTTCGACTCTGGAGGCACCACCGCCACACCCATTTCTGTTATAACAGCAGTGTTAAGCGTTGCTGTGTTCTGGTTTGAAGGGTGTGATACGGGAGAGATACTTTTCCGACGCGTTCTATCTTAGTCCTCAAGGGTAGCAGCGCATCTGTGGACGACCTCAGATAGGAATATTTAATCCTGTCTGGGGTTCATTACAGATGTCCATACGGCAGTAGCCACTTACCATCAGGTGGACTGCATGCTTGTCTGCTACTCCTATATTGAAAAAAATAACGAAGTAGTATATATTCGTTGTATTGTAGAAGGTAGCAGAGTTATACCTATGTAGAATTAAAAGCTTATCGTGTGAATAGCAAACGAACATGCAGTTAACCTGAAGCTAAGTGGTTACTGCGGCCCGTGAACATTTACAACTGTTATCGTCGTTAATAAGAAGCTTGGATATTAACGATATCACATTTTTATAACGTTACATTAAAGTAATAAGTGACTCATTTCAAAAACAGATGCGGGTAGGTGAAGTGGGAACGACACCTTGGCGGCGCTCGAATTAACAGAGAACGACATTCTGGTCGGAGACTTCAGCAAGAGCAGTCGAATAACGGAGATACTTGTGTAGTTATAATACTTCTAATTACTAGTGTGAACTTACTTACGTATAATTGTTATATCGTTACTCTGTACCGTTTATGTGACTATATTATTACATGACTTCAAGACCTTCAAGATGACTTTGATTTCACAACTTACTGCATATAGTATCGGTTCTACCTGAAGCCGATCACAGGTGTGTTGCCACTTCTGAGGATTAACATAATCTAATATCGTCAGTCATACACAACCGTCCACGGAAACGCAAGAACTGCTTTAAATTAGAAACTGGTGTGACGGTGGTACCATGCCAATCGAACCTTACTCGTTCTGTCACTTTCCAAAGTACTGAAGCGTGCATCTAATTTACTCACCCATCGATCTTCCTATCGTAGCCAACGTTATATAACTTCATTTCATAGAGCTGTTACGATGTCTACACAAGCCATATAATAGAAAATAATGGCACTCCAAGCTGTAGAAATTGGCACCAGGCCATCCGACAACGTTTACTACTTGTAATTTTTAGGGTTCCGTATCCAATGGGTAAATTACCCATTACATGGGTAAATTACCTAATACTAAGCCTCCGCTGACTGTAGGTCTATCACAGGGCTCTAGCTGTGAACCGTAATAGATAGACACTTGAAATTTACACAGAATGTGTATAGTGATGGCCGCTATAACAAAAACTACTAAAAACAAAAAAACAATGTGAGCCGTCACGGGACGCCTGGCAGATGTGAAACATCGACATTATTTTGTAAAAGTAATATGCAGAAAATAACATATTGTGATAGGAACTAAATATGTCATAATGATAAAATAAAATATTACGACTTTTTTCTACATAACGATGACTATTTATTGAATAAACATTTATTTTCATTAAATACAAATTAACGCCAGATCGAGTGGGAGAGAATCGCACAGTCGATTGCGCATGGCGACGCGTCGCCACACCGTACACACTACTGCATATAGACTGTATATATATACCATCGTATAGCGTGGCACGCGCTACGGCATGCGTCGCCACGCCAGAAATCGGTTTTACGTGCGGCTATAGATGTTTCACATCAAAAAAAGCTTAAAAATAAATGGGGATCGCCATACATGAAACCCCTATTTTTCAACGTTTTTCGTTTTATCTATTAAACCGTCATAGGTAATCAGTTCAAATTTTCGAAATGCATTCATTTCTATAGCTGCTATGATAACAATATATAAATAAAAATAAATGAAATGGTAGGGGAGCCCACGATGCTAAATGTGTAGAAACTCGAGCGTCATTAGACCTATACGATAGATTAGACGTTAGAATGAAGAAAATGTTATATGATATTTTCCGATTTAACTGGGTGTTTTCTTATTCTGAAGATTTGAAAAAAAAATATGAAGAATAATGTATTTTCCTAAAAATGAGGGATTCATACTAATAAGTGATACTATCAGATATCATAATAATACATGTTTTTTTTTTCAAAATGACTATTTTTTCACTACTTCGACGTGTGGTAATCGGCAGATTATGATGTTTCCCGTTTTCTAGCATTATTTCCTTCATATTAAAAATAAAGTTGACCGTGCTCGAGCATGTCCAGTTCGGCTCACACTTGGACATTTATTTTAATAAATCTTGATATCACATCTAGTTATACATATTTCCTTTGGCCACGAGTCAATAAGCTAATGTACCCACTTAGCTCCATCGGTCAATATTTGTGAGGGACGTACTCAATTTGCCCTTTCATTGTACAAATGTTACTATGACATCTTTAGTACCTACCCTTCATTTGAATTATTATTAAGTGTTATGTGTATAAAGGCGAAAGTAAATTCAACCTTCATTTTAAATATATTATCGATCGATTTTTTTTAAAGATTGGAGCAGCAAACTTGCACCGAACTCGATATTACTAAGTGGTTTGTGCTGTCCACGGACATTGTATCATCTCCATATAGAGCAGGAACTACCTGAAGCCGATAATAGACACATCATAGATGTATCGCCAGTGCTGAAGACTAAATGGTCGCAATCATAAATGCGTTACCCCTGAAGATGGTCGCAATCATAAATGCGTCACCCCTGAAGATGGTCGCAATCATAAATGCGTCACCCCTGAAGATGGTCGCAATCATAAATGCGTCACCCCTGAAGATGGTCGCAATCATAAATGCGTTGCCCCTGAAGATGGTCGCAATCATAAATGCGTTGCCCCTGAAGATGGTCACAATCATAAATGCGTCACCCCTGAAGATGGTCGCAATCATAAATGCGTCACCCCTGAAGATGGTCGCAATCATAAATGCGTTTCCCGTGAAGATGGTCGCAATCATAAATGCGTTACCCCTGAAGATGGTCGCAATCATAAATGTTACCCCTGAAGATGGTCGCAATCATAAATGCGTCACCCCTGAAGATGGTCGCAATCATAAATGCGTTTCCCGTGAAGATGGTCGCAATCATAAATGCGTTACCCCTGAAGATGGTCGCAATCATAAATGTTACCCCTGAAGATGGTCGCAATCATAAATGCGTTGCCCCTGAAGATGGTCGCCTCATAATAATATGTAAGTTAGCCAGCATAAGATTAAAATAAAATTGTTTTTTGGTTAAATTTATGTTTATGATCGAAGAGAATAGATTTAAAATCCATATTATCATTTTCTTTCATTGCTGGTCATATATCCCATTTAGGATAGAAAAGACAAAACCCTGAGAAATGTTATTATATTGTTAATTCCAAAAATCGTGGTTACTCTGTAGCTGGCTTACGGATTTTCAAAATTTCCACCACTAAACCTGCGCTATCGATTCCTACAAACATTGATTATTTGCTTTTAAGGAGAACAAAAATAATGTATTAACGCCAAAAAAAAGTTAGGACATTTTATTTAACTGGGACTGAACATTACATACAAACAAAGCTTAAGCTACTAAGTATTTTTCAAACAAACTTTAATATCATCCATAATAACTCGTTTGGGTCAATTTCAAAATCCAATTGGCATAATACGATATATTTGTGAAGATCGCCAACTTAATATCGCATTCCCTGGGCTTCACAGCTAGAATACCAACTATTTTATCACCAGAAAAGATAGGCCCGAATTCGTGGACAAAACAGTCCTCGTGTTCCGATAAATCGACGCAGATTAAACTGGAATCCATGTGGACCCCGTAGTTCTCAAAACACTTATCATTTGGAGCGATAATCATGCTGAAATTTGCGAAATCATTCGTCAAGAATACCTTTCTATCCATTGTGGCGACAGTCTTCCAAATACTGGCTTCTATATCCGTCGCTGGACGCTCATCAAACGTCGCTGACTTCAGAGAAAATGGATAAGAATCCACATTTAACTTCGCAACGGCAATATCATATTTCGGAGTTGGGTTACTATTGTTAAATTTCTCGTGAATACGCCAGAATAAGACAGGATAAGTCCTTGTCACATTCCGTGCGAAGTCGTAAAGGAGGAGCACTCTGTGTGAAGATCCTTGTCTCCTGCAATGCGCTGATGTGACAATCCATTTGACTAAAATAACCGTTCCGAAGCAAGCGAAAGACCAGGATTTTGAGGAGTTCCTGGCGATCGCGACCACGTATGGGAATCTGTTTGCCATTGGCTGCGTTAAGTTATCGTTCAAGGCTATGACTGCTATAGACTTGGTGACTTGGTAGACTTCTCCGCTGAGCTGGAACTCCCGTTTCCTCTCTTCCACGGTGATGTCTGTGGCGAATTTCACCATCACGCAAATAGCCATTATTGCGACGAAGATTATTAGTGACAGAATGATACATGCTGCTTTCATTTTTGTATTTATTTCGGGTAAATTTTGAAGTATTATCCTAGTGAAGGTTAGTGACAGGTTTGACAGGAAAGTAAATAAATACTTTTTATGTAAAGTCAAATGGCAATAATTCTAATGCTGGGAACTAAGGAAGTTCCTTACGCTTGACAAACCGTCACATTTTCAAATCTGTAGATAGAGTATTTGCCTTGATTTGTGTAAGTTTGTTTGTGGTAGTCACGTAGGCCGTCAAGAGTGGTCGTGAAGCCACTCTGTCAACAGTGCACGACTACAGAGTCTGCGGTTGTAGCATAGCTTTTTAAAATGTAGAGATTTGGAGTTGGCAGCAAACGCAAAGTCTGCAGATGCGGTATATAACATATTATGTTATATATCACAGACTAGGTACAGCTACTTTTAGCATCGCTGATGGGCGGTTTTAGATACTTTTTAGAAGCTAATTCACACACACGAAACAACAGACATAAAAACGTCGTGGCAGATAATCGTGAAAACGTGATACATGCAATCGCAAAAACGCGTTTTGTATACCCCAAGCAAACGCCAAAATACGAAACGCCGTTGCTAAAGTAACTCTTCATCATGAAAGTCAGTAGGAAAAGTTTTTATATCAATAGTTCCAGCACATAGAAGAGATTCGGCAAGTCATAAACAATAAACAGAATTTTATTACCCCGCTATCCCCTCGAGCCAATGTACCATGACGAGCGTCTCTTTCTCTCCCACACTGATTTATATACCCATCTCTCTCTAGTTGTAAGCATAATATTTCAGTTTACATTTGAAACTTTGCTTTGGTTACAGCGGCAAAATATATGACGCGTAGTACAGATAATAAATCTGTGTTGGATCTGTTAAATAGGAATGTATTTGAAATTAGAATTGCAAAGTCATGCATGCTTACAAAAGGAGGGAAAAATAAGAATAAGAAATATAGTCTTTACTGCTTATGTAAGTAGTTTTTTTTACAAATATACCTTATTTGACGGCCCGCATGACGAAGCGGTCATTATACTGATGTGACCCGGGTTCGATCCTCGGCCAGACAGATATCTAAATTATGAATTTAGGTTTCTATTTCTGGGTCTAGGTATTTGTGTATTTGTCTCCGTGTGTCCATAGTACCCACGATACAATCCTTATATTTTTTTCTTTATTTGTCATATTTTGCTTGAAAAGGTAATATTCTGCAAAAAAGTAAAAGTATGATTTAAATAATATTGTGTTAAGAGATGGTAGTAACCAACTCCCTTGGTTCGAAGGGAGATATACATACTTTTCCGAGGCATTTCAGCTTAGTCCTCAGAAGTAGCGGCGCATCAGTGGCTGACTTCCGGTCGGAATCTACTCTTATCTAGGAATGATTACGAAAGTCCATAGGCAGCAGTAAGTTTACCATCAGGTGAACTGCATAGTCTGCTATTCTTATATTAAAAAAAATAAAACATAAACACCAATATAGGAACCTATTCATTTTGTCTACCTTACTGGCAAATCGCACCCAAATCTTTCTAACAAACCGTTCGACTTACAAATAAAGTTATAACACTTAAGCTACACAATAAACAGTGCATAAAAACATAAAGCCCTTGTCTTATTACTTAAGATTATCGCCAGCCCTCCTACATAGAGCGGGGTTGAGTAATAGTTGTCATAACTCGATATAGCTGAGAGCACTTTAGTTGATTAATAGAACGGTTTTAACAAGATTGGCACTATGTTTTGGCGGATTTTGGCAGTGATTTGCTATAATGGCTATAACAAAATATGCAAATATGATTTTTGCAAAATTCGAGCGTGTCTAAGTGGTCACCGCTAGATATATATTTTTATAATAGTAACTAACTAACATGATGTCCACCTAATGGTAAGTTTCTTCTTTTATTTATTTAATCTGTGTTTTTTACAAAAAAATAGGGCATACATCTATTTCAATCCATCCATCAGCCTTTTGTGGTCCACTACTGGACATAGGCCTCCCCTAATTGGCGCCACTCCACCCGGTCCCGTGCCCTTTGAATCCAGCGGTTTCCCGCCGTCTTCTTTAGGTCATCGATCCACTTGGTCGGGGGCGGCCTGAACTTCTTCATCTTTCCCATCGGTTACCGATCCTCCGAGCGATGTGGCCGGCCCATTGCCACTTCAGCCTGCTAATTTTGAGAGCTATGTCGGTAAGCTTAGTTCGTCTACGGATTTCATCATTGCGAATTATGTCTCGTAACGAAATACCAAGCATAGCCTTCTCCATAGCACGCTGAGCGACTCTGAGCTTTCGAACTAGGCCTACAGGAAAGGACCACGTTTCGGCGCCGTAGGTCATCACTGGCAACACACAACAAATTATACCTATTTCCTTGTTTTAAGTAATAATTTAGTCTGAAAAATTTATAATCTGTGTTGCTGTGGTGTTAATATTTTCTCTTTTTGTTATTTTTGTTTTTTTTTTTTCTATTCTATTCTATTATTTTTATAAAAATGTTATGGACCACTTCTTCATTCACCACTTCTTCTCCACAAAAATACGTTATTGACGTTCAAAGATAATTCTAGATATTATTCTATAAAAATCTAGAATAATCTAAATAGGTACTTTGAACAAAATATTTTGATTTGATTTGATGTAATACGCGATAGTGTCACCCCAGTGTCCCCACATGGCAAATTTTATTGCGGACGCGTGCCCAGATAGTATCTGTCGATATACAATTAAATTAGAATCATCCATTGAATTCTCATTTTTGTTTTGGAAACAGAAATTATCTATAACTATCGATTTATCAGTCTGCGTCGCAAAAAGTTTTTTTTTTTTTTTAAATATCAGTAGCAGACGAGCATGCAGTCCACCCGATGGTAAGTGTCTACCGCCCATGGACATCTGTAACCCAACCCAAATAGGATTAGAAATTCCTATCTGCGGTCGACCACAGATGCGCTGCTACCCCTGAGGACTAAGCTGGAACGCCTCGGAAAAGAAAGTCGCCCTTACCACACAACACTGCTGTTATAACTGAAATAGGTGTGGCGGTGGTCCCGCCGGAGTTAAACCACAAAGGATTCTACCTTTCACTTATTAGACATTTAACCTAGAACAAAGATAAAAAATAAACATATTAAATACAACGTTGCTTTATAGAATTTAATTTAAGAAAATGGCAGCTCAAAAAAATAGTTTTTTAGGTAAAATTTAAATCCATTTTTATTGTCAAAAATTGATTTATATTTACTTTAATATTAATATATTAAGCTGTCGATTTAGTAAATAAATAAATGAGATGCCTCAAATTTATACATACATACACTTTACTATGTATAAGCAATAAGCAAGAGCCATAAATCAGGCAAATAAGCACTTTTATGTGCCTATCTGGCATCTCGTACGAGGGGAACACTAGGAAGAATAAAATGAATTAGATCTTATCTCGAAGAGATAGAAATTGCGAATCATTTATGTGATGGGTAAATTGTTGTTCAATGTGAAGCTTTTTAGATCCCACTGCTGGACATTGATTTCTCCACACAAGGAGGAGACCTGAAAAATGTTATTCACGTAATAACATTTTCAGGTGTGGATTACTGACCAACCCTTGTTTTAAAACAAGGCATTCGACAACATTAAATGTTTTTAAATTTTAAAAACTGCTATCTGATATTAGAACTTTCTCAAACTATACAGAAATTTAAACACGTTTATGTAGAATATTTATTTATTTAATTATTACAAAATCCACAGGTCTTAAAATCATACAAATACATTTCTTATATAGTATTTCTTACAGCCAATTACGGATTTATAATTTTTTAAAGAACTCATAACAGCACGAATAAGGGTTTTATAAATAGGTATTATTAATATATATAAATACTATAAGTTAATAATAATAATATATAATTTATTTCATGTATCTCTAAGAATAATCCCTTTCTTTCAAACAGTTATAATATTTAACTTAAGTAACTATTACGTTCTATAACTGATTGAGACTATTGTTTAAACTCTTTCTAAAAAATGCTTGAAGTCTAGCAAATCTGAATTTGTGACCACACCATAATTAATTTAATGTAAATCTCTGTTCTCATAGAAGTGACGTATTTGTCTTATTTGAAAACAAAATTCTTTAAACCTACAAAGACTAATCGACCACGTTGAATATAACTAAGTAGGTATTTCGTTGGAAGCATGGGGAATTTAAAGATAAATAAAACTTTCCTACAATTTGTTTATACTTCTGAGATAAGTAAATATAAGTAGTTACGAAAGTCCGGTAGTTGGTTCTTATCAGATAAAACTGGAGCTAAATACTTCGTTATTTTGTTAGTTGCAGCCAATTTTGTGTAACATTAGATTATTTTAAAACAAACTCGAAAACTAACCAATGCTAGCAGATTTTTCTTTAAAGTTTTAACGAATTAACTTAGGAAATAATTCTTATTTTAGGAAATTTTGCGATCTTTTCTACAAGTTTTGTGACTTAAAACTTTATTGCCTTTAATAAACTAAGATGGAGGAATTATAATGACTCTCCTAAAATACTTCACAAAAATCATCCCTGCAATAAAACTCAAATTAATATTTTTGATAAATTGTCCGTCGTAAAATAATAACCATTTACATAAAACAAAACAATAACAGTTTTCACAATTACGACTCTTTGTTCTCAACGCATTGTTAGCTATCAACATAATATGGAGCGGATAGCAAAACTAATTGTGTTTCAAGCGAGCATCTTAATAAACATGCAAAAAATTAAGGGATTGAGATGTTCTTTTGTTGGATATTCGTGTTAATGTCGCTGTATTAGACCCTTAGAAATAATACACGAGTTTAAATTTTAAAAATGTATAAAGGCAAACAGTTTGTAAATAAAACTTTAAGATAATCAATAAAAAGAAGTAGATACAATCGAACAATATAGCAAGCAGTTTTATGAACTTGGGTGACTTTTTGATAAAAAAAACACTTACTTATCTACTTATTTTGAACAATTTATAATATGACAAATATGATTGTAACTAATATATTTTCACTTTCCCTACTTTCAACACAGATCTTCTGAATGGTAATAGATGCCAAAAGTACTGCCTGGTTCACTAGTTTTCTTTGTTTTTCATTTTTTTACGATTTACTTGGCCTAATTTGTAAAATATAAAATATTGGTTAATAAGTAATTGCCTAAATGTAAATGCCTGGAGAAAAACTGTGAAATTTCGAACCTTGGTAATCAAAAAAAGGTTAAGTTTTATTTTTACTAAGTCATTACCTTTTCCGTCCATACATTGGGATACATTATATAATGTCCCACAGAAGCTTTTAAAAATATATGCCTCTACATTATGTAACTTGTAGTTCAGATTTGGATCAAATACCTTTGCCCTAACGCGACTCCACCCCAACTACCCATAGGGTTCCCAAGCGCCCCCTAGAGACGAATAACATTTGTTATTTTAACCATTAACTATGGTTTAATTGTCACCACCATAATGGCGT
The DNA here is from genome assembly GCA_014595695.2 of Epargyreus clarus clarus. Classification (NCBI taxonomy): domain Eukaryota; kingdom Metazoa; phylum Arthropoda; class Insecta; order Lepidoptera; family Hesperiidae; genus Epargyreus; species Epargyreus clarus. Next base: position 809,972 of record JACTTY020000116.1, read on the forward strand.
TGGCTGGCTGCCACCCCATCGAATGAATATTGTTTTAACGGAGTGACTTGTCGAATACTTATTGCTTATTTTAGTTTTTAAATCTTGGATATTTTTGAAAAGTGTCTGTTAAAATAAATTGTCTGCTTAAATTATGAGGTTTTTAGACCGATTTCTAGGTTGGATTTTGTGTAACTTTGTGCGATCATCTTAGTTCTCAGGGTACCTTTATTAAAAATCAATATATCATTTTTTTGACGTGAGGGAAACCTTCCAAAGGTACCATGGGAGCGACACGGGGTCATGTGGGATTCTTACCGCATTTATACCTCCAATTGGCCGTCCTCAGCGGTGCGTAGAGGACTAAGGATCTCCAAAGGAATGCAACCGGGATCCTCTTGGCTCGTCGGGCTACGTCCAGAGCATGAAGCTCGTCATTACATCTGATGTGTACGATGGTATGCGCCCACACATACCGGCGTCCCTCCCTGAGGCCATTGGCGGGCAGTTCGAGCTCCCACTCTTGTCACCCTCATCCCTGGAAGCCCCTTTTTAGTCATCTCTTACGAAAGGCAGAGGATACCGTACCCCTAATTTGGTACTGGAACTAAAGAGACAGTACAATTTTTACCTACTAAAGATTGACAAATAACAAGAGAAAACGAGACAGACAAAACTGCCAAAAGGGAAATTGTCAAAAATCGATTGATTATCAATAACGGGCGGAAGAGGACATTGTGAGTTATAAGCTTTTGTTGTATCCTTATTGTAACAAAAATAATGGCTTATGAATTAAAATCTGCAACATAATCCATCTACTGAAAACGAAGTCATGCTAATAAACTAGATGTAGCCAATTTACAGAACATAAAACAAACATTAGGAATCCTCGCAGAATCCCCGAATCAATCATCTCGATGATTCGCGTGTTTCTGTTGCCATTCATATTTATAATTCTGTTCATACTTACTTTTGAAATATTATTTTATGTTCCAGAGTTAGTGACAAGATAGTTTTGTGGTCTTATTTTCGAAAATGAGAAACTTGACTGTGTAAATGAGTCGCGCGAAAAAGCAAAGAAAGACGCCATTTTTTTAAACGGTTTTTATTTTAATGTAATGATAACACACCACATACATATGTATGTACAATCTATGTTAAAATCCATGAAGCTGTTTAGGACAGACATTTTTATATAATATAGGAGTAGCAGACGAGCATGCAGTCCACCTGATGGTAAGTGGCTACTGCCGCCCGTGCACATCTGTAATCAACCCCAAATAGGATTTGATATTCCTACCCGAGGTCGACCACAGATACGCCGCTAACTCTGAGGACTAAGCTGGAACGCCTCGGAAAAGTATGTCTCCCTTACTATACCCATCAAACAAGAACAGCGCTTAACACTGCTGTTATAACAGAAATAAGTGTGGTAGTGGTGCCGCCAGAGTTGATACATGAAGTGTCTACCTTCAATATGTACGGAGACGTATTTATCCGAGGCTATCCAACTTAGTCCTCAGGCATCTGTAATCAACCTGCTGTAACGGCAGTAACCACTTTCTATCAGATAAACTGCTCTCGTTTCCTTTCAACTTCACAAAAATCTTTTAGTATACCCACGATGTTTTTCTATCAGAATTTCGTCGAAAACAAATATTTTTCCCCACATCCCCCTGCCGTCAAGAAAACAGATCGCAGCTTCCGGCGTCGCTCTTCCGGCATGACGTCATCCGGGAAGCTCACAGGGCGGCCATTTGCCAGAACTTATAAAATTGATGACGTAACGCAGGGATTTTATGAAAGCTTTTTTGTGCTTTAGAAATAGGAGACAATTACTGCTGAGTTAATGTTAGATAGTGACGGATAGATTAATTATTGAAAGTTTTGTGATTTGACTCCGAAGGCGCCACGGCCATGCCTATTTTTGCCCAATAACAGCAGTTTTAAGCGCTGCTGTGTTCTGTGTTAAAGTGTGTGCTATGTGTGACATACTTATCCGAGGTGTTCCAACTTAGCCCTTAGGGTAGCAACACACAAAGATCTCTTACCTAAGGAGTTGATTACAGATAAATAAGGCAATGGTCACTTAATATTAGGTGTACGACATACTCGTTTGCTTACATATCTAAATATATAAATATATATAACTCAAAGGTGACTGACTGACGTAGTGATCTATCAACGCACAGCCCAAACCACTGGACGGATAGGGCTGAAATTTGACATGCAGGTAGATGTTATGACGTAGGCATCCGCTAAGAAAGGATTTTGATCAATTCTACCCCCAAGGGGACAAAATAGGGGATGAAAATAATACTTCGTAACGCGAGTGAAGCCGCGGGCAAAAGCTCGTAATTATATAAAAAGCCTGTGTTTTATGTAAGGAACTATAATTTGGCCTAATTAATAAAATATATGCGCATATCTTTCTTATTGTGTTGTATCATATCATAAATCCATAATTATATAATCGTAACGTAACACTCCAACATGACTGCTTTCCTTACAAAAATCGTTTCACCAGTATTTTTGCCCTCATACGACATGTTTTAAGAAGAATAACTTTTAAATTAACATTTCGTATCTAGGTAGATCACGTAGGAAACCACAGCCAGATTATTTTCTATAGTTTTTTTTATTAGGGAGCCATACTTTTCCGAGGCATTCCAGCTTAGTCCTCAGGGGTAGCGGCGTATCTGTGAGCGACTTCAGGTAGGAACCTAATCTTATGTGCGATTGATTACACATGTCCATAGGCGGCAGTAGCCACTTATAGTCCGCGCCAAACTGCTAGCCCGATCTGAAGTTGTTGCGAGCGGGTATAGTCATACAACCATGGCGACGCGATTCATTTTTATATCAGGTAAACAGCATGCTCGTCTGCTACTCCAATATTATATATAAACAAAATCTTTTTGACATGCCTCGCTTGTCAGACAAAATGTTACAAAACGATATCGTGAGGGTTGATCAGAATCTCGAGTCACGTATGTAAATGCGCTCAATGAGGCGTGGGGCGCTGATCGGCGGGGTGGGGCCTGATGTATTACGGTACTTTATTTAAGAACATGTTTTGCTGTTGAAAATACTGACGTTTTCGTGGGCGTTTGTGTTGTGGACAAGATTATAAAATCTAGCTACATTTAAAGAAAGAAAGAAACATATATAAGTAAAGATTACTCATTCCTAACAAGAAAGTGTAACCAGTTTTGACAATTGGCTACTTGACACTTTTTGGGAAACTGTTTTAATGTATTCATATACGTATTATATATGCCTTTCATTGATCATTTTTTCGAAAAAAGGGCTATTTATTAATAAAAAACATATTTTTATTACGGTAAACGGAACGTTACGCCAAAACAGGCGGTCAAGTGTCATTTCGTAGCGTGACGTCAACACATTGAAAATATAGAAATAAACTTCGACGCTACACATACTTCAGGGGAAATCTTGGGAATTATTTAACTATTATTAGAACAAATGTCAAAATAAAACAGCAAGTGGAAGTATTCATATATTTAATATAATATATAGATGTCTATGATAAGAATATAATTATAAGACGTCTATGAGAATTCTATTTTAAGGGCCCATTCTGTAATTAATAGGACACAATTAAAATATTTCATGACTGTGTTATTATTGCTTGTGCATGTGCACTGATTAACTTACAGGACTGTATAATTAAAAATACATGATTTGCTAATATTAATATTTTATTAACCGATTTCTTTGTTTATTTGGTTTATATGGTTCTATTAGTGAGTACACACAGTAGAACTTTTGTATATATTTATCATATGTTACAGTTACAATAATTACTACAGAATACCTAAGCTAAATTTTTGTGATGCTTGCGTGTCTGATTTTCTTCATTACTAAAATTGTTTTCCGTAACAAATGGATATATATTTTTATCACTGTCATTTTCAGAATTAAATTGCAATGCAATAATAGGAACTGTATGGTCACTTTTCTTCCTTCATCTTGTTGGGTAGGTTACGCAAGTAAAGAAGTACTATTTCCCGTGTACTTTACTTTATGTATTTCAGACTGGTGCCCACTTTCGAAACTTTTGGCTCCTCACTTCTTCTAGGCAGGACAGTCATCACATTTTCATTTTCATTGATGTACCTTGTGTTCAGGACAACTTTTACTTTTCATGAAACACAAACTTGCCTTCCTCTTAAACTGCACATACTCTATAACGTCGTCACTATACGATTGTCGGGAAGATCTGTAAATATAAATATAACCAATTAATAACCTTAAAACAGTTCACATAAGAATATAAGTATATTTAAAAAAATCTTAATAATCACTTGAAGACAACCTTTCTTCTGTCTGAAGTCAGTTAAGAAATGTTTTAATTGTCCGATATGATTAAATATAAATATAAAGATTGTTTTACTTACGTTGTTTATTTGATATTTCCATAGGTTATCTCACGGAAGTTTTTGTATCCATTTTGATTTATTGCACTGCATATATGGAGATTCTTTAAGCAGGTTCACGCTATCAGCTTTAATATAGTATGGCTTCATTTCGGTTTACAACATATTATAAATTCAACCAACTCTAACAGCAAACGATTTAATTATGGTCTTGTTTGGTTTCGATGTAGTGACGTCACATGACATTTGAGGCAGCACTGTCGCCGTTTTGGGATTTAAAATCCACAGATAAAAAATCGAAAATTTCTTTTAAAAAATTAAAATACTTAGAACGTATTAAAAAATAAACGAAATACTGCATAATTTATGTTTACTTATAAGCTATCATATCCAACATATTTCATATTTTATTGTTATAACTGTCAAGTACCAAATTGAAATTGTCACTGTCATCTATTTTCGTATTTGAAAAATATTAAAAAAAAAATAGTTTTTTAAATTTACGAATGAAACGATATTTCTCCGCACTTTTTCTTCGATTTCGTGTTTTTGCACCACCTAACTGTGCATGTCGGACTTGTTCCGCGTAAATTACACCATGATAGCTGAAGCAGTTCTGCATTTGGGTAAATAGGTGTGAATGACGGCTGAATTATATATATATATATGGTGACCTTAGTCGTCAGGAGTGGCAAGACATTGTGATCGGCTTCACATAGAACTCCTGTTTTATATGGAGTTTGTTACATAGACGGATAATTACTTACCACAACGCCTCTTCTCCATAACGAAACACCTTACTAAGTGGCGGTAGATATATTGACGTTCAAAAAGAGTTCTGTAAAAACATTTTTGACTTTGACCATTTGGTGAACTACTTAATTAAGTATTCTTATTACAACAATGCGGTCTAAGTGATGATAAACAGCCTTGATCAGCCAAAGATTCGTTCTTCAGTTCATGGGTATCTGAAAGATTTTTTGGAAGTGTAAATGTCTTGAATCAGCATTTAACACTATTGTAACTAATAAGGAACCAATAGAACGACAGTGGCGACGCAGCAAAATCTCGAAGGATTCTACCCTTTATATTATTTAATTCTTTTTTTTACTTTCTATTCTTTTTTATATTACACGAGTAGCAGACGAGTATGCAGTCCACCTGATGGTAAGTGGCTACTGACGTATGGACATCTGCAATCAACCAGGTAGGATTAGACATTACTATCTGAGGTCGGCCACAAAAGCGTCGCTACCCCTGAGAACTAAGCTTGAACACCTCGGAAAAGTATCTCTCTTACCACACCCTTCAAACCAGAACACAGCAGCGCTTAACACTGCTGTTATAACAGAAATAGGTGTGGCGGTAGTGCCGCCGGAGTCGAACCAGAAAGGGTTCTACCACCTTCAAGTTTATAGTTACGAAGTTAGTTTATAGTACCTCCTCGAAGAACTCTACTCATTAAATTATTTATTATAGTACTTTCTATTCATAACTCCATAAAGCATTTAATGATTAAAAACACTTAAACAAATGCGAGTGATGCATTTGTTCATCTCGTCATCACTTACTGTAATTAGATTGTTACCGAGTTTATTTAAAAAGCCATAAATCTTCGTCTATCGAATCAAAAGGACATTATGCCGAATGTTCACAGTTTAGCAGGCCAACAGATAAATAAGAGTTAGGACACGTACCCACTAATGTTTAGGGCTTAGGGTAAATGCATACTTACGTTTTATACAGTTTAAAAAATAAATTAAATGATTTTTCCCTCGGACGCAAATTAAAAAAAAAATTGCGTTACGTATATGTGTTTGGGTTACAGAAATTCCTGTGTGACATATTTTTACTTAATTGATTCAAAATTTTTGAGACAATTTGCTTTCAGAGACGGCAGATAGACTGACACAAGTAGTTATGTAAGAGTTCTGTTTTTTTGTTTAGACCTACGGAACCCTAAAAGGTATATTCCTCATTTTTCGTCGTCGTCAACACATTACTGTCCCACTGCTAGACACACGTGTAGGTTATTACAATGTTTATCTTCACCAATATAGAAAGTCATAAGTAACTAATTTCTTATCCGCATACCTACTAGGATTTGAACTTCGAACTTCACTAGACTATTTATAATCAATCTATTTATTTTACTTACTAAAGATCCAAATTAGACAATTTATAATATGTAGAAGTTGTAAAGTGCCAACCTTTAGTTTTTTATATTTGATCCTCTCGATAAAGCAGACGTGCTACCTGATGGAAATTAGTCAACGTCGCCTATGGACATTTGCAACACCAGAGGAGTCGCCAATGCATCGCCGGCTTTGAAGAACTCTTTTGGCACCTTTTTTGAAGACAAAACATTGTCATAACGGGCATGTATATGACGGCGGCGGCGTTTGGTTGCCATGGTTACGTTACGAAATAGATTATTATGTCGTGATTCTGCCGGAAAAAATGTGATAATTTGTAAAATTAATTACGAAATGAAGTAACTGTACTTTTGATTAAAATATGTGAGGAACCCAAAGTGTTTATTTATTATATTAAACAAAGTACGTCGGACACCCAGCCGATATATAAATTGCCGTAACATACTTGAAAATCCGACATGTTTCGCCTAATAATCGTGAAAGATAAAAACTTTTGACTATACACCAACCCTAATCGTATAGTAAAGACATTAATCCAAATTATACCGACGAGCGACAGGCGATTTTAACGACTCACGCTTCACTGCTCTCTCCCCTGACAGTTGTCTATGCTATATGGCTCTAGAATTGTTTATTGTTTGGTTAGAAGGGAACGATTCGCGAAATAACCATGGATAAAGAATGGAACCATAAAACTTTCGTCTTTAGAAATAAGTTGGGATTTTACTTAGATGTAGGTACCATAGAATAGTTACATATATAAATTCTTATATTATTATAGTTAAGTAATAAATAATGATAGCTAAGTGGTTGAAAAGCACCCTCTTAATCGAGGAGTCCCAGATTGAAATATCGGGCACGCACCTCTGATTTGAAAAAATATTTGCGTATTACAAATTAATTTTCACTTGTTAAACGGTGAAAGAAAACATCGTGAGGAAACCTGAACGCCTTAGACAGAGTATAAGGATCTATATATATAGATATTTGTACCGTGCCTTAGAGTTGCTAAAAAAGTTCTCAAAGTTGTGTTAAGTATACTAAATCTAAATCACTCTTAGTTTGAAAGGAGCTTGTGTCCAGCAGTGGGACAGTAATGGGTTGATGAGAGAATATAATGTTTGGTGGTAAAAAGAAAAGGTGGTAGAACTTTTGGCGATTCGACTTAAGCAATACTACACCTATTTTTGCCTGATAACAGCAGTGGAGCTGATGTGTTTTGATATATAAGGCAGACAATACCACCACCTGATGGTGGTCACTATCGCCAAGGACATCTGTAACTAACCCTATTTCTAGCTCATAACGGCACTGTTAAACGTTGCTGTGTTATGGTTCGAAGGGTGTGGTAAGGGAGACATACTTTTCCGAGGCGTTCCAGCTTAGTCCTCAGGGATATCGGCATATCTATGGTCCACCTCAAATACAAATATGCTGGCATGCTCGTCTGCTACTCCTATATTATAAAAAATATCAGAATGTTACTTGAACTTAGATGTGATGCTACCCCTGACAACTAAATTTAAACTCTTCGGATAAGTATGTCTTCTTTACCATATAGGTACTCGTTTTTTACTTATCTTATATATAAAATTCTCGTGTCACAATGTTAGTTACCATACTCCTCCGAAACGGCTTTACCGATATTCACCAAATTTTATACGCATATTCAGTAGGTCTGAGAATCGGCTACTATCTATTTTTCATACCCTTGTGATAAGGGTTGTTCACCCTTAAGATTTTTTATTTATATGGCAACACTACGTTTGCCGGGTCAGCTAGTATTCTATGTGAAATATCAGTTTATTAGAAGGGGTTTATTGGTCACCCTTCATAACTGACCACTAATTCCACCCCTAAAACAATTAAATTGTATTAATTTGAGACCAAGTCTCGCTTGATAACGGACCACGATGCAATCTGAGATATCTTAATGGTTATGGAGTTTACAGATGTTGATTTTTCATCTGGTTTGTAATATACTTGCCTATTTACTTGTTTTTACGTTTTTTACGATTTTTTCATTTAGTTTAAAGTATACATTTGAATAAAAAAATGATACTTAGACCTACATTGTTTTAGTATAGCAGTCATAGATTAATAAAGATACTACGCCGCCTTGAAATTGAATGAAGCCACAAACGGCTTATTAGTAAGTTATTTTTTTGAATTCTTGACAAATAAAAACATTTTTACAGAATATTTACGAATAAATAACTAATACTGCGTAATTTACATAACAAATAAATAATTATTTCAAATATTTTAGGGACATTTTAGCACGGAGACGTGGCAAAACTTTTTTACGCAACTATTTCAATTCTCAAAACTGGGTACATTTTCATGTTAGGAGTGAGTAATCTTTACTTATCTATGATAGCAGTATAATAAGTGGCTACTGCCGCCCATGGACCAAGTCTGTGATCAACACCAGATAAGATTAGATTCCTACCTGAGGTCGACCACAAATGCACCGTTATCCCTGAGTACGAAAATTTAACGCCTCGGAAAAGCATGCCCCTCAAACCACACTCTTCAAGCCAGAACACAGTAGCTTCTAAAACTGCTGTTATTAGAAATACGTGTGTCGGTGGTGCCGCCGGAGTCGGGCTATAAAGGGTTCTAACACCTTCAAACTTGTATTTATTTAGTTACTATCCTGAAAAAATCTGAAAGAATCAAAGAACAATTCTTATAATTTTAGCATCACACATACATACAACGTAAATAAACACCCATGCCCACAAACATTTTCTCTTTTCATTCTTTTAAATTGACTAGTAGGTACATAGATGTGGGAAGATTTTATGTTAGTTAATTTGTCCTCTTTTTCTACATTGTGAAGATTTTCTTTGCTACTTTGTCCAAGTAGTTATCTTATATAAAGATCTAATTTATATTTATCTTGTAGATGTTACGGGCGTGGTCCCGTTGTTTAGTTTAAAATAAAGCAGTAGGTGTTAGGGGAGGTGCCTGCCAATCAGCACGCAGGACAACAGGTGGTTGGCGGCCATTTTGAATTTCCACAAGGTACACCGTGGAATATAATTGTGGATTGTGGGTGGTATTGGGATATTGTATATATGTTTCGAGATTTTACGACACAAATGGGATGAGAATTCAATCCGTTAATGATGAAATCAATGTTTATTAATATTCAATCTATATATTTTCGCATATACTTAAGAAACTGAAAATTTTCGATCTTTGATAAGCTAAGTTTAGATAGATTTTGTATTAATAACGAGCTTTTACGATTATTTCCCTACCGTAAGCCTACATAAAGTAAGACAGTTTTTTAAGGCATAAGTATTAAAATTTTCAATTTTGATAGACAACATTTTGATAAATTCAGTGTACCAAAAACGAGGGATACTAGACAAATTTCAATTTTTAGTACCTACGTTAAAATTTGATAGAAATTGCGGGTGTAAGTTTCTTTTATAATATAGGAGTAGCAGACGAGCATGCAGTCCACCTGATGGTAAGTGGCTACTGCCGCCCATGGACATCTGTAATCAACCTCATATAGGATTAAATATTACCTGAGGTCGGCTACAGATGCGCCGATACCCCTAAAGACTACGCGTGAACGCCTCGGAAAAGCATGTCTACCGTACCACCCCCTTCAAACCACAACATTGCAGCGCTTACCACTACTGCTCATAGGCAGAAATAGGTATAATTAAATCGAATTACATAAGTTGTAATCGATTACCACTGCTCTTATACCTAAGGCAGAAATAAAAATGACTGTGATGCCTCCGGACGACCCACGAATGATTCTTCAAATCCACAATAAACTATCATTCTATCGGTTTTATATTTTTTTAGAAAAAAAGAAAGAAATAGATTCTATAACATAATTTATTTTCTTGAAACGTTACAGTTACAGTATAAAAACAAGCAATTTTACATTACGTACTTACATTACATAATATCTAATACAGACAATTATGCTTATAACAATATTTAGATTATAATAAATAATAATTTACTTTTCTTGTATAATTTAATACATAAATTTATGACACGAAAAAGTATTATTGATTTTTAAGCCATTGCAAAGAAGTTCGCCGTTGTAAGAAGCATATTATGGATTGTGTAGCACCTTATGATTGGATGTTTTTAGCGTGACTTACGAGTGTCCGTTACTAATAATCAGTCTGTTCAATTCTTTGCCAACCAAAAATGGATATTCGTCAATATTTCCCTACAAGAATTGGCGATATTTGGTACGAAAAAAAATTGACACACAAGTAGATTACTAAATAAGTAACAATAACTGGCGTTGGCCTATTATAGGATTTTAAATGGATGACGTCACATCAGCTCATCATCACAGGTAAGAGAGCATTGACCTGCACAAGCAGTACTGGCGCGAGTGTGGGCAGCCAGTGCGTGTGGCTCGGTGCGTGGTTGCACCAGCTGCCCGTGCACACGCACGCGTGGAAGCGCGATGACGTCACATCAGCTCATCATCACAGGTGAGAGAGCATTGACCTGCACAAGCAGTACTGGCGCGAGTGTGGGCAGCCAGTGCGTGTGGCTCGGTGCGTGGTTGCACCAGCTGCCCGTGCACACGCACGCGTGGAAGCGCGATGACGTCACATCAGCTCATCATCACAGGTGAGAGAGCATTGACCTGCACAAGCAGTACTGGCGCGAGTGTGGGCAGCCAGTGCGTGTGGCTCGGTGCGTGGTTGCACCAGCTGCCCGTGCACACGCACGCGTGGAAGCGCGATGACGTCACATCAGCTCATCATCACAGGTGAGAGAGCATTGACCTGCACAAGCAGTACTGGCGCGAGTGTGGGCAGCCAGTGCGTGTGGCTCGGTGCGTGGTTGCACCAGCTGCCCGTGCACACGCACGCGTGGAAGCGCGATGACGTCACATCAGCTCATCATCACAGGTGAGAGAGCATTGACCTGCACAAGCAGTACTGGCGCGAGTGTGGGCAGCCAGTGCGTGTGGCTCGGTGCGTGGTTGCACCAGCTGCCCGTGCACACGCACGCGTGGAAGCGCGATGACGTCACATCAGCTCATCATCACAGGTGAGAGAGCATTGACCTGCACAAGCAGTACTGGCGCGAGTGTGGGCAGCCAGTGCGTGTGGCTCGGTGCGTGGTTGCACCAGCTGCCCGTGCACACGCACGCGTGGAAGCGCGATGACGTCACATCAGCTCATCATCACAGGTGAGAGAGCATTGACCTGCACAAGCAGTACTGGCGCGAGTGTGGGCAGCCAGTGCGTGTGGCTCGGTGCGTGGTTGCACCAGCTGCCCGTGCACACGCACGCGTGGAAGCGCGATGACGTCACATCAGCTCATCATCACAGGTGAGAGAGCATTGACCTGCACAAGCAGTACTGGCGCGAGTGTGGGCAGCCAGTGCGTGTGGCTCGGTGCGTGGTTGCACCAGCTGCCCGTGCACACGCACGCGTGGAAGCGCGATGACGTCACATCAGCTCATCATCACAGGTGAGAGAGCATTGACCTGCACAAGCAGTACTGGCGCGAGTGTGGGCAGCCAGTGCGTGTGGCTCGGTGCGTGGTTGCACCAGCTGCCCGTGCACACGCACGCGTGGAAGCGCGCGTACAGCGAGATGCCGCGCGACAGCGGCACCAGCGTCGCCATCGGACTGCTGATGCAGCCGTCGTCTAAGTTCTGGAAGAGACAGGAGGTATGGTAAGGAGCAACCACCGCCTCAAGTGTTTCTAACGTAAAGAATTTCTGCGTTTTGATCAAAGGGTGTGACGAAGGATGTGCTGAGTTACATATGCAGCTATGATCTCAATCCTCAGGAATGGTATCTATGATCGGCTTCAATTAGAACATGTCCTAAGTATATGGAGTTGGTCACAGATGTCTATATGCACCAGTGTCCACTTATAACATTTACATAACCGTGCAGTCTGCAAGGTTGTTTTCAATGTATCAAGGTTGTATTCTAAAAAAATATAAATAAATTGTCATCATCTTCTTCTGACATCACAACTGACTACAAATATATTGTTCAAAAACAACGTTAACTAATTGGACCTTCATATAGATAGGATCCTTTTCGTTTAACAATGTCCAATTGTTTTTGCGAAATTTATAAAATTGCAACTGTCTTACGCTCTTGATAGCTTTTAATATCTGAACGCATCACTTTGCAAAAATATTACGAAATATGCTAGTTTAGAGAAATATTTCCACAACTCCTCAACTTTTCATCACGCAAACGGTAAATACGCCACCGTAAGATATAAAAGAGCTTTGAGCCCCTTACATTGAGCGCCATTTCGAGTTTCGCCATCCGCTTGCTGGCATAATGTCGTCCCATGATCGCTCGCTCCCTATTCCTGCAGGAGCGCTGCGTGTAGATGCCGCTGAGGTCGATCCAGCGCACGGAGCACCCGCCAGACCATCTACCGTACACTGATCGCGGCATTGATGAGTTCACGTGGTAATGAGGCCTGGAATTATTTTGAAAGCCCTTTGTGGGTCGACTCTGGATACACCACCACCGCCACACATATTTCCGCCAAATAACAGCAATGTTAAACGCTGCTGTGTTCTAGTTTGAAGGCTGTGGTAAGGAAATACATATCCGAAGCATTTCAGCTTAGTCCTCAGAGGTAGCAGTGCATTCGTGAGCGACCTCAGGTAGCAATGTAATATTTTTTTAGGAATGATTACAGATGTACATGGGTGCAGCAGCCACTTACCATCGGGTGGATGATATGTTTTTTTTCATAATAAATGCTACTTCTAGATACTAACACGTCCAGATACCGACAGTACTTCCGATACTTAGATATCTTGCCGCGTGCCGTCATGTCTACAGGCACCAGCGGTAGGAAGTCCCCAGCGAAGGCATCAGCACATTGAGCGTGCCGAGGGACCTTCTCTTCCTCCAGACCACACACGAAACACTAGAAAATGTCATGTTCAAAATTTATAGAAACGCTTTCTACACTCACAGCCCCACACTGGGATTCCCTTTGTCGTAGGTGCCATGGACACACACAGAGACAAATACACAAATACCCAGACCCAGAAACAGAAATTTAAATTCTTCATTTAGATGTCCGTCTTCGGGGATCGAACCCGGGAGCCTCAGCGCGTCAGACCGACATGGTGATCGCTCCGCCACGCGACTCGTCAAAACAATTTTTTGAATTCATACTTTAGGTGCACCGTGAGAGGAAAAGTATTTTTGAAACGATTCTTGTAACGGAAACTGTTACGTTACGAAAATAATTCACACCTGCAGTATTACTTAACTGCTGGTTGATTTAAAATATTAAGGGAGATATAATCATCTGAGGCATTTCATCTTAGTTCTCACTGTAGTCTCATCTAGGGTTGATTGCAAATGTCCATGTGCGGCAAAATCCACTTACCATCAGGTGGACTGTATACTTATTTGTTACTTTTTTGGTGTTAAGGTGTTAAGGTGGCAGAACCCTTTGTGGTTCGACTTCGGTGGCACCATCGCCACTCCTATTTCTGCCTAATAACGGCAGTGTTAAGCGCTGCTGTGTTCTGGTTTGGAGGGTGTGGTAAGGAAGACATACTTTTTCGAGGCATAGTCTTCAATCGATCACCCTCCTGTGGCCTACCTCAGGTAGGAATATCTAATCCTATCTGAGGATTACAGATACCTATGAGCGGCAGTAGCCAGTTATCATCAAGTGGCCTGCTTGCTCGTCTGTTACTCCTACATTATACAAAAAATCAAGTTTAACCTTAGCTATGATACTTCCAGTAGCATTCGCGTCATAATCTATAAAGTGTCCAGCTTTCACTGTTGTGGTTGGGGTTCCACACGTGGGTATCGACAGCTTAAGTAAAGTCTCATTGAGATTGTCCGTCAAATTCATTTCGTAGTCATATGTTAGGTTTGATATGATTTGCAGCAGCATTGGGACGTCTAACTGAAATTTTGTCGTCGTCCGTCTGTATGTCCTTCTCGTTGTCGATTTCGTCTTTGATATTGATATGGCCTTCCCTGCAGCGTCGGTTAGAACGTTCGTGCCACCTCCCTTACCAGTCGTTTCTATATCACCTGGCTCTTTTGTGCCTTGCGTTAAATCTCCTGTGTCTTTGTCCTTTTCCATTTCTACGTTTTCATCGCTTGATATTACTGAATCTTCTGCGTCGCTTTTCTCGGGTATTTCCTCGCCTACCTCTGTTTCTGGGCTGAAAGGTCTTACTGATTCTTTTGTGTCGCCTTTGGTGGTTTTTACCACCTCATCCTCATGTTCTGCAGTGGGAGGTTTAACCGGTTCTTCTATGCCTTCAGTGGGTTTTTTGGTTTCCTCTAGTTCTGTGGAAGCCTTTTCTGGTCCTGCGTCGCCTTTTTCAGGTTCCTCATCCTTTGCTTCAGTTGTAGCAGGTATTTCTTCTTCCTCTCCTGTTTCGGTCCAACTCACCACATCTTTCGCTGGTTCTGTTGGAGGTTTTGTGGGTTCTTCTTCGTCGCCTTTATCAGATTCTTCAGCTGGGACTACGTCTTCTGGGGGAGGTGTTTCCGGCTCTTCATCATCAGCCTCTCGCTTTTCCACCACAACACCCTTAGTAGCATCCGACGTTGAAGGTGATTCAAAATAATCTGGTGGAGTTTCAGCCAATGTTTTGGGTGTAGTTATTGGCGTATGATATGACGTCACTTGCTGTATTGTGTCAACTTTGCCGGGTTCGAAGGAAACGACTTCCCAGATCTCTTGTGGTGTGTACATCTCATAAAAAGGGTAATAGGGATGTACATTACTTCTTCTGGTTAAACTTTTAGGAATTTTCGAAACTACAGCAGATTCGTTTCTATACTGTGTGTGCAATTTCTGGTGCTGGTAATATGAGTTATATGGGAGTGGTGTGGGATCAGCTCCGCGTACCTCCCGGAGCTGAGTGAACGAGTTTTCTTCGTGCCCCGGAAGCATTTGTTGTATCGCTCCTGGAATATGTAGTTTATATTAGTGCTATTTATATAGACATCCAAAGGCAGAAGTTTATTAAAAAAAGGAAGGAGACAAACATTCATAGATTATAACACATACAAGTGTTTATTTGAGTTTGCCATTATGTAAATATTATTCTAACAAGTACTAATTATGTTACTTATTTCTGTCCTAAGTAATTGCGGTGTCGGGGCTATCTTCTGATTTGAAGGTTGGTAGAGAAACACTAATAAAATGAAGTTTAAATTACCTAATCTTAAACACGGTAATGTATGTCAAGGAAACATTGTAATCGTTAAAGGTGGTAGAATCTTCTGTGTTAGGGCGGCACCACCACTACGCCTATTTCGGTCTAATAACAGCAGTACGCTGCTCTGGTTTGAAGGGTATAGTAAGGGAGACACTTTTCGGAGACGTTCCAGATTAGTCCTCAGGGCCAGAGGCGCATCTGAAGCCGATCTCATGTAGGAATATCTAAACCTATCTGGGGTTGATTACGGATGTCCATGGGCGGCAGTAGCCACTTACGATTAGGTGGACTGCACGCTCGTCTGCTACTTCTATATTACAAAAAAATGCTCTAACACGGTAATGTATGTGAAGGAAACATTGTCATCATTAAAGGTGGTAGAACCTTCTGTGTTAGGACGGTACCACCACCACACCTATTTCGGCCTAATAACTGCAGTGGAACCACAGATTAATAAATAGTTACTACGTAAGAACGCTGCTGGCTTAAAGGGTGTGATAAAGGAGACATAATTTTCCGAGTTTTAAATCAGTCCACAGGGTTAGTAATCTGTAGCCCACCAAAGGTAGACATCAAGTCCTACCTGGGATTGATTGTGGATGTCCGAGGGTGGTAGCCACATACCATCTGAGCTACATGTTTATTTGCGACTTCAGTGTTAAGAAATGATTATGCTTTATCTAGATATTGACGTATAATATCAGTATAAATGTATTGTGTGTATTTATTAAATTATTTCACAAAAAAATATTATAGTCTAGTCGTTAAAAAACTCGGCGTCTTGATCGAGTGGTCCGAGGTTCAAATCCCAGGCACCTCTGATTATTCAATGTTATGTGCGTATTAGAAATTAATTATCACTTGCTTAAATGGTGAAGGAAAACATCGTGAGGAAACCTGCATACCTGAGAAAGAAAAAAAAGTTTTCAAAGGATTGTGAAGTCTACCAATTCGCACTTGGCCAGCGCGGTGGATTACCTAATCTTTCTCATTCTAAGAGGAGACCCATGCCCAGCAGTGGGACAGTAATGGGTTGTTGTTGATGATGATGATGATTATTATTAAATTGTTTACTTTTGACTTCTTCAATTTCCTCTGGACTTAGCGTCTTGATAGTCGGCTTGCTTTCAGTATTCTTGTTTGTAACGGAGTCTTCTGAGTTATCTGAAAAAGTCAAAGTTAATAGTCACTAAGTTTACTATTATGTAATACAAGTTTACTTTTAAAGCTATACTTTTGCGCGTTTGGGAAAAAATTATGAGAGGAATTTTGCAAATCTGATATATTTTTGTTTAAAATCTCGGTAGGGACAGCCTAGAGGTTAAAACTCGGCAGTCAGCCTCTCACTCTAGGAGTTCAAGGTTCGAATCCCAGGCACCTTTGTTTTTCAAAGTTATGTCAAAGTTATTAGAATTTAATTATTGCTTGATTTAACGGTGAAGAAAAACATCATGAGGAATCGTATTCGCTTGAGAGTTCTTTAAAAAAAATCTTATAGGTGTGTGAAGTCTACCAATTTACACTTGGCCAGCGCGGTAAATAACGTAAACCCCTTTTACTCTGAAATATATGTATTTATTGTTATATCAAAGTAGGTATACACAAAGTACTTTTTTGTTTTCGAGGGGGAAACCTTGAAAAGGTACCCGACGACGTGGGAGCGACGCCGGATTAAATATAAACAAGACAAAACCCCCCCGGTAGCCGTCCTCAACGATTGTTGGAGAACTCTGGGATCTCCGACGAAACACAACCGGAGTCCTCCAAGCGCGATACCCCGTTCAGACTCTACCCTGGGGGAGCAATTTTCGCCCCTTACTCACCATCTGGTGTTTATGACGGTATGCGACCACACATACCGCCGTCCTTCCCGGGGTCGCTTAATGGATGGTTCGAGCTCCCACTCTTGCCGCCCGTAACCCCGGAAGCCCTTTTATTCGCCTCTTACGACAGGCAGGGGATACCGTAACCCCATTCTAGTCCCGGTACTACAAGAACATTGCACAAAATACCAACCGTATACAGACTCTTGCAACTCATAACTGCCATAATCATACTTCTTGTAATCTCCATACGGAGTTGTGGTTATGTGGTCAATCCCTTCAGCGCCCTGCAACGCTAAAACCACTGTAACAATTTCCAAAAGCATTTTGTCCAAAGAAAGTACTCACGAGCGAATTTTGACCGAAAGTATGTGAAAATTGTCCGAAAAAGGAGAAATTACGAAATTTACATGTCTGTAGTTATCGAAACGAAAAATTTGTGCCGCGTTCAAATGATGTTTAGTGCTTGTGCAAGTAGCTTAGTACTTACGCTAGTGTTCGGTTAGTAAAATCAGGATTATTTTTTGTGTCCTAATGTTACTACACTTGTCAGCCACGCAAAGAGTTCTGGGTTCGATCCAGCCACGAAGACATCTAAATGATTAATTCAAAATTCTGTTCAGGTTTGGATGTTTGAATATATCTGTGAGTGTGGGTATAAATAGATTGCACGAATCTAGTGTAAGTTTTAAAAGTCTCCTTCTTAAGGATTTTGCGTTTTCGCATTAAATAAACAAGTCAGAATGTATTTCTAGAGTGAGAAGAAGTTACTTACTTAACATGCCCAGCTTACTAAACACGTATTTTTTTATACAACAGAAGCAGAAAACAATATGCAACCCTGCTGACGGTAAGCATTGACAGCCCCAATTGATATCTGTACCTTATAGCCCCTAAAAACCCGAACACAGCAGCGCTACACTGTTATAAAATAAAAATTGTTGTGGACTACACAGAGGAGCGACAAAGCGTTCGATCACTTAAATACTTTAATTATTTTGTACTCAATAAATACTTAATAGCCACTTAGACGCATAGTACTAGCGCAAGTAACTTTCTGTAGTGTAAAGACAACAGATTTTGACAGCGTTTGACATATGTTTTCTTTTAACTATTTGATGTAAATTATAATTTTTGGTGACTAATAGAGTGCCGGGTTTAGCATACAAGTAACATTATAGATGTCGCCGTATTCGATAGTAGCAGACCGCTCTATGAAACCGTGTACTTATTAGTTATTAATCGAGATCTCGATTAATCAAGTCGATTGCTTAACAAAAGGTGATAGAACCCTCTGTGGTTCCACTCCGGCGGCACCACCGCCACACCTATTTCTGTTATAACAGCAGTGTCAAGCGCTGCTGTGTTAGGTTTGAAGGATGCGGTAAGGGAAACATAGTTTTCCGAGGCGGTCCAGCTTAGTGCTCAGGAGTAGAGGGGCATATATGGCTGACCTCAGGTAGGAATTAAATGTTATCTGGGATTGATTGCAAATGTCCATTGGCAGTAGCAGCCACATACCAACTTGCTTGCTTTTTGCAAATTCTATATCATAAAAATGCAATATTCCACGAGGAATCGTCTACTTTGGTCTGAGCATTAGGTATCGCCTCCCTTATATCTAAAGTACCTATCTAAAGTAAATAACATATCTGATATAACTTTTCCGAGGCTTTCCCCTAATCAACAGATTTATTTCAAAACAACTCTTAAACTATTGGGGTAAGGTGTAAAGTTCTACAAACGTCTGGATTGTAGCCACTGGCGCCACCCAGACATCGCTACGCCAACGAAAAATATCTTTTCATAATGATTTTTGTACATACAACCGAAAATGTACCCAATTTCGTGATAACAAACTCGAAATTCGGGAACGAAGTGTTTTTGGCAACTAAACGCATCTGAAAAGCGAGTCAATACTGAAATTGCGTGAATCTACACAAAAAGCAACTCTATTTCAACCGTATTGAATGTTAAATGCAATGTCTAAAGTAATAACTTACAACGTTTCGTAGTCGTGTCGCATTTGGCGCCACAGAGTCGGACGCCATCTTGTCGCGCGCGACTTCCGCGTAAGCCTATTATGGCTAATTTACGGTTATGGCAACTCCGAGCTTCCACTGTACGGTTGGCGTTCCGCAAAGTGTTTTTCTAGCAAATGTAATGCAAAGGCATTTTGGGGAGTTGTTTTTATTGCTTTGCGAAATTTTGCGCATCCCTTATGTAATTTTTCGGTTGGGAAATACCGTCTATTGTGTTTTCTCCCTATCAATAGACCAATAAGAAAGTACCTACTTGTTTTCTACAAAGTGAAGTTGGTGTAAAATCGAAAATATACCTAATTTGTCTGACTAGACGGTTAAGGGCGACACTGAGTCGTAAATTTTGTCGCATTATTGGTCTTAGAAAATTAATAATTTTAGTTCATAGAGAAAGTTTAAATAAATGCTCAGATCTTTGCATTGATGATTATATTATATTACAAATAGGAAAACTTTGTTTGTTTGTTTGATTCTAATGAATAGGCTCAAAAACTACTGGACCGATTTTAAAAATTCTTTCACCAGTCGAAAGCTACATTATCCACGAGTAACATAGGATATATTTTATATGAAATATATTTCATAAATAGATTTTGAGGCGGTACAAAGTTTGCCGGGTCAGCTAGTCGTAAATAAATGGCTATTATTAAAACTCTATATTTCTGCTACAGTCAGCGCCGGCTCTATCCTTTGTTCAGAATTAAATAGATCAAGATTGTCTTTCATACGAGAATTAAAAATTAATCAATTGCTCTTACTAAACGATATTATGGTTATTACATTTTTAGTAACATCATTTTACCCAAAATATTCACTAAACGTTACTAGATAAATAATTATATAGAATGTTAAACTTTTTTAATACCTATAAAACTTTTGCAGACTTGAAAATCTCTTTTGACTTCTATCAAAAATTTAAAAATATTTATTTTACTTTTCACGTGAGAGTATGTGACTGTGTTTTTAATTTTAATTTTCCCCCTTTTCGAATTAAATAAGAGCAAATGCTCCCAAAAATTATTTGTGTCTTGTTAGTGGTGAGGGTGGTAGATGTGGCTTACCGGGATGAGGAACCGACGAGTGGCTGTGTACATTATAAAGAAGGTAATGTTGGAACAAACTTATAAAAAATAATTACAGACATACTTTTTCGATGCACTCCAGCTTAGTCCTCAGGGGTAGCGGCGAATCTATGGCCGACCTCAGGTAGGAATAAAATAATAGAATAAAATCTTTTTTTATAATACAGGACTAGCAGACGAGCATGCAGTCCACCTGATGGTAAGTGTCTACTAACCCCCATGGACGTCTGTAATCAACCCCAGATAGAATTAGATATTCCTACCTGACGTCGGCCACAGATGCACCACCGCTACCCCCGAGGACTAAGCTGGAACGCCTCGAAAAAGTATGTCTCCCTTACCACACCCTTCGAACCATAACACAGCAGCGCTTAACACTGCTGTTACTAGTTGGAATTAGGTGTGACGGTGGTGCCGCTGGAATCGAACCACAAAGGGTTCTACCATCATTCTATCTGAGGTTGATTACAGATGTATAGTTCGCGTAAAACTGTTAGTCCGCTCTGAATATAGAAATAACATAGCGTCGCCATAGCAAATTGTATGACTACACCTGCTCGCAACAACTTCAGAGCGGACTAGCAGTTTCGCGCGAAATATACATGGACGGCATGCCACCTTACACCAGGTGGATTGCATGCTCGTCTGCTACTCCTATATTATAAATACTCCTTAAGTATATTTAAATCTGTTTTAGATGCTGATGAAGATATCGAGCCTCTTACAGTCCGAAGATATGTAGCGAAGCGAACTGTTAAAACTTTAAGCCCTAGAGAAATTCAAGCAGTTAGGGGTAATTACCTTATTATTAATAGAACCTAGATCCCTGATGACTAATAACAGTATTGCAATATCGGTAACTCCATATTTTAGGAGGATCAGTTATTAAAATATTAATGGTATTCGACGCACTATATTCTAAACTTACAAAATAATATAAACAAAAATACTTAGATAGATATAACTAAGATGTTTCAATTTAAGTATTTTTAATGGTATTTTTATTCTTTGAACTAACCCCTAAAAAATCATAAATTTGAAAAAAATATTTTCCAATATTTCCCATCAAAATTAGAATAATGTGCGAGGAATACAATTTGTATTTATTTTGATTGCAGGAGCCATAAAACAAATGCTTTCTGGTCATAAGCAAGACAGGTTGTTTAGTCCAATGCCATCAAATGAAAATTTTGAGAAAAGATCTATAAAAGACAAACGTCTACATGAGCCAGTAACAGACGATTCTTATGATAGTCGGCAAATGAGAACAAAAAACACTTACTTTACAGAACATACAAGTGAAACAAAACTTGAAAGTACAACTCTAACTACGACTGAATCTGAAAATGATATATCAAGTTTAAATGACGGTGTCGACGCTAACTATGAAATTAATGAGTTTAACGCAAGAATACCTACACGGTCTTTAATACCACTCAGATTTGGTGGTATAGCACATGCAGAGGAAACTACAAAAGAAAATTACCAAACTGAGACTAATGAAGAGGTTATAGGTGCAACAGAAGCGATTGTCACGCGAGCAACTCTATTGGGTACATTCAGAATAGATGATACTTTATCGAACACAGAAGGCAGTACGAAAGAAGATTACCAAACTGATGCTAATGAAGAAATAAGCACAATAGGAGCAACTCCTACACGATCCTCTTTACCCATTGTATTTACGTTTCAACGAACAATCACAGATGAAGCTACAAAGGAAACGACTGACGCCAACGACTTCATTGGGACAAGACACAATTATGCTTTGTCAAGCACAGATGATAGTAGTTCAGTAGACTATCAAACTGAAGCAAATAAGCTAGAAAGAACAGGGCCTGATTCAGCAACAATGGCTATAACCGGAGAAATTAAAGATAATGAAGTAAAAGTAACAGCAAAATATTTTGGAACAAAAAGGCCTGGAGCGAAACAGATTGAACTGAAAACTAATCTGAATGATGCTGTAGTGAAGGATACTGCATTAAGAGACACCGAAGAGAACGACGAAGAGAAAGATACTGAAGATAAAGATATTGAAGGGAAAGAATCTGAAGAGAAAGAGACTGAAGAAAAGGAGAGTGAAGAGAAAGAGACTGAGGCAAAAGAAACTGACGCAAAAGAGACTGAATCAAAAGAGCCTGAGTTGGAGGAGACCGAAGTGAAAGAGACTGAACCAAAAGAACCTGAGTTGGAGGAGACCGAAGTGAAAGAGACTGAACCAAAAGAGCCTGAGTTGGAAGATACCGAAGTGAAAGAGACTGAACCAAAAGAGCCTGAGTTGGAAGATACCGGAGTGAAAGAGACTGAAGCGAAAGAGACTGAAGCGAAAGAAACTGAAGCAAAAGAGACTAAACCAAAAGATACAGAAGCAAAGGAGACTCAAGCGAAAGAAACAGAAGTACAAGAGACTGAGTCAAAGGACACTGAAGCAAAAGATACTGGTAAAATGGAGAGCGAAGCAAAAGTGAGCAAAGTAGAAAAGGCTAAGACAACGAAATGGAACAAAGTTATAAAAACAACAAAGACGACAACGACAACAACAACAACAAAACGAACGACAAAGTTCCAACTGGACGTGCCAGCGCTGTTGGAGATCATCGCAAATCTCACTTACGATTATGAGATGAATTTGACGGACAATTTAAATGAGACTCTACTAAGGCTGTCCATACCGACGTGTGAGACGCCTACCACCACTGAGAAGATTCGTGATTTTATAGATTATGATGCGAATGCTACTGGCACTATTGTTGCGAAGGTGGGTTTTGATTTTTAGGGTTCCTTAGTCGAAGGGTAAAAATATAAATCTGTTAGTATGTCTCCAGTGTCTGTCCGTCTGTCACTAGCTCACTAGGCTCTATCTATCTTTTGAACAGTAGGTAGACACTTAAATTTTTTAGAATATGTATAATCGTTATTCATATTCCAAAAATTTTGGGCCACTATAACAAGAAATACTAAAATAAGAAAGCTTAAAAATAAAAGGGGTCGCCATATAAGAAACCGCTATTTATAGGCATTCTTCACTTCATCTATTGAACCGTAATAAGTAGAGAAGGAACTTTTTCGCAATGCTAATATTTCTATGGATGATACTAATAACAAATAGTCAAAAAATAAAAAAAAAATTAATATAATTATGTTGTCCTACGGAACCCGCTGCGTGCGAATTCGACTCGCACTTGGCTATTTATTTATTTAAATATGTCTACTTTTCCCAAAGCTTATACACGTAAACTCTCTACTTTTCAACACTAACAATTTAATTTCAAACCGTGTTCATTTGTAGTGTTTCGTATGCGGATTGGAGGAAGAGGCTGTACCTCGGCACGCTCAATGTGCTGACGCCTTCGCTGGGGACTTCCTGCCGCTGGTGCCTGTGGACATGACGGCTCGCGGCAGGATATCCAAGTATCGGAAGTACTGCCGGTATCTAGACGTGTTAGTATCTAGAATATCGGCTAAGTGAATGTCTAATTAACGTGGAAGGTTTCGTAACACCAAAATTTTCTGATTTTTGTTTTTACCGACTCCAAAGAGTTATGTTTTTCGGACGTATGTATGTATGTATGTATGCATTTATGTATGTTTATATGTATGTATGTATGTATGTTAAGAAATAGAAAAGCTGGAAAGATATAGAATGGAGAAGATAACACTTTTTGCTTACGTGGGGATGAATTAATATCATTGCACAAGCCACATACGAAACTTCGTTTCAAAAATCAAAACTATAAAACGAAATAATAAAAAATCAATATGTATACATAATACTCGTATATCAACAATCAGTATTGCCAACTAGGTACTGATTTTTTTCCAAAATATGAGGTAAAATATTTACCGTTCTGTGTGGTTCAGTTGAGGAGTTCCAATAGCAAAATATTATTTTATATTGACGCTTTGTAATTTCCCTTTTTGTGGGAATACAGATGTACAAACTAGAAATGGCATATGTAAGCTATAGAAACTAATTAATTCTATGACAGTAATTGTCCACCAGAATAATTAATCATCTCTTCTGTGCACGCCCTACAACCCATACGGCTTGACATATATATAAAATGTCGTTAAATTCCTCTCAATCGTGTGAGTAACATAGTCTTAGCAGTCGATTATACTTTTTCCCTTTAACTTCCTTTCAACTTGCAGCCCACACTACCTAGTAAACGCTTCAATGCCGCGGTCAGTGTACGGCAGATGGACTGGCGGGTGCTCCGTGCGCTGGATCGACCTCAGCGGCATCTACACGCAGCGCTCCTGCAGGAATCGGAACCGAGCGATCATGGGACGGCATTATGCTAGCAAGCGGATGGCGAAACTCGAAATGGCACTCACTGTAAGTGAATAAATAATAGTTAAAAAAAACTAAAAAATACGCTTTTATAAAAAATTCGACCAAAAAATTAAAAATGAATAATAGTTTAAAAAAACTAAAAAAATACACTTTTTATAGAAAATCCAACTAAAAAATACAAAATAATATTTTTAAAATTTGAATTAAGAATAGTGTAAATAAGATAAAAATATTTTTTATTGTAAAAAAAGCGTGGGGTGCTTTTTAAGATATTATCAAAATGATAATCCTTCTACTCAATATCTATCAATAAAATATTTATAACTATTGACACCATGCTCGAGGTAATAATATAAGTTGTGACTATGACGATGAGCTGAAATCATATATGCCTTTACATTTGGCAGCAAGAAATGGGAACAATGAAATAGTGGAAATCTTGTTAAAGGAAGGTGCAGATGTTGAAGTGCTGAATGAATAAGGATGATGAGACACCGCTTCATGATGCTATTAACAACGGACGCGTCGAAGTTGAGGTCAGGTCAGGTCAGGTCAGGTCAGGTCAGGTCAGGTCAGGTCAGGTCAGGTCAGGCCAGGTCAGGTCAGGTCAGGTCAGGTCAGGTCAGGTCAGGTTAGGTGATCGGCGCGCCTGGTAGATTCCTTTATTGGTCTTGACGCAGACCTTCCGGGTCTCAGGAAAACAAAAATCGCTGATCCTGATTATCCTAGTAAGGATAACGGGTCAGAATGTTTAAAATATTGAATTGTCATCGGTCCTTAATAAGTATGCCAAATTTCAAGTTAATCCGACGTTTTGAAGGGGGTTAAAATCATGTTCAAAGATTCCGTTATATACTAACATACATACGTCTGAAGCTAATAAAAGCGTATTAAAAATGGTAGAACTCTATGTGATTCGACTCCAGCGGCACCACCACCACACCTATTTCTGCGCTGCAGTGTTCCGTTCTGAAGGGTGTGGTAAGGGAGACATTCTTTTCCGAGGCGTTCCAGCTTAGTTCTCAGGAGTAGCGGCGCATCTGTGGCGTACCTTAGGTAGGAATTAGGGTTGTTGTGAATATCAGCATCAGCATCAGCATCCGCTGATTATCAGCTTTCTTTTAAATATCAGCATCAGCATCCGCATCCGCAACAAATGACGCTGATTTTTAATGCTGATATGAAGTTGTAACGTGTTCGTTGAAGGCGGGACCGAGCTTAAATCACGTGGAGTTTTAGCCAATCACAGACGGTTTATAAACACAAGTTGTCACTTGTTCCCTCATCAAACAATCATTCGATTGTATTGACAACGTAATTTGGTCAGACATCAATGACTTTCGATCATAATTCAATCAATCAATAACAGAATTATGTATTCAATTCATAATGCCACATCCAGTGAAAAGTGCAATATGACCAAATATTTCGTTATTGAATAAAGATACGGCACAGTGTAGTATTTGTAAAAAAAAATAACAAACAAATGCCGACTTCTGTGTCACTGCTAAAGTGGAGGGTAGCTAAAGTGGATGTTCGTTTGGTACATGGTTCTGAAATCGGTGCTAAATATCTTTCGTTGGATAACGGCGTAAACAGCGTGTTCAATATTAGCGCCGGCTTCAGAGATATGTGCTGAGCCAAAATTTGTGTCAGTTGATTTTTGCTTTGTAGTGACATGGAAGTCGATTGTATTTTTTAATTTTTATTTTTTTTTCACCTTTTTTAGTGATGACATACCTACTAAAAATCTTACAAACGCACTAGTCGCCCTTACGATTTTTAAAAGTTCCCCTCGATTTCTCTGGTCTGCCATCTTCAGACCCTGATTTCCTTATAATTATAAAATATATTTATATTTAGTATTTCTAAATATCAGCATCAGCATCAGCATTAGCTGATATTAATCTGAAAAAATCAGCATCCGCTGATCTAGTAAAAACCTGCATCAGCAACAACCCTGGTAGGAATATCTAATCCTATATGGGATTGATTACAGATATCCATGGGCGGCAGTAGCCACTTCACCACCATCGGATAGACTGCATGCTCGTTTGCTACCTCTACTTCTTATTAAATTATCCTGTTCCAGAGTTTGAATGAAGGCTGCATCAGCAGTCCGATGGCGACGCTGGTGCCGCTGTCGCGCGGCATCTCGCTGTACGCGCGCTTCCACGCGTGCGTGTGCACGGGCAGCTGGTGCAACCACGCACCGAGCCACACGCACTGGCTGCCCACACTCGCGCCAGTACTGCTTGTGCAGGTCAATGCTCTCTCACCTGTGATGATGAGCTGATGTGACGTCATCGCGCTTCCACGCGTGCGTGTGCACGGGCAGCTGGTGCAACCACGCACCGAGCCACACGCACTGGCTGCCCACACTCGCGCCAGTACTGCTTGTGCAGGTCAATGCTCTCTCACCTGTGATGATGAGCTGATGTGACGTCATCGCGCTTCCACGCGTGCGTGTGCACGGGCAGCTGGTGCAACCACGCACCGAGCCACACGCACTGGCTGCCCACACTCGCGCCAGTACTGCTTGTGCAGGTCAATGCTCTCTCACCTGTGATGATGAGCTGATGTGACGTCATCCATTTTAACACGCTTTTTTTATAAAGAACCACTGACTGCCTGACAGCTCCCCACACTTGCACCAGTTCCGATCTATGTCAGCAAGCATCAGTAAGGTCAAGTAACTTAAGTTCCGTGGACTGTGGGAATCTTAGGTTCTGGATGAAACGAATGACGTTGGATGATAACTAGAGCGGCGACTATGGAGATGTTGTTCGGTGATTTCACTTTGGAACATGAAGCAATTATGGAATAGCAAGGTTCTGGTTGTAATGAAGCGAGAGATTCTTAAATCTTCTGGGGTTTTGTGATCTTAGTGATTTCGATCCAAGATTTGAGATTGTGGAGAAAAGAATTTAGAAACATTTAGCGATTTTTTTTAAACACACAAATTACCTAAGTGAGTGAGGAATATTAGAACAAGAAGAGAACGAAGAAATTTTAAATTATTAAATGACTTTTGTTATGTTCTTCAATATGTGTATTTTGATAGATGATGATATTGGTAGTATTTATTGGCTTAATGAAAGATTTTCTAAATTCAATTCTATTATATTATAGTCCGCACCAAACTCCTAGTCCGCTCTGAAGTTGCGAACAGGTGTAGTCATACAATTTGCTATGACGACGCAATTCATTGCTATATTCAGAGCGGACTAGCAGTTTTACGCGGACTATATGCAAGATCAAGTGGTTTTACAGTTAAGTTAGTTCCCGTCATTTTACATGTAAAATGTTTGTTTGTATAAGAATCTGTTAAGTCTAATCCTATCATATTTTTATACGCCTTTTATGAATAAATCGAAAAGGGGGAATTGTCTTTTGTACATAGTTTTGTGTTGTACATTATTATTATTGTTGTTTTTTATACTTACAAAAATAAAAAAATAAAAATTTATAATATTTTAAGTTTTATTCTTCCTCCAATTTGTCAGACATGATAATTATTTAATTTAATTTGGTAGAAAATTTATATATGTAATCATAATTATGTAAATTAAGTATGCACTATGTAGTTTTACAAGAAAAAAATCATTATTATAATTTACTCCTGGATTGTAAAATACTGCCATCTATGAACCGATACACGAAATATATTGCTTCGATTGTAGGCATGTCATGCATACAGTCACCTTCGTGTCGTAACGCCATCTAGTGTTGAAAAGAATTACCACGACATGCGCGCCTCTAGTGATGAAAATTGGAAACTTTCAATCTATCAGAATCACAGACCTGTATTTGTTTTGATCAGAATTTATAAGTATAACAATAGTAAGCAACAGTATAAATTAATTATTTATTAAAACAAACCGTAAAGTATTTAATAATATATTTTTATTACGATATAAATATGTTTGTTGAGATATTTCGAAAAAATCTTTGTTGTTAGTTTCTAACGTCCATTAGTAAGACTAATAATCGATTTTAAGCAATGTTTGTCAACCAAAGTTCTAAATTTGAAAAATTTTAATAATAATCGTCAAATTATAAACTTTATTAGGCAAATATTTGTTAAGATTAATTTCATGAATAATACACGTTATGTTGTCTAAGTTTTATCTAATTATTATCTATTACATTGATTGTGGATACAAGATAAATTCTTGGTAGTAATATATAGGTTTATGTGTGATGTGTGCGAATTAATTTGCTATTCCACTCGTTCAACCTGTTTGCAAATTATATTTGGCATGAGCCACTACCATTTGTAAAAGTTGCATACGAGATTATTATGACTTCTCTTTAGACTAAGCAACGTATCTAAGATTGGAGGTCAATCCATAGTTTATAGTCCTTAACCTCTGTTAGGTTTAGGTGGTAGAACCGTTTGTGGTTCGACTCCGGCTGTACCACCGCCATACCTATTTCTGTTAAAACATCAGTGTTAAGCGCTGCTTTGTTCTGGATTGAAGGGTGTGGTAAGGGAGACATACTTTTCTGAGACATTCCAGGTTAGCCTTTGGGGTAGCGGCGCATTGGTGGCCTACCTCCGGTAGGAAAATCTAATCGTATATGGAATTGATAACAGATGTCCATGGGCGGCAGTAGCCACTTGCCATCAGGTAGACTGCATGCTCGTCTGCTACTTCTACATGTTAGAACCAGCATAGTTTGACCGGGGAGGTATAGTCCGCGTAAAACTGCTAGTCCACTCTGAATATAGAAATGAATCGCGTCGCCATAGCTAATTGTATGACTACACCTGCTCGCAACAACTTCAGAGCGGACTAACAGTTTAACGCGGACTATACCCCCAATCACCATACCTATTTCTAGCGTGAAGTAGTTCTATGTTTCAGTGTGCGGGTGTGAATGCCAGATTACATTTTAATGCTCGGGAGTGACAAAGCATCTGTCATCAGCTTCAAATAGATCCACTGTCCTATGGAGCTTTTTACAGAGGCATGGGTGGTAATGGCTACCCATCAGATGAACGTGCACGTTTACTTAAAAAAAAAAAACAATTTAAGTAATTTTTAAATAGTCATCATAAATAATTGCATTATGAAATTAATAATTATCTTGTAAGAAGAAATATGTGCTTTTATTTTTATTATCTGTTAAATAACTGATAACAGTATTTAGAATCGACATCTCTCCGTTATCTCGTGGTAGGGGACATAGGTCAATGTCGCCGTGTGGGGTGACCTAGCTGTAGGACAGGTAAGGATATTTTTAAAAAATAAATTGATAAAATATAGTAATAAACTAGTAGTACTAGCTCGTAAGAAACGATCATGCAGTCCACCTGATGGTAAGTGGCTACTATCGCCCAAGGACATCGGTGATCAACCCAGATAGAAATAGATTCCTACGTGTGGTCTGCCACAGATGTATTTTTACCCCGGAGGACTAAGCTGGAATGCCTAGGAAGAGTCATCTCCCTTACCACACTTTAAACCAGAATACAGCAGTGCTTAACACTGTTGTTAAATAAATAACTAAATATTTAGTTTTTTTTAACAGACCAACCTTCAAACCAGGACACAGTAACGCTTAACACTGCTGTTATAACAGGAATAGGTGTGGCGGTGGTGCCGCCGGAATTGAACCACAGAGGTTTCTACATTCTACCATATTTACAGTAAAACACGATGAGTTCTTCAATAAAATCACCAGAATTATCCGCCTAAATAAAATCACTTAGCCACCATACCAGTACTAGGCATACAGTGTTAGCAAAGCAAGCTCAGTCTACCCAAGACTTAACATTGACTCTCACGCCATGGCGCGGATTATAGTGTTTTACGTTCTTACCTGTTTATTTTATTACGGAGTAAGTTTATTTGTGATTTATAGAATTATAATTTAAAGATCTATTACTTAATAACCAATTACTGGCTGATTCACGAAAGTAAACAAGCAGAAATTTTGCTTCATTTAAAAATATCGCAGATAATGTTAATCTTACTCATTAAGATTACCGTGTAATTGTAAAATTCTTATGAAAGGATATATTTACGTTTAAAATATTTGGATTATTCAGTTTTGGATATTGCTGTTATAACAGAGCAAAAAGTTTTAAAACTTGAACTGCCTTATTAGACCTGCATTTATCTACATTTTATGTTTTAATGCGATCAATTTTAATTGGATTTTACTTATAAGAGAACAGAAAACCCATATAAATAGTGTGTAATTTTTAACATTGGACAACCGTTGGAGTAGACGATTCTTGGATGCCCTCCTGCAAGGTGGCGCGATGATCTGCACTGTGAGGCTGGAACTACCTGGATGAGGAGAGCCGAAGACTGGGCTCAGTGGCGCACCTTTTGAGAGGCCTATGTCCAGCAGTGGACTAACGTGGGCTGAAGATAGCTAGATATTCAACACATAATTTATAGAAAAGTTATAATTTCAGAAAGGTGTCGTGACACCACCGAAACTAAAACTGAACGATGGTAGAGACATCCCCGGAATAGCGCTGGGAACATGGCTTGGTAATAATACAAAGGTAAATATACAATTTACCCTTTAAACATGAGAAAAACTTTGTGTGTGTGTATATATAGGACTAGAACTAACGAAAATACACATGTTTTTTTAATAATATAGTAATAGATAGTGCACTCCACCTGATGATACTACCGTCAATGGGCATCTGTTACCAACCCCATATAAGATTACATCCCTATCAGATCGGCAACAGATACGACGCTACCCCTGAGGACTAAGCTGGAACGCCTCGGAAAAGTATGTCTCCCTTACTACACCCTTCAAAAACCTATCATTTCACAAAGAAATAATGTTGATTAACTATCTAATCAGATTTTTATTTTCTTTCGAAACTGATTTTTACTTTCAATCATATTAAACCTTCCATAAATTATTATTTCCCCTCCGGGCCCTATTTCCTTGTGTATCCAGGATTCCTAGCATTCTATAAGAGCCCTTTAAGGCCCTTTACACTTTTCAAACCAGAACACATAAGCGATTCACTGCTCTATAAGTCAGAAAAAGGTGTGATGCCGTCGCACTCAAATTATAACGAATTCTAGCTTAAAATCCTTAAATCCAAAAAGAAAAATAATAACCGTCTTTTCCCCACATGGCCGTGTGGAGCCGTCTTCGAATGAGGTGGAACTGGCAGTGACGTGGGCGGTGGAGGCCGGCTACCGGCACATCGACACCGCGTACGCTTACAAGATAGAAGACCAGGTCGGTAGAGGCCTGAAGAAGAAGATGGCGGACGGCGTGGCGAGGGAAGACCTGTTTATCACGACTAAGGTAATTAACAACAGAAATGAAAACAATTCCACCTTTGGGATAGGAAGTTTAATAAAATATTTACGGTATCTATCTTGGATTAAAGATTAAAATCAATTATTTCGAATAATTCTTGAAATTTGTTCACATTTTGAAGCAGTTGTTGTTGTTCACACTTTTTAATGTTACATTCGGTCTCTTACTTACGGTGCAAGGTTCGAATTCCAGCTCCCGCCGCAGGACATTTGTAATCAACTGATAAGATTCGATTCCGACCTAAGAACGACCATAGATGTGCTGCTACTTCTGAACACTAAACTGGAATGCCTCGGAAAAGTATTTCTCTTACCACACCCTTTAAGCCAGAACACAGCAGCGATTTTTTCTCAATTCATAGCATGGGAGAGAAGGACAAACTTATGTGTAAGGAATATCCCTTTCTTCTTCCAGCTATGGAACGACCACCACGCTCGTGACGAAGTGGTGCCAGCGCTCCGGGAGTCCCTGGGCAAGCTGATGTTGGATTACGTGGACCTCTACCTCATTCATTGGCCGTGTGGACAATTTGTGAGTATTAGCCTTTACCGTGATTTGATTGTTGAGTTTGGCCACGAGAGATATCCTTGGACAGCAGCCGTGCTCCGACAGTCTCAGTTCGGAGCTTGTATATATGTGCAAGATGTTGAGAAAACTTCGATAGCGTGATTCAGCATTCGTGTAGCGCCATCTCTTGACGAGTAGCGAGGAGTACAATATAAGAACGCCACGCTAGCAATTCTTTTAATAAGATTGGATTAGCAAATGAGGATGCAGTTCATCTGATGGTAAGTAGTCAGTAACATTAATGGTTAGTGTCCATGGTCCATGGTCCTGAAATTGGTAATAGCTGAAAAGACTAAGTTATAACGACTAAAATTTGCCTATAACATATTTCAAATGAAATAGAAAAATATGTAAAATCGAAAATTTGTGGTATTTGCAACAATTAGATAATTTTCTTAAAATTTGTAATTTTTTCAAAATCAGTAATGTTTGCCTAAATGAAAGGAATTTTTAACGAAAATTTGTATTTTTTATTTCGAAAAATTTTTTGTACCTACATTTTGTTTTGAAAACAATTTGTAAATCTTCGAGACATCCAAAACTTCAGATCATGACCTTATTAACTTCCAGGACAACCAAACCTACGATTACACAGACTACCTGGAGACCTGGCGCGGCATGATCGACGCCAAGAACCTGGGCTTGGCGAAGTCCATCGGCCTCTCGAACTTCAACCAGGAGATGATGGACAGGATCGCGGCGAATGGGCTGGAGAAACCAGCTGTTCTCCAAGTCGAGGTTTGGCACCTTTATATTTTTCATACTACATACGTAGCGGCTGAGCTTGCAGTTCTTCTGGCTACTGCCGCCCACGGACATCTGCAATCAAGCCCTAATAACCTGAGGAACCTGGAATCTCTTGAATAGGTTTTTTTTTTGTAATATTAGGGTAGCAGACGAGAATGCAGTCCACCTGATGGTAAGTGGCTACTGTCTGTGGACATCTGTAATCAATCCCAGATAAGATGTGATCACTACGAGTACCAGAGATCGGCCACAGATGCGACGCTACATCTGAGGACTAAATTGGAAACCCTCGGAAATGTTTTTTTTTCTTTTTATAATATACGAGTAGCAGACGAGCATGCAGTCGACCCGGCCCTGATAAAATTAAAGTCCTACCTGAGGTCGGCCTAAAAGGAACACCTCGGAAAAGTATACAGAACGCAGCAGCTTAACACCGCTGTTGACACAAAATTGAACAGAAATTGTTGACCAGTTGAACAGAAATTGATGGTGCCGCCGGAACCTAATCACAAAGGGTTCTGCCACCTTCAAAATAATTTAGTAATTTGCACAGAACATAAAAAACAGTACATTTCCTAAATTACGAGTACATTTACCTTCCTTTTCCAGGAAATCCGTATCCAGACTATTCAACCATACACTACTATTCTTAAAATTGTTAAAATTTCTCCCCAGCTGAACCTCAACCTCCAACAGCCAGAGTTGCTGGCGTACTGCCGCGAGCATAACATCGTGGTCATGGGCTACACACCCTTCGGCTCCATATTCTACTCCAAGGCTAAGGAAGACGCTCCACCACCGCGAGTGGACGACCCCGAGCTGGTTGCCATTGGGAAGAAGTACGGGAAGACCGTGCCTCAAGTCGTGTTGCGATATTTGGTAAAAACGCTTTCTACACTTGAATATATTGGTGGTATAGTCGCCGCCAAACTTCTAGTCCGCTCTGAATTTGTTGCCCGTAGGTGTAGTCAGAGAGCCAGTGCGGAACACAACTACAAGCATATACTCCGTAGCAACGTAAGGGCATACTAACTACGCTGTCCCCGTGGGCGAGAGCAGCGGGGGGTGCCGGAAGGTCGCCTTGTCGTAGTCCCGCTGATATTTACACTTTGCTGTTGCGACGCGACTTGTTTGTATATTCAGAGCGGACTAGAAATTTGGCGCGGACTCGAACCCTGTTTTTGTACTTGATGTAACCATCGTCACTCCGGCGGAATAGTCACAATACCAGTCTCACGCGCAGAGGGTTCTAGGTTCGATTCCCGGCCAGACAGATGTGTAATTAATTAATCTGTTCTGAGTCTAAGTTATTGTGTATTCAACTATATATGTGTACATGGCATCCACGCTACAACTACTAGTATTGGACAGTGATCGTTTTTTATATAATATAAGAGTAGCATACGAGCACGCAGTTCACCTGATGGTAAGTGGCTACTGAAATCTGTAATGAACCCCAGATAAGATTATATTCCTATCTTAGGTTGGCCACAAATGCGCCGATACCTTTAAGAACTAAGCTGAAATGCCTCGGAAATCTCCCCGATTCTCGCTTACCACACTTCAAACCAGAACACAGCAGCGCTTAACACTGCTTTTATAACAGAAATAGGTGAGGCGGTAGTGCCTCCGGAAAAAAATAGTATATCTATAACTGGTATGTTTTAATGTACTTAATCCTTTTTATAATTTTCCAGGTGGAGCTGGGCATTATCCCGATTCCCAAATCTCTAACCAAGTCTCGCATAGAACAGAACATAGATATATTCGACTTCAAATTGACAGAAGAAGAGAAGAGTCTTCTGAAGACCTTTGACAAGAAGTACAGGACAATCCCGCAGTACAAGTGGCTCGACCATCCTTACTATCCGTTTGAGAAGAAACAATAATGAATTATATTTTAAATCTTTTTAGTAATGTCGTTTTATTTTTCGCATTCTTCTCCGAACACCTTTCTTTCATACCTTTGGGGTAGACTTCACATATCTGTGAAAACTTTTTTTAAAAGATTTCTCAGGTAAATAGGTTTCCTCACGATGTTTTCCTACACCGTTTATGTAAGTGATAATTAATTTCTAAAACGCAGATGAAAAATCAGAGGTGTCTCTGGGATTTGAACCTCGGGCCCATCGATCAAGAGGCCGAGTTTCTTATCCACTAGGCTATCACTGCCTACTAAGATCATATACATAGCATAAACGTTTTATTTTAAATTTCTTTTCACCTTTTTTGCATTAAAAATCCTATGAAAATAAGTGAGTTTTTAATTTAGGCTTTTTGCACGGAACCATAGACATAGATTTTTTTCGCTATCCTTTATCTATGCACGGAACCACAAAAAGTAAAATAAGCCTATTATGTATAGTGGAAAAATTTAACAAAGGAACAATAACTCATTGTGACTTCACATCGGTCTATAAATAAAAAAATTAAACTTACTTAGCAGAACATGTAACTAAGTTTTTTATAACCAACAAGCTGTGCCTGCGACTTCGTTCGCGTAGACACAAAAATAAATTTTAACAAAAAAAATAAAACCGACTTCTATGTCACATAGAAGTCGGTTTTATTTTTTTGGTAAAATTTTTTTTTCACCCTTTTTAATGATGATATGCTAACGTTTGTATTAATATTATGTAAAATTGTATAAAGGTGATCATGAATAAAGGTAAGGTCTGAATTCATACGGATTGGACCCACCCGCTCGCAGGGCGCTGCCGCGCCCTTCTCGCTTAGTTTTATATTGTCTTATATGTTCCAACCTAACCTAACCAATTCAATACGAAACACTATAGGCGAGGCTTTATGAGATACTAATAATTGGCTAGGTTAGGTAGGAACAGATAAGTAAATAAATCAAACTAGGTGGTAAAACTCTGCGAGTGAACCGGTCCAATTTACATTCATTCAATAGTTAAGAAAAGAAAAAGGAGTTGAAGGTCAAATTTTTCAACATATGTCTCTGTCTAGCAACTTCATTACAACAAATGTATATTCTATATACTTTACATGGGAGGCACATCTGCATCATCAGGATTGA
The DNA here is from genome assembly GCA_014595695.2 of Epargyreus clarus clarus. NCBI lineage: Eukaryota > Metazoa > Arthropoda > Insecta > Lepidoptera > Hesperiidae > Epargyreus > Epargyreus clarus. The sequence goes on from JACTTY020000116.1 coordinate 846,621, forward strand.
AGAATTGAAGGTCATATCTTCCATCATATGTCTCTACTCAAAGACCTCATCATATATTCGTAAGCTCCAAATGCCTAACTTGTATGATTGAGGCAGGAGGCACTTCTGCATTATCAGAGTTGAAGAGTAGAAGGTCAAATTTTCCATCATATATCTCTACCTATCAACCTTATTGAATATTCATAAGCATCAAATGGCTAACTTGTATGGTTGAGGTAGGAGGCACCTCTGCATTATCAGAGTTGAAGAGTAGAAGGTAAAATTTTCCATCATATATCTCAACTTATCGATTTTATTAAATATCCATAAGATCCAAATGCCTAACTTGTATGGTTGAGGCAGGAGGCACTTCTGCATTACCAGGGTTGAAGAGTTGAAGGTCAAGTTTTCCATCATATCATGTTAACCTAGATACTCAATGTTCATTTTAAGTTTCATGAGAATTGAGTGGGCAGAAGGTAAGTTGTCATAAAATATGTAAAAAGCAGGGGTAGTGATGATGAGTTCCACCCCATAACTTAAATTCTAATCATCAGAGCATACTAATGTTAAGGTAGGAAAGTACCGCAACGAAACACCCTTTCATATGAAAAAACGAAAATTAAAATAGGTTAAGAAATACTCGACTTATTCAAGTTTATATGAAATCGGGTTTTTTCCAATTTTCCGGGAAAACTGGCGGAAATTTTCAAATTTCCTCGAAATGGGACCCCCTGTGAAACTAGTCACATACAATGGTGTATGAATCATGTCGATCGGTCGCGGCATCGTGAAAAAATCGCCGAACAAACATAAAAAAAAAAAAAATAATAATAATAAAAATATATATATACGGTCGAATTAAGAAACCTCCTCCTTTTTTGAAGTCGGTTAAAAAAAGGCGTAGATTCAGAATATAACGTCAATTGTACAGCGCCATCTATACATGTAATAAGCATATATTTCACTAAGGTGGTAAAACCATTTGTGTTTTTGACTCTGGCCGCACCACCGTCACACCTATTTCTGCCTCATAACAGCAGTGTTAAGCGCTGCTGTGTTCTGGTTTGATGGGAATATCTAATCTTATCTGGGGTTCATTACAGATGTCCATGGGCGGCAGTAGCCCCTTACCATCAGGTGGACTGTATGCTCGTCTGCTACTCCTATATTATAAAAAAAAGTCTGCATACTCTTTTGCAATTTATTAGACGTAAGTACAGACACGCGAAGCGTATTATATATAGATTAAGTACCATTAAAATGTATAAAGACGCAGTGTTACTAATTCTGCCTAATTAATTTTTTAGCCTAACACCTGGCCTCGCCCACATCCCCTGCTTTTTCTATAATGTAAATTGGATGTAAATAGAAACATGATTGAAGTAATAAAAAGTTCTTAAAAATTAGCTAAGCGCGAGTTGAACGCACTCGGCAGGTTCCGTAGCCGTACTAGGTACTAATTTTTCATTTATTTTTCAAAACTGTTTGTTAAACTCGTGTTAGGACACGTGACCTGATCGAAAATTCGTAAGACCCTCATGTTTGTGTACGATAGCTCGATAAATTTACCTTACCACATAAATAGTACTACTTTTATACTGATAATTAAAGCAATTCGTGCAAAATTTGTTTCTCTAATAATTAAAAAATATCAAAAATGCACAACGTTAATATTCAAGTTTTCACTTCTGCCAGCACCCCCGAAGTGCTACCCGTTGATTCTTTTTTTTTTAATTTTTAATTTGTGTTTTAATATCAGCCATAAAAGTAATTTAAGCACTAGTAAATAAAGCGAAAAATAGCGGCTGCTTCTATAGTGAGTCCTATTTATTTTAAAGACTTTTATTATTAGTTTTTGCTGTTATAGCGACCATCATTACATAATCTGTAAAAATATCAAGTGTCTATCTTATACAATGCACGAGACAGGCGGACAAACAGCGGAGGCTTAGTATGGTTTTATTTTTAGCTTTTGAATGCAGTACCCTTAGTACGAGTTTTTACGTTTGCTCGAAAACGTTCAACGTTTACGTATTCGCTCCTACAGCGCTCCCGTGGACCGTATCGGAACTAAATTCCGCAGTAAAAGTTTAAATTAAAAATGTAAAAATAACTGCATTGCATATATTTTAAAATTAAATGTCGTTACAATTGACAATTCAGTTTTTAAAACTCATAATGCGAAAAAGTTTAGTTCCGATAAGGTCCTCGCTGTGTGAGCGAATTCGTAAACATTGAACGTTTTCAATCAAAGGTAAAAACTTATACTAAGGTACAGAACCCTAAAAATAGTGTTAAGGAACTCCATTCGTAAGTTCAACTCATCATCATCATCATCATCATCAACCCATTACTGTCCACTGCTGGGAACGGGTCTCCTCTCAGAATGAGAAGGATTAGGCCATAGTCCACCGCGCTGGCCAAGTGCGTATTGGTAGACTTCACATACCTTTAAGATTTTTTTTTATAAATCTTTCAGGTATGCAGGTTTCCTCACCGTTTAAGCAAGTGTTAAATAATTTCTAATACGCACATCAATTTGAAAATCAGAGGTGCGTGCCTGCGATTTGAACCTCGGACCCCTCGATCGAGAGGCCGCGTTTCTTTACCACTAGGCTATCACTGCTGTTCAACTCGCACTTGTTAAATTATGATAATTAGTTACGTAATACTTAACATGAGATCTCAAGTCCGAGTTTACCGGGTTTCAACTTAATAGTCTTTTTTATGGAACTAGATTGTAATTGTGTTATTTTATCAGATTTAACCTTTAGGTAACTTACGAATACATAATGATATTACTCAACTATAACGAATTAAGTATGTACAGTACTTTTTACCCGACTGTGAAGGAAGGGTTATGTTTTTCGCGCGTATCTTGTTTTTTTTTATATTATAGGAGTTGCTGAATATGCAATCCCCCTGATGTTTAGTGGCTACTGCCGCCCATGGACATCTGTAATCAACCCCAGATAGGATTATATATCCTATATCCTATCCTACCCGAAGTCGGCTACAGATGCGCCGCTACCTCTGAGGACTGAACTGGAACGCCTCCGAAAATTATGTCTCCCTTATCAGAACACTGCTGTTATTAGGGAGAAATGAGTGTGACGGTGGTGCCACCGGAGTCGTACCACAAAGAGTTCTACCACCTTAGCTATTAATAATAATTCGCCAAGTACGAGTCGAACTCGCACATGGAGGCTTGCGTACCATCAAATGTTCGTTATTATTAACTTATTTTTATAAAATAACCTTATTAAAATATGTTTTCTTGTTCTTATTTGTATTTATTGTAATAGCAGCTTGCAAACGGATTGTAAAAATTTCAACTGTCTTCCTAGTACGTTTAACAGTGAGGTTGAAAACTGCCGAAAAATACCGGTTTGTTGTATAGAGACCCCTTTTAATATTCAACTTTATTCTATTTTTAGTATTTGTTGTTATAGCGGCCACCGTTATCCTCTGTAAAAATGTGTGTGTCTACCTATTACGGTTCCAGAGTCTATCTCTGTCTCTGCCCTGTGACAGACGGACAAACGGACAGACAGAATCTTAGTAATAGGGTTCCGTTTCTATCCTTTGGGTACGGAAAGCTAATAGTATAATACAGATATTATTAATAGTATATTAAGTAAGTAATAGGGTTTAATCCTTTAAGTACGGAACTCTAAAAACGAAAACGTACAAACATTATAGAGTTCTTCAAAGAATGGCTTACGTCTGTTTGAATGCAAACCTTGTTTAGACCATTGTGGTGATAGGTCGTGTACGGGTGTGACTTATCCGCGTTACATTCTATTTATGTTTCATTTATAAATATGACTTGGAAATCTATCGTGTTTAGTGTCTTTGTGCTTTTCGAGGTGAGTTTCATGTTTGTTATTTTAGTTTATATTTTATTTAGACTTTTCAAGCTATGAAAGTTAATCACTGAGCATTCCAATCTCAGGGCTGCTGGAAGATTTTATGTTGAAATAAGCAGTCCTTTGCACTATATTTCTATACCTAATGTTTGCTATTAAAAATTGTTTTTTCCGTGTAAATAAACTTATAAATAAAATAAATAAATAAGTAGACGTTCATATATAAAAGTTTTTAACACGTTGGCTGCGTAAAAAAAAACAGTAACTTTCAGCTAGTGCGACGGCAGTCCAAAAATGCATCCACTTGACTTTCTTATTGTGCGTGGCAGGCCTTTTCGACCCGACACCTCTGGGTGATATTGAAGCCCTATTATCTTAGTCAAGGCGCATTTTACATTACAAATTTTTATACTTTTAAAATCCTCATGAATCACTTGTCTATACATTAGTCCCGCCCCTGGCTCCTCCAAATAGAAAATGAGAAATTAGCAATCGAAAATGTCTGGTCGATAAGGCCCGATACCGCACTAGAGTGTAATTTTTGAAGTGATGGGTTAGTAAAAGAAAAGAAAATATCGAGTCATTAATTTTATTAAATTTATTATATATAATATGTATAATATATAAATTTATATGAAAATATCACTGTCTTAGTTATACCCAGGTTGTTAAGACAATGCAGGCGGAATCTCTGATCGTCTGAAAAGTAAGATGATGCAAACTCTTTAAATAATTACTGATAAATAAATCAAATTAAATAACACTACTGAATTTAAACTTACGTGTTTTTGTATAGTTGGAGACAGATTTCATCACATGAATTTTTGTCCCACTGGGGCTGACGTGAATATGATTTCTAGAACCAGGCGACTCATTCTTTTTGTTTTCGACAAAATTTCTTCGTCACTTTCATTGAAGCTAGCACAACACTACTGGCGGCTCAACGCGTACGCATCTGCACAGTGCGGCAACAGGTCGCGAGCGGTCATCCACCAAAACAGGCCTGCCCCCGCACTGAGATAACTTTTTTTATGTTCTATGCGGCGGAGGTCGAAAAAGGCCTGCCGCATTATTAGATTGCTATATTTCTACATTGTTGGTCACAAATCGAAAACTATATTTGTCTTTGTCATATTCGTAAAAATACCCAAGAAACAGGTTTCGCACTAGCGAGAAAGACCTATTTTTCCTGTGCGCATATTGGTTTGGCGCCGCGTCGGGCCGATTGTGGGTGAACCGCAGTGAACGTGTTAACAACCAAATACTGTTAAGTCTTTAAAAATAAGAAGTATTACATTTATTTACATACGAGCTTAAATTCTTATTTAAGCTATTTTATAAATAATCAATAAATGTAAATGAAATTATTATCAAAAATATTTATTGATTGACCAAGTGGGTACATACATAAATAAAACTGTTTAAGAATTTTAATTGAAATAACAAGCGAGCATAGAGTCCATGTAATGGTAAATGATCGCCGTTCATGGACATTGGATTGCAATAGGATGCAATAGAATTATAAGTAGATTTAAATGTGGTAGAACCCTCTGTGTTTCGACCCCCGCGGCACCACCGCCACAAATATTTCTGCCTAATAACAGCAGGATTAAACGCTGCTGTGTTCTGGTTTGAAGGCTATTGTAAGGGAGATATACCTACTTTTCTGCGGTATTTCAGCTTAAAAGCGGGGTAGCTCTCAAGGGTAGCGGCGCATCTATGGCCGACCTGAGGTAGGAATATCTAATCCTATCTGGGTTTGTATTTCTAAGTTTTGTAATATATAAATACTTAGATGTCATTGTGTAAGTACACGCTCATGTTTACTTAACCCCTACCCTTAATTGCTCAAATTTTAATGAAACTTTGTGATTACATGATGATCATAGAAAATAGAATGATGAATAGAAAGTTAGAGATATACGTAGTTTTTTATATAGAAGTAGCAGACGAGCATGCAGGCCACTTGATGGTAAGATTACTGCCCATAGACATCTGTAATGAATCCCAGATATGATTAGATTCCTACCTCAGGTCGGCCACAGATGCGCCGCTACCCCTGAGGACTAAGCTGGAATGCCTCGGAAAAGTATATCTCCCTTACCACACCCTTCAAACCAGAACACAACAGCACTTAACACTGCTGTTGTTAAGCAGAAATAGGTATGGCGGTAGTGCCGCCGAGGTCGAACCACAAAGCATTCTACCACCTTAAAGTTTTAGAATCTAGAGTCAACCTATAGGTTGCGCTACCGCGATTTTTGTTGCAGGAAAATAATCAAATATTCATAAAAAATCAAGTAGGATTATGTAAATGGAAAACCACAAAACCTTGACATGCCTTGACCCGTCGATATGCATTGAATCATAATACAATAAATAAAGATAGAGGCTAATTAATATACCTACCTCAGATAAAAAACATAACGTATTTATGTACGGAAGAAATGAAATTTACAATTATGGGCGCCGGTAGAGGGTGCAAGGGGGTGTAAGGTCTAAGCTGGAACGCCTCCAAATAGTATGTCTCCCTTACCACACCCTTCAAACCAGAACACAGCAGCGCTTAACACTGCTGTTATAACAAAAATAGGTGTGGCAGTGGTGCCGCCGGAGTCGAACCACAAAGGGTTCTACCAACTTAATTCGGGCCACCTAATTTAGTCATCAGGTAGCGATGCATTTGTGGACGACCTCAGGTAGGAATCTTATCATATCTGGGGTTGATTACAGATGTCCATGAGCGGCAGTAGCCACTTACCATCAGGTGGACTGCCTGTACGTCTGCTCTCATATCATAAAAAACATAGCGATTTTTTTTTCATTTATTCACAATTTGCACTTGTGTGACAGTGCCATGTTATTTCGTAGTCTGCATTTTTTGGTCTGAGACGTAGATAAAGAAAAGTGTAATATGTAAATTCTGTCTATAAATTAATTATGACTTCTTTATAGATTTTTATGAGAATTCTCTTAAAATATATATTTACAAAAAGGTAATATTTAAGATCAGCGTTGTGGAACGGTCACTATAGTGGTCTGACACGCAATTCTCCGGGTTCGATCCCTGGCCAGACAGATCCTTAAATGATGAATTTCGATTTTTTTAGGTTTATATGTATGGGTAGCCGTCTTTGTGTATCCATGGCACCCACGTCACAAAAAATCCTAGTGTAAGACAATGAGTGTAGAAATTTACACTTATTTTAAATATACCTTTGCCTATGCCTTATATTTTTTGAAGGTGGTAGAACCCTTTGTGGTTCGACTCCGGCGGCACTGCCGCCACACCTATTTCTATCTAATAACAGCAGTGTTAGGTGCTGCTGTGTTCCGGTTTGAAGGGTGTGGTAAGGGAGACAGACTTTTCCGAGGCGTCCCAGCTTAGTCCTCAGGGGTAGCGGCGCATCTGTGGCCGGCCTCAGGTATGATATCGAATCCTATCTGGGGTTGTTTACAGATGTCCATGGGCGGCAGTAGCCACTTACCATCAGGTGGACTGCATGCTCGTCTACTACTCTTATATTATAAAAAACATATATAAATTTTAAACTGTAGGTACCTATTAGGTAGGTTTTAAATTTTCCACTACACGTAATTTCATAATAACTAATAACTTATACAAAAAAGGCTATGAAAAAAATAACAAAGGTATCATGTTTTGCAGTTTTTGCTTATCTTAAAAAAGAGCAATTATTGTTCCAAGCCCGAAACTTGACTAATTTACATTACGAACACTATTACAAAATAATAAAAAGCAACCAAATGTAATTATAAAGATTTGAAGGTGGTAGAACCCTTTGTGGTTCGACTCCGACGATCATCTGTTTCTGTTATAACAGCAGTGTTAAGCGCTGCTGTGTTCTGGTTTGAAGGGTGTGGTAAGGGAGACTTCTGCGAGGCATTCCAGCAGCGCTGAACACTAACGTTATTAGACAGAAATAGATATGGCGGTGGTGGTGCTGGAATCGGTTCACAAATAGTTTAACTTCATTCAAAACAGACATACACATTCATTCATCTCCATACACATAGATATACAAGTATATTATAAATCTATGCATCCATCCTTATAAGTCCACTGCTGGACTTATAGGCCTGCCCTAATTGCGCCACTCGAAATGGTCCTAAGCCATCTGAATCCAGCGGTTTCCCGCCGTCCTCTCAGGTCACCAGTCTACTTTTTTTTATATAATATAGGAGTAGCAGACGAGCATGCAGTCCACCTGATGGTAAGTGGCTACTGCCGCCCATGGACATCTGTAATCAGCCCCAGATAGAATTAGATATTCCTACCTGAGGTCGGCCACAGATGCGCCGCTACCCCCGAGGACCAAGCTGGAACGCCTCGGAAAAGTCTGTCTCCCTTACCACACCCTTCAAACCGGAACACAGCAGCCTAACAATGCTTTTATTAGGTAGAAATAGGTGTGGCGGTGGTGCCGCTGGAGTCGAACCACAAAGGGTTCTACCACCTTAAAACTAGGGTTCTACCTGGTCGGAGAGGTCCTGAACTCCTTTTTTGATTACTCCTTGTGCCTTTTTTATTATACACGTAAATATATCGACGAATTCACAATGATAATGTCTTAGATACTTATAATCCTTATCCTTACTAATATTATAAATCCGAAAGCAACTCTGTCTGTCTGTCTGTCTGGTTGTCTCTTCTTCACGCCCAAACCACTGAACCGATTTTAATGAAATTTTGTATAAAGATAGTCTGAGACCCGAGAAAGGACATACAGGATAGTTTTTATCCCGGAAATCCCACGGGAACTAGGGATGGAGATCTAAGATCGATTAATCGGAGAATCGATCTTTTGGACCCAAAACATCGATTATTTTAATCGATATTAGTAAGGATTGAATCGTAAACTATACATTTGATCAAGTGATGATCTTTAGTAAAGTTGAAGGTACGAATTTTCACTTTATGTATGTTATTAGTATGTTATATTATTTTCTAATAAAAACGGGCGAAACCCCGGGCAAAAACTAGTTGTACATATATTCGTAAAGGTTACTTACAAGGCCACGGACCGCAATCATCCTTGTTTTTTATACGCTTTTTGCTACCGGAGCTTTTAGAGGTCCATAATACATATGTCACTTATATGTATTATGGACCTCTAAAAGCTTAAGACATCGTAATAAATATATTTTCAATGAGTTTCCAAAAACTTAATTAGTATTTTACTTAATAAGAAATAATTACAATTAAGAATTTTGAAGGTGGTAGAACCCTTTGTGGTTCGACTCCGGCGGCACCACCGCCACACCTATTTCTACCTAATAACAGCAGTGTTAGGCGCTGCTGTGTTCCGGTTTGAAGGGTGTGGTAAGGGAGACAGACTTTTCCGAGGCGTTCCAGCTTAGTCCTCAGGGGTGGCGGCGCATCTGTGGCCGACCTCAGGTAGGAATATCTAATCCTATCTGGGGTTGATTACAGATGTCCATGGGCGGCACTAGCCACTTACCATCAGGTGGACTGCATGCTCGTCTGCTACTCCTATATTATAAAAAAAAAATTACAATACAATAATTAAACAATATTTAAACTAAAATTAACACAAAAATTTAATAAATAAAATAAATAAGCCAAATCGCTGCCCCGAGGAAGTGTACCCAAGATACTAGCAGCATTACCTCCCTGATTTTTTTCCTAAAAAAAATAGGAAAATAGGTAAATAATTTTAAAACACAAGATTTTCGAATTAGAACTTAAAGTTAAGAGAGCTTGAAAGTTTAAGTACGCTACGTAATAATAAGCTACTTTGTTCAAAATATCATGCTTGTATATAATATAGCAAAACCTTATTTATGAAATATCACCGTCCCAATTAAAATGAAACCAACGCCTTAAAAGTTAAAATCCATCAAGTTTGAGCTGTATACATAATAAAATGAAATGAAATATATTTATTTTGTATAGGCCAACGGCGGCACTTACAAATTGTCAGTTACAATATTTTCTTAAATTACTACCGGATCGGAACGCGACCTCTACTGAGAAGATCCGGTAAAAAACTCAGTGGGTTTGTCTTTTTTTAGTAATAATTATTCTCTTTTTCTCATATGTACTTACATACGCTTGAAAAACATTATTCTCCACAGTTGGGTAAAAAATTGGCCAAGTGCAAGTCGAACTCAAGAACGGATGGTTCCGTACCACCAAAAAACTTTCGAAATTGTGGATTCTTTTATAGCGACCACTTATTTTCAACTCCCCTAGTTTTAGTATTTGGTGTTATGGTGGCCACCCTTCTACGTACTCTGTAAAAAAATCAAATGTCTATTGATTACGGTTCAGGAGATAGAGGCCTATGACAGACGGACAGACGGACAAACGGGCAGACGGACAAGCGGACAGACAGACGGATAGATGGACAGACGGGCAGACGGACAAACGGACAAACGGACAAGCGGACAGACGGACAGACGTCAGACGGACAGATGGACATATGGACAGGCGAACAGACGGGCAGACGGTCAAACGGACAAGCGGACAGACAGACGGACAGATGGACAGACGGACAAACGGACAAGCTTACAGACGGATAGACAGACGGACATATGGAAAGACAGACAGACGGGCAGACGGACAAACGAACAAGCGGACAGACAGACGGACAGATGGACAGACAGACAAACAGACGGACAGACGGGCAGACAGAAGGACAAACAGCGGAGGCTTAATAATAATAGGGTTCCCTTTTTACCCATCGACTACGGAATCCTAAAAAGTTCTTTATGTATTCATTAGTCACGCGAAGTCTTTATCTAGTTTTTATTCTAGACAGGAACTTTAGAATACCATGAACAAAGTCATTTGTAATGCATCACATAGTATTGTTGTTATTGCAGCTTGCGGTATTACAATAATGTTTTGATGCAGGTGAATAACTAAATTAGGTAATTCAACAAGAGCCTAGTGTATTCAAGGTTTCTTATTAGAATATATATATATATATATATATATACATATTCATTTCTCAAGGGTAGCAACGCACAGCAGCTGAACAACAGCAGTGTTAAACGCTGCTGTGTTCCGGTTTGAAGGCTGTGTGGTGTAGTTCTGAGGGGTAACGGCGCATCAGTAGCTGACCTCAGGTAGATCTTATATCGTGGTTGATTACAGATATCCATGGACGACATTAGCCACCTATCATTAGGAATCCATGCCTGTTTAAATGTTCTATATTAAAAAGTATGTATTTGACAAAATCACATAAACAATATTGTCTTAAATAGTATTGGGGTGGCGGTTTTGATGCCTATAACTTGTGCACACTGGAACTAGGTAGGCGAAATAGAGAGAGCGCGGAGAAAGAAGAATTGGGAAGCTTTCCCTATGGAATAACGCACGTACCTGTGGTCTTGTAGTTGCAGCTCGGCAGGTCAGGATTCTGTGCACTAATTCTAGGCCGGTATGCGGTTTGCGGTGCGCGATGTGAAAAGTGGAAAAATGCGGAAAAATTGGGCCACGTGGTCGCGAAAAGAGAGTACGCAATTGCGGCGCGGTGCGTAAGGTCACGTAGCTCAAGGCCCACTCAACCGTCCTTGGGACTAGTGGCCAATGTGCATACAGTACGTCATCGTAGACGTCACCGAAGTACGTGCGTCGGGATTGGATGATTGCGGATGGGACTGTATGCACAAGCGAATAAGCGTTGCGGCGTAACCAAGTATTTTAATAAAATGTCTGATTTTACGATACGCCTGCAACATACACAAGTATGGTAGAAGGCCAACTACTTTGTAAAGATCGTTTCTTAGTAACGGAGCTTTGGAGGTCGGCATATTAATGGTTTTGATCATTGCAAATAAAATTTTAACTATACATTATAGATATTTGTGATAAAATATATAAAGAGACAAAAAATCAACGGGTTGTACTCCGGGAGTACTAGCAGAAAAGAACTTCGATATAGTCCGCGTAAAACTGCTAGTCCGCTCTGAATATAGCTATGAATCGCGTCACAATAGCAAATTTTTTGACTACACTTGCTCGCACAACTTTAGAGCGGACTGGCTGTTTGGCGGAAACTATACCTAACCTGAACAATAAAATATAACAAATAAAAAATGAAACCGACACCCATTTACATATATTTTCTATGCTGACACCGGATGACATGACTTTTGAAGTTTGCTTTGCCGTCTTACGAATTTTCGATCAGGCCACGTGTTCTGGTGCGAGTTTAGCATTTTTATCCACCACATAAAGTGGAGAACGCTGCTAAAAAAATCTCTTCAAAAATATAATAGTTCTTCATACTAATCATTTTTGTATGAGTACAACTCAAAAACCTATTAAATCTCTGTTAATAATGTTTGATAGCAAGCAAGTTAAGAAGGTGTTTGATAGTTGTTAAGAAACTCGGCTTCTTGATCGAGGGGTCCGAGGTTCAAATTCCAGGCACGCACCTTTTTCGCACGGATTTTTCAAAGTTATGTGCGTATTAGAAATTAATTATCACTTGCTAAACGGTGAAGGAAAACATCGTGAGGAAACCTGAGAGATTTAATATATATATATCAAAGGTATGTGAAGTCTACCAATACGCACTTGTCCAGCGCGGTGGACGATGGCCTAATCCTTTTCATTCTGAAAGGAGACCCGTGCCCAGCAGTGGGACAGTAATGGGTTGACGATGAATAATGTTTAGATTTAGATTTTTAAATTTATTTAGTGCCTAAATAAAAAATTAAAGAGTTTCACTAATAAATTCCTGAAAATTAACAATTAATATACATTAATTAATATAAAAATTATATTTTCCATAAATTGCAATTAAAACAGTCATCTTACATTACTTAAGTATAATTTTGTTATATAAGAACCAAAACATTATATGTAGTTAGATAAAGAAAATCGTACAATAATGCAATAACGTAATTAAAAGTATATTTCATGCAATTAAGTTATTTTCCTTATTACATACCAACTGTCGTGTCAATTATCTGCAATGATTTAATGACTAGACCATGTTTTTATGATGAAAGATACAAATATTTCTACTGCCATATCTGAATACGGAAATCTATCACGATCACGTGTTTTGCTACCCCTTTTTAGGGTTCCGTACCCAAGGGATAAAACGGAACTCTATTACTAAGCCTCCACTGTCAGTCCATCTGTCACAAGGCTCTCTATCTGGAACCATTAGATACACTTGAAATTTTCATAGAATGTATATAATGGTGGCCGCTATGACAACAAATACTAAAAATTAAAAAACGTATATATAAATGGGTTTGCTATAAAAGAAACGGCTACTTTTGGATGTTTTCGCTTTATCTTTTGAACAGTAATTGGTTGACTGTTCTAATTTTTACAAAACATCCACGTCTATGGCTGCCAAAATAAAAACTAATAATCAATAAGTAATAGTTTAAGAAAAACTAAAAAAAAACACGCTTTTATTGCTAATCGAACTAAAAACTAGAAAATAAACCAATCAATCATAATGAATCGAATCAAAATAAAATTATAATAAAATTTAAGTTATTTAAATAATAAATCAGAGTAAAAAGCGTGGGGTTACAGTAGCACTACCATGAGTTTACAAAAGTATTACTCGCTAGCGACTGCGTAAAATAAATGTATGAAAAATTGTACAGCGCCTCTGGTGGTTACTCGTAGAACTAAATTCCGTAGTGTGAGCCACTCGTAACGTAAAAAACCTATCGAAATCAAATCGCTAGCGAATGTCATTATGATCTATTGCCATACAAATTCGGTCCCAAGAGTCATTAATTTGACAGACGTTGTCAAGAAATACCGTAACGATAGTACCTATATTCACTAGCAAAATGACAATAGTTTTCTATTTACAATTTCTATAGTGGCGTTTCTATGCCAACTCATGGTAGTGCTATAGATGGGTGACAGTGACTTCCTATCATCATACATACTTGTATTAGTAAAAAATAGCAAATAGTTATTAATTACACACTTACTGTATTCAAATCATAGATCTTAATTGCAAGAATAACAACTTAATGAATGTTAATAGTATAACTTGTACACAATGTTATCTATTGTCTATACTAATATTATAAAATATCTCCATCCTCCAAGAACTCGGCATCAAACAGCGTCTATCTGTAGTAGTACAATCTCGTATTCTCAAGTTCTTTGGGCATGTCACAAGACGGAATAATGACTCCATTGAACGGCTTGTTGTGCAGGGTAGAGTGGAGGGAACCAGACCTCGCGGACGGTCACCCACGCGATGGACAGATCAAGTAAAATCAGCTGTAGGTGGCCCTGTACACGAGTGCTCTAGATTGGCCACCAATAGAGAGAAATGGCGAAATGTCGTGAGGCGAGTCACATCAGCCCCCACACACAACACATGATGACCACGACCGTTCTGACAAGAGCGAAACGACTAAGAAGAAGAATATTATAAAGAGAAAAACTATGTTTGTCTGTTTGATTGTAATGAATAGGCTCAAAAACTACTGGACTGATTTTAAAAATTCTTTCACCATTCGAAAGCTACATTATCCACGAGTAACATAGGCTATATTTTATATGAAATATATTTGATAAAAAGATTTCGAGGCGGTACAAAGTTCGCCAGGTCAGCTAGTTATAAATATCCATAACAAACAATTTCATATTGAGTATTTGTGTGTTAAAGTTTTTAACTGTTTAGGGTACCGTACCTAAAGGATAAAATCTGAACCCTATTACCAAGATTCCGCTGTCTGTCCTTATTTCGAAAAACACCGAAATGTGTCATTATTTCGGAGTTTTTCGACCAATTAAACCATAATAGGTGAACAGTTCAAATTTTCACAAAACATTTACATACTAGTTATGGGAGCTGGGCGTCGAGGAAAGAATCGAGATGTCTATTTACGCTAACGAATTAAAAATTTTATTTAAATTTTTCACTAACTTTTTTAATAAGGAATAATAAGAAATACATGAGATAGGTAGTCACTTTCCGGAGGTGAACTGTTCCCATGGCGGAAGGCCATCTGCACGTGGGACGCGCCTCGTCAGCATAGGCCGTTCCGCGAAGGCACTATGCAGCGTGAGAACGGTGTAGGGCTGCGCGATGCAGCCTTAACGTGTAGAGTAAGGGACAGCCTTACACGTAACTTACTTCTAGGGCTGTTATGATATGTCCCTGTAGTCCCGGGACTAGAATAGGGCTACGGTATCCCCTGCCTGTCGTAAGAGGCGACTAAAAGGGGGCTTCCGGGGTTGCGGGTGGCAAGAGTCCTCTTGGCAACGTAGAGGAAGGCCACCGGGGGGGTTTTAGTGCGGTAAAAATCCCACATAACCCTGTGTCGCTCCCACGGCACCGGGTACCTTTTGAAGGTTTCCCCCTCGTAAACAAAAAAAAAAAAAAAAAAGGGCTGTTATGATAACAAATACTAAAAATAAAAAAATAAATGAAAATTTGGTAGTACGGAATCCTCCGTGAGAGTTCGGCTCGCACTTAGGCAATTATTTATTTTTACGCGACTGTCACTGTACAGATTATAGATCCTTATGGTCCTGTGACTATGTATAACCTAAAGTTCCTCGAGCGTATGTAAGCACGTCAATGTGTAAGTCTCATTCTTTGTCACGCTCTACAGCCCTAGCTTGACGAATTAACTTAAGGTGTCGTTGGATTCGTCTAAATTGTAGGAGTGATATAGACTATATTTTTAAGTCGACTGTTTTGTTTTCATAATAGTAATGTTAATTATTTTTGTCATTTTAGGCATGCAGCACATCAGGCGTTCCGACGGTGACGCTCAACGATGGGCACCACATGCCGGGCTTCGGTTTTGGAACCTGGCTTGGTTTTCAAAACGATGTGAGTTTTGTTTTTACCACGCTTTTATTAGCTTGACCTGTACCTTGAACGGAATCTTTGAACTCAGAAGGTGGTAAAATCCTTTGTGGCTCGACTCCGGCGGCACCACCGCCACACCTATTTCTACCTAATAACAGCAGTGTAGTGCTGCTGTGTTCCGATTTAAAGGGTGTGGTAAGGGAGACAGACTTTTCCGAGGCGTTCCAGCTTAGTCCTCAAGGGTAACGGCGCATCTGTGGCCGACCTCAGGTAGGAATATTTAATCTTATCTGGGGTTGATTACAGATGTCCATGGGCGGCAGTAGCCATTTACCATAGAATTCTTAGGCGTGCAGATGCCTCAGAATCTCCTTCACCGTTTTAAGGAAGTAATAATTAATTTATAATACGCATACAAGTAATTAATTAAAAAATCAAAAACCCGACTGCACTACGAGTATAAAAGCTGAAGTAGAATTTCCAAAAACGGTGAAATAGGCGTTTTATTATTTTTATCCAGAAAACAAAATACAAAGCAGGTATCTGCTTCAAAATGAAAATATGTTCATACAATATTATCCTATTTATCCTCGTATTGCTCATTTACGCTATATAAAGAACGTATGAGTAAAATTCCAGCACTCTAAAGTTCAGCGGTTTCCCATTGCGTTGATCTTTATCACAGCAACACTATTCATTTAGTCAGACAGTCATCTCGATGAGTTATATATATGTATATATTATATAATGTATGTGTAATCTCTTTTAAGTTATCTTTTTTAAAACGTGTTACTATTTCGCAAAAACAATCCATCATTTACGCTCCATAAAACATATAACTTCAGTAATTCAAAGTTCCGGTCATTATTTTACCTCGTAATGGGTAGAATATAATTATTTTTATCCAACAAGCCAAATATAAAATTTCATAGTGTTTGCTTCAAAATTGACGATTGTTTAAATTAACTTTTAACCCTTATTTTACCCTCTTCGGGGTTAATTTTTCGGATGGGGATAAATAGGTGTGTCCTTGTTCCTATCCAGAAAGCCAAATACTAAATTTTGTAGCAGTTGCTTCAAAATTAAAGGATTTCAAAAAAAACTGTTTTCCCCTATTTTACCCTTTAGGGGTAGAATTTCCAAAAGGCCTTTCTTAGTACTTATTTACGCTATATAGCGAAACTTTGTGCAAAATTTCAGAACTCTAAGTTGAGCGGTTTTGGCTGTACTTTGATTTCTAAAAAATGAAAAAGTCATTTAGTTAGTCAGTCAGTCAGTCACCTTGCTGTTTTATATATATACAAATATGTTTTTATAATCTCCGTTTAATTTCCTTTCATTTGATACCCTATTCGGTAGGTTCGGTTAGCTTTTTTTTTTAAATGTGTTACTATTTCGCGCCAAAAATCCGCCATTTTATTTATTTTTTTCTTACACCTGTCTAAGGACACTCGGGTCATTGAGACGGATATAATGACACTTTAACTGTCGAAATTCATCCAGCTGTTTGTTAGATCTGATCAAATAAAGAAAGACAAACATACAAGATACGCGCGAAAAACATAACCCTTCCTTGGCAGTCGGGTAATAATACTGAAAAATCAGAGTTCGTGTCTCGTGCCCCCCGAATTAGAAGCCAATTTCCTAACCATTAGGTTATCAGAGCTTTTGATGTGAAACATCTATAGCCGCACGTAAAACCGATTTCTGGCGTGGCGACGCATGCCATGGCGACGCCACGCTATACGATGGTATATATATAGTCTATATGCAGTAGTGTGTACGGTGTGGCGACGCGTCGCCATGCGCAATCGACTGTGCGATTCTCTCCCACTCGATCTGGCGTTAAGCCATCTTTCTCGCTACACTGTGCTCGAATACTATTTTATTTTATCATTATGACATATTTAGTTCCTATCTGACATATTTAGTTCCTATCACAATATGTTCTTTTCTGCATATTACTTTTACAAAATAATGTCGATGTTTCACATCTGCCAGGCGTCCCGGGACGGCTCACATTTTTTTTGCTAATGGGCATATATGTTACTATAATAGAGTAAAAATTGTTTTCTTTTCCAGCTACAAACTTTGCAGACAGTCAAAGACGACTCCGTCCAAAAGGCGGTTGAAGCAGCTATCGACACGGGCTACAGACATATAGATACTGCTGCCATCTATGACACTGAAGACCAGGTACCAATCAAAAATTTTTATAATCTAGGTCAGAGGTCTGCCCGCGGTCCGCGGGCCCCAAGTGGTCCGCGACTGCCTCCTTGCGGCCCGCGGATCGAATATATCGTTTATATTCGCGCTCAAATTTTAGAGAATATTTATGTTTCTACTTGTCCTACCATTTGTTTTGTCGTCAAAGTTCTTTCTTGTATGCATTAAGTATTCATAACTTTCAAAAGTATGCAAAAAAACGCCAAATCTAGCGTGAAGTGTTCTTGCGCTTCTGTGGGAGGATGTGGATGCATATTGCGTGCATACTTGCATGTGGGACGACCATCTAATTCCTCAACAGTGGCGATATATTTGTAGCCGACTTCAGGCATATACTCCTGTGCTATAGAATTGTTACATATGGAATTAATTACAGATGTTCTTTGACAATTTGACTGCATCTGGACTGCATGCTGTCATGGCTCGGCTGGTCTCTGGTTTTTTTCTTACCCTATTCTAAGGAAAGATTTCGGAATTAAATGGACTTCAAAACACAATAAAAACCAAAATAGATCCTCCTGTAATTGTATATAAATAAACTGAAATATGTGTTCCAATTATTTATTGTGTTACAGACACATGGAGATTAAGACATAACAATATTGTTTTCAATAAATTGTAAAAATGTAATTGTAGAGTTACTTCACATTTTCCACAGTAAATATTTGCGTGTTTTCACAGGTGGGTCGTGCTATCAATAACAAAATATCTGAAGGTGTGGTGAAGCGAGAAGATCTTTTCGTTACAACAAAGGTTGGTAAAACATAAAATAATTACTAAAGTTTATCAAATATGCAATGAAAATCGTTATATGGTTACAGCGCCATCTATTATGGTATTGAAAATATAACATGTCTAGATGAAAACTTAGTGAAAAACTATTTTGTTGTTACTGCAGTACAGCGCCATCTATTATGGGTTCGAAGATTTAAAATGGCAATAACAAAAAGCGGTATTTTTTTTTCTTTAGCAGATAACGTGATGAAGTGACGACATTACTTATATTGATTATATATAAAATATTATTTTATTTCAGTTATGGAACGATCACCATGCTCGTTCTGATGTAGTGCCCGCGCTTCGGGAGTCTCTTTCAAAACTTAACTTGGAGTATATTGATTTGTATCTGATACATTGGCCAATGGCACAATTTGTAAGTATTATATCCCAATTATAACACTTTCATTAAATAATCAAACTTAGAATTTAAAAAACAATAATTAAAAATATAGAACATAGAATTTAAAGAACAAAAAAAAGATATTTATCAACAGATGGCAGTGTATGCCAAGAATGTGATTAAGTCAACTTCACACTGCGTTTTTTGAATAACGTTTTATTTTGCATTTTAACGTTTTTTTAAAGCATTTTCCTTCAAGTAAACGCAGCTTTGTTTTATTATTGATCATAACAAATACTAATATTTGTCTTGTTATGCGCAATTATTCATGAATATTACTATTTTTTGATTTTTTAGAAAAACGGTTCATTTCAAGACATCGACTATTTGGAAACCTGGCAAGGCATGATGGACGCTAAGAATTTAGGCCTCACGAAGTCTATTGGTGTTTCGAACTTCAACCAACAGATGTTAGAGAGGATTATAAAGGAGAGTGGCGTGAAACCGGCTGTGTTACAAATAGAGGTATTCAATACAATACGAATAAATAAATAACATAGAAGTGTCTTTTTGTAGTGTCAGAATAACTAATTGCGTATAAAGTAGGTTTGCCTGACTAACTGTCTGTTTGTTATGGCTAAATTACGGAATGGATGGACCTATTTTGATTGGAGTTTCCCTGGCACTTAGCTGATATTATGAGGAGTAATTTACTTATGATTTTTGCATCAATACAAACATAAATGTATTTCTTTTTTGTATTTTTTTCTATTATATTTGTATAGCGGTAATAGTTATGCATTTATATAAAATATGTATATGTATATGCATGTGATCGTTACAATATATACATTCTGTATACATAATTTTTTTAATAATTTCGTCCAATTAAACATTGAAACAGAAAATATATAACGCAATACGTATCCAGCTTTCAAATTCCTTCTTTAGACAAAGGGACTCACCTGTTTAATTTTTAATCCATTTCCTTTCCAGACGAACCTGAACTTGCAACAGCCGTTACTGCACCAGTACTGCAAGGAGCAGCAGATCGCGATCGTCGGCTACACACCCTTTGGCTCCGTGTTCCGATCTAAGCCCGACTCGCCCCCACCCCGCGCTGACAACCCCACGCTCATCAGTATCGCTGAGAAACATAACAAGACTGTGGCTCAAGTGGTATTGAGATATTTAGTAAGTAGTACTAATTTTTGTTGAAGGCCTGTAGTGACACCTATCAAATATAATCAAACGTATACCTATAATACAAAAATGGATAAACCAATTTTGATATTTTATATAAAACTAGCTGACCCGGCAAACTTTGTACCGCCTCAAAATCTATTTATCAAATATATTTCACATAAAATATAGCCTATGTTACTCGTGGTAATGTAGCTTTCGAATGGTGAAAGAATTTTTAAAATCAGTCCAGTAGTTTTTGAGCCTATTCATTACAACCAAACAAACAAACAAAGTTTTCCTCTTTAAAATATTAGTATAGATATATTTTACGGTGAAGAATAATGTCGTAAGGAAACCTATACTGACCTACTTACCCACACCTACAAAGAGTTCTTAAAAAAATCTCTTAACTGTGTAGTCACATTTGGACTATGACCTAACCTTTTTCACTTGTGCTAGACAGTAAGGAAATAATGGGTTAACGATACGATAATTAAGGAGTTAGATGAAAATAGAGAACAAGAATAACGATTTTATTTTTGCAGATTCTATAGGACTAGGCGGTTTGGGTCATAGCTGAAACCAAATGCTAGAACGCCTTATATACAAAAATACTATCAATAATATCTTTAAATTGTAACACCACATTTATTTTCCAGCATAAATAGGCCACTTTAATATTTAAACGACGCACTAACATAATGTTTTTTTTCTATTTACAGGTCGACATTGGAGTAACACCCATTCCTAAGACAGTGAACAAGTCCAGGGTGGAAGAAAACTTCAATATTTTCGATTTTGAACTCACGGACAGCGAGAAGACGGTGCTGCGTGGCTTTGACAAACAGTACCGTTTTATAGACATCCCCTTCTGGAAGGATTCGCCTTATTATCCCTTTGAAAAGAAGTAGTTTTAAGTATAAGTAAGATTATTAATAAAAGCAATAAAGGACAGTTTAAAACATAATGAAGAATTTTTTTCTTAAAATAACCCTAATAGATTTTTGGATACTATAAATATATATAGAGCGTTATATACTCTTCTGTTTTAAAAATTGTCTTTTCTGATATTACTACAAAAGATAAAACAGAAAAAATTGTTAATTTGAAGTTAGATTTCCTAAACAATGTACTCAATCATAAAAAATATTTAAATAAAGTGTAAATCCTCTGGCCGATTTTATTCATTGGTTATATTTTTGTACATTGATCCAGCTGAAAATTAGCTTATTTTAATACAATCAAGTTGCGCTTGGTTAGTTTCAAGTAATAAAGTAGTGTTCAATTTAAAAATTCTATGTTAACCTTTTTGAGGTCTAAAAAGACAGTCAGACATTTGTAAAAACAAATGTCTGACTGTCTTTTTAGACCTCAAAAAGGCATTTGATACTGTGTCTATTTCCAAACTTGCCGGCAAATTAGATAGGATCGGTGTCAGAGGAAGCCAACTTAAATTGATAACGAATTACTTAAGCGATCGTACACAAAGAGTTAAAATTGGGAACTATATCAGTAATGACCTTCAAGTGACATATGGTGCTCCGCAAGGTAGTGTGCTCGGACCTACTTTATTTCTCATCTACATCAATGATTTGTGTAACCTAAAACTAACTAATGGACATATTTATGCATATGCAGATGATACTGCTATTGTGTTTACAGGGAAAACGTGGGAAGAAGTTTACAGCACCGCAGAAGCGGGATTATCCAAAGTTAATTTTTGGCTTAAGCAAAATTTACTGTCACTTAATCCTACCAAGACTAATTTTATTTGTTTCTCTATCAACAAACGTACTCAACCTACAATACCTACTCTTAAGATTCACACTTGTGAGCTACAGCAAAACAGTTGCACTTGTCCTGTAATCGGAAAAGTAGCTTCTATCAAGTATTTGGGTATAATGATCGATCAAAGGCTTTCCTGGCACACTCATCTGGAAGTAACAACTGGTAGAATTCGTAAAATGATTTGGATGTTCAAAAACCTTAGATACGTAGCATCAAATAAAATTTTAGAGCAAGTCTATACTGCTCTTGTGCAGTCAATATTGATATACTGCATCCCAGTATGGGGTGGAGCCTCTAAAATGAAGTTTCTTGAACTTGAACGAGCCCAACGATCGTTAATAAAAGTCATGTATAGTAAACTCTACAGATTTCCGACACAAGAATTATACCAAATTAGCCAACTACTGAGTGTGAGAAAACTATACATACTACACATAATATTAGAAAAACACAAAAACGCAATATTTGAAACAAATAAGAATATAAGAAGATTAAAAATCCATTCAGCCGGTGTTAAAACTTATTTCGCTAGTCATCAATTTATGAAACAATCTGTACTGATATATAATAAAGTGAACAAAATATTAAACATTATTACTATGAGTAAACGGACCATTAAGAAAACTGTGACTGATTGGCTAACTAAACTTGACTATAGTGAAATTGAAGCCCTGTTAAATGTAATCTCATGATTAGTCAAGTACATGCAAACTAAATAACACGCGCACGCATACACACACATGCACACACGCACACATACCCACACACACTCACACAAACACACACACACACACACATATTCACACACGTACAAACACACACACACACACACACACACACACACGCGTAATATTAGATATGTTAAATTTATTATAATAACTATACAAGTAATATACTGTTACAAAAGCAAATTGTATTAATATTAGTATGTAAGATACGGAAGAGCGGGGCATCCTGGCACAGGTATTATATTTACTTAAAAGGATGCTCCAACACCAACTCATATGTATGTACACAATTTGTTAACGTAATAAAGTATTTTTGATTTAGATTTTTTTTGATTTTTGAACCAGCCTTAGATACTCATTTTATGAAACAAAAAATAACAACAATTTAATTAGTATTATATAATTTTTGATGTTATATAGATTATTCAGTATAATAAATAAATACATCACAGTAAACATTTAATTCAAATGGATTGACGATAATACAAGATAATATCATACTACAGCGTATATAATATTTACATAAAGTCTACTTGGTACTAAAGTTTGAGAGTGACAAACACAACTACGTTTAAGCGCGTGATGTACACCGCAGTGGGTATCTACTCTAATATTCAGTACTAATATCCAAAGTATGTCTACATTATGTAAAATTATAATAAATACATACAGTATTTATTGCATACTAAACTTGTTTCATTTTTAACATAAAATATATAAAAGTAAATAATTTAAGTAAAACTTCAGAAACTAACTTTTATTTAACGAAACGGAACGTCAAACGTCTTCCCATTCCATTCGTTCTCGTTGGATGAAATTATTTTGACATTCGCTTCTTTAAGTTCGGGTGGTGTCTACACCATGTCTTTAGCAAGTTTAAAATTATTGCTGTGCACAGTGCTTTGTGTTTTAGTGACTACGAACACACAGACGATACACAAACGTTTTGAGTACAAATATTCGTTTAAACCGCCTTATTTAGCGCAGAAAGACGGTTCGGTACCCTTTTGGGAGTATGGTGGCAGTAAGTATTGCTTATTTTTCATTTTTTTTCTATTATACGTGATATTTAAAGACTAGAAATGCGTAGAATAATCCTTTGTGTGTGTCTAGTATGGTTTTATATACGTTTTTATGTTAGAAAAGTTATAAAAATATATAAAAACGTAGTGTTGTTACGGTATATTGAATTTGACAGAGACACGTCAATGGTATCTGTCAGGAGGGACAAGGATAGCGCTACGTGGACGTGGGTACGTGTGAAAGAGAAAGCAACGCGTGTCGGATCTTGTTTTTTTACTTCCACGCCAGCATCAACATAATTTCGGATCGTATTGTTTTAATTTAAAAAAATACAATTTTTATTTTCTATTCTCCGGTTAAATTATGGGGTTTAAAAGCAATCGTTCTAAATTTAATTTTGATTTTATATGCAGTTTAATTCAGAATTCTCTTATTATTATTATAATTATTATAACCTTTTACATAGTATAAAGAAAAACTTTTTAATTAACAGCTACTCGATGTATAGGAGTACTAGTATTGATCCCATTCTGCCAGCGCAAACCGTGGCAGAATGGGGTTAATACCAGTATTGCCCACTTTGCCATGGTCAGGACTTGTATTCCTCGAATGTCGGTTGCACATGCATTACTTCACTTGAGAACTAAGTTGGAAGATCTCATATAATTGTCTCATTTATCACACCCTTCAAACCAGCACAGCAGCGCTTTTAGGCAGAAATAGGTGTGGCGGTGGAACCTTCAAAGTTGAGCTGCAAATGGTTCTACCACCTACAAAAGTCCACGTCATGAGAGTGCAACTTCAAAAAAGTAAATTTCAAAATCATAACATTTTTGTTAGGGTTAGACTTTTTTTATAATATAAGAGTAGCACACGAGCATGCAATTCATCTGCTGGTAAGTGGCTACTGACACTCGTGGACATCTGCATTCAACCCCAGACAAGATCAGATTACCACCTGACGTCCGGCACAGATGTGCCACTACCCCTGAGGACTAAGCACTAAATCAGAACATAGCAGCACTTAACATTGCTGTTATGCAGAAATAGATGTGGCAATGGTGCCGGCGGAGTCGAACCACAAAGGCTCTACCTTCAAAAGAATGTTCATAGTTTGTGATATCATGTATATTATCATGAATTTATAAGTCAATATTGACTTATAAATTCATGATAATATCGACTTGAATTCATGCCTGTTAACTATTCATAACAAACAAGTCTTAAACACCTCTACAGCAACAATATATAGCACGTAAAACTGCTAGTCCGCTCTGAGAATATAGAAATGAATCACGTTGCCATATTGTATGACTACACCTGCTTGCAACAACTTTTTTTTTTATATTTAAACCTGTAATAAAGCAGACGTGCTACCTGATGGAGAGTAGTTAACGTCGCCTCTGGACATTTGCAACACCAGAGCCGTCGCCAATGCATCGCCGGCTTTGAAGGAGAGCTCTTTTTGTACCATTTTTGGAGAGCCCCATGTTATAGCGCTCGGGGAATACCTCGAGAGGAAGCTCATTCCACATCTTACACGTCCATGGCAAGAACGTCCGTGCAAACCGAGCAGATTTCAGAACAGACTAGCAGTTTGGTGCGGACTATACCTACGGCTCACAGCACATAGTTTTTGCAACGACGCAAGATTAATGTTGTCACGCAATCAATTTGCCTAGTTCATAGTTTCTACTTGTGAGTTTCATAAACATCTTTCTCGCGAGCTTGCCAATTGAATCTATAATTATATACAGCTTAAGTTCATAATACCTTTGTTTTGCGCTCTGTGACTAATAAGTGTAGAATCAGCTCTCACACATGTGCTGTTTATGCAAATTTTGACTTTGTGATATGACTTTTGAGTTGTATTCTTATAAACAACGTGCTGAGTCAGATGTGTTATGTGGTTTGAAGAAATTAGCATACTATGTTTTATGTCAAGAAAATTGAAATTTTAAACAATACTAGACAATATTTTTTTATGATGTAAAAGCAAATGGGTATGCAGTCCACCTGATGGTAAGTGGCTATTGCCGCCCATGAACATCTGTAATCAACCCCATATAGGATTCAATATTCCTACGACTCTGATCTTATCATCTTATCTGGGGTTACTTATAGATGTCCATGGGCAGCAGTAACCACTTACCATCAGGTAAACTACATTCTCGTCTGCTACTCCTATATTATAAAAAAAAACCTAAAGTCAACCACAGATACTATGCTGAACCTGAGGACTAAGTTCAAATGCCTCGGATAATATGCCTCCCTTACCACACCCTTCAAACCAGAACACAGCAGCGCTTAACACTGCTGTCATAACAGAAATAGATGTGGCAATGATTTTGTCACAGTTGAACCACAAAGCGTTCTACCACCTTCTATCATCATCCTCTATTGAATATAGTTGGACAAAAGGAACAACTTTCGATCAGTATGGTTAAGGGCACTTTAATAACAAAATTTGCATATTATAATAAAAGACTCAATAACAACTTCATTATTTATTTTCTCTGACAATCCATTGTATGACTTCTTATTCCCTAAACAATATAATAACCTTCTTTTAACCAGCTATTAAACAGACTCTTATTAACATAGAATAATTAAAAAGTATTGTATTGAAAATATACTCTTACAGTATTATAAAGTTCTGAACTCAAATATGATGGACAAAATATTTATATACAAGATTGTTTTAATTTTTTTTTGTTTCCATGTAAAATATTCTACTATCCGGGATTACCTAATATAATTCAAACTATTAATATAAAAATGAATGTTTGTCAGTATGTCCTTTATAGAATCGTAATATGCATTTGATCATGTGATGATCTTTAGCAAAGTTGTTGTGCATGAGCCTACGAAGGTTTCTGAGTTGGTACGACCAATACCAACAGATGGCGCCACTGTCATTCCAATGATGCTACAAATTTCCAGTTATATGTATGTCATGTTATTTTTAGGGTTCCATACCTAAAAGGTAAAAAGGGAACCCTATTACTGAGACTCCGCTGTCTGTCTATAACAGGGCTCTGTTTAAGGGCTCGAACACAAAACTGCGATGCGACGCGATGCGAATTCGCAACGCAGAAAATTGCGATGCGAATTGCTGCGATGCGATATCGTGCGGCGTAGCGTCTCTCAGGGTGACCAACAACAACAACCACTGTGCGATGCGAATCAATTCGCAAGTTCTTGCGATGCGTCGAGGGAGCTCGCAGATTTTTGCGATGCGACGTCGCATCGCAGTTTTGTGTACGAACCCATAGACAGGCTCATCTCCTGAACCGTAATAGACAGACACTTGAAACTTTTACAGACAATGCATAACGTTGGCCGCTATATCAACAAATACTAAAAATAACATAAATGAGGGTCAACATACAAGAAACCGCTATTACTCGACGTTTTTCGCTTTATCTATTGAACCGTAATAGGTAGAGAGTTCAAATTTTCACAATATATTTACTTTAAAGGCTGCTATAATAACAAATACTTAAAATAAAGAATATATGAAAATATTGGTGGTACAGTACCCTCTGTGTGCGAGTTCGACTTGCACTTGGTCAATTTATTTAAAACGCAGGCAAAGCCGCGGGCGCTACTAGTCTATTAATCTATACATATAAATAAAATTGGAGTGTCTGTTTTTAATATTGAAATAACCGCTTTTTACGACGTGAATATACATACCGTACATACACCAAAATAACATTTTTACAATTTTTGTCTGTCTGTCTGTCTGTTTGTTCTGGCTAATCTCTGAAATGGCTGGACCGATTTTGACGGGACTTTTATTGGCAGGTAGCTGATGTAATAAGGAGTAACTTAGACTATTTATATTTTATGTTATGCATATTGTTAGATTTCTTTTTAACGCGGGTGAAACCGCGGGGCACAGCTAGTAATTAATATCTTTATATATATATATTTCTTATGTGCGTGTGTATGTCACTAAACTCCTCCTATTAACGGACGGGACTGATTTTGATGAAATTTGTTGTGTGTGTTCAAGGGGACTTGAGAATGGTTTAGATTCACAATTTAGTCCGTGGGAAAAGGTTTTTTTAATTAATTTTTAATTCGTAAGTAGTTATAGAATCGGTAACTATGCATTTGATCAAGTGATGATCTTTAGCAAAGTTATTGTCCAAGAGCCCACGAGGGTTTGGGAATTGGTAAGACCAATTTTCGACAGATGGCACCACTGTCATTCCAATGCAGGTACAAATTTTCCGTTTTATGTAGGTATGTCATATTATTTCTTTAAAATGCGGGCGCAGCCGCGGGCAACACTAATATACATATAATACCAAAATGTTAATGGATCTTATCAGTTCAATGTTTTTAATAAACATTTCAGCTACTGTAACTAACTAACACATGTTTTATCTTATTTATTGTCCATCAGATAATCTCCTGATAATACTTATAAGGTTGATGTGTCATAAAACATAACACATTATCAGTAAGATGGATAATTTTATTAAGAACACTAGTAGAGACCGCGGCTTCGCCCGCATAAAAAATAAAATAAAATGACATACATATAACTGAACATTTGTACCTTCATTGGAATGACAGTGGCGCTATCTGTAGAAAATTGGTCGTACCAACTCAGAAACCTTCGTGGGCTCATGCACAACAACTTTGCTAAAGATTATCACATGATCAAATGCATAGTTTACGATTCTATAAAGCACAAACATCTATTTTTAATATAGATTTTTTTACAGAAAGTCCATTTTTAGCTCGCCAGAAATAGGTTTTGAAGGTGGTAAAACCATTTGTGGTTCGACTCCGGCGGCACCACCGCCACACCTCTCTCTGCCTAATAACAGCAGTTTTAAACGCCGCTGTGTTCTGGTTTGAAGGGTGTGGTAAGAGAGACATACTTTTCTGAGGCATTCCAGCTTAGTCCTCAGGGGTAGCGGCGCATCGGTGGCCGACCTCAGGTAGGAATGTAATCCTATCTGGGTTTGATTACAGTTGTCCTACAGGTGGACTGCATGCTCGTCTGCTACTCTGCTATGTTTAAAAAAAAGAAATCGGTTACAGAATAGGAATACAATACATAATAAAATGTACTTGTTATAGATGAACAGTAATAAAACTTTATTGTTATAATTTCATTATTACTTGTCTGTCAAATTTGTTAAATGCCGGTGACCTGGTTATGTGCCGTAAGCAACTGTGTGCCCCCGATTCAAGGAAACGTGTGTTTTCAAAATGGCATGAGTTGCAATTATGTTGTTGGAAAAGATTTCGATGCAAGACTTGTTTTAATGAAGATCTTTATCGTAATTTGGTTTTACGTTGGTTTTTTCTGTACTAAAATAATAGATTTTGGTTGGTTCTGTACTAAAATAATAGAACCCTTCTAGGGTATCTTGTGTGTCTACCTGTCTGTCTGTCACAGTCAATTGGCTCCGAACCTACTGGACCAAATAAGTTTTAAATTTGGCAGTTATATGCTTTTCCGTGTCGCAAAGACGAAGGTATAACCACAAAATATTAGTACAAATTAAGCAACTGAATTTTAAAAAGGAGGGGGGGGGGGGCTAACATTTTTGGGGGTGATATAAATATTTCAAAAAGTTTTGCAAACTGTATCGTGTAGCATATTCACTTCAAGGGTTTATTGTATAGATCTCAAATATATCTTGTTTAAAGATCTACAATAGATAGTTTTGTAATGATCCATGAAAAAAAAGGACCGTTGATCATTCCTATCTCTAGTCGATAAACAAGTTTTCCCATACTTTACGTATGAGAATATATGTAAACCATATGCTACATTATACGGAACCCTCTACACGCGAGTGTAACACGCACTTTGCGTAGTTTTTTGCAGAAACTTGCCCTGACCGACCGAAAAAAAATTCGGACTATTGCACTTAAACTCGCTTGCAATTGAACATATCTAGTTCAATTGTGAATATTCACGTTTAAATATTAATGTTCTATCTCTTTCCCCCCAGACGCGATAGCATCAGGCGAGAGCGTCCGTCTCGCTCCCTCGCTGCGAAGCCAGAAGGGCGCGATATGGACGAAGCAGCCGATCAACTTTGACTGGTGGGAGGTGGACATCATGTTCAAGGTCACTGGTCGAGGGCGGATTGGTGCTGATGGGCTGGTAAGGTTCTTTGAAATTCTTAGTTCGTATAAAAACTCGTGGGTTTTTTTTAATATGAGTAGCAAACGAGCTTGCAATTCGTTTGATGGTAAGTGGGGAGTGGGTACTGCTGTCCATCATCATCAACCCATTACTGTCCCACTGCTGAGCACGGGTCTCCTCTCATTTAGAAGAATTAGGCCATAGTCCACTGCGCTGGCCAAGTGTGTATTGGTAGACTTCACATACTTTTGAGATTTTTTATTTTTTATAAATCTCTCAGGAATGCAGGTTTCCTCGCGATGTTTTCCTTCACCGTTTTAGGAAGTGATAATTAATTTCTAATACGCACATAATTCAGACTCAGGACTGCTGTCCATGGACATCTGTAATCAACCCCAGATAAGATTAGATTCCTATATCAGGTCGCCAACAGAACACCGTTACTCCTGAGGACTAAATTGGAACGGAGAAATATGTCTCCCTTACACACCCTTCAAATCAGAACAAAGCAGCGTTTAACACTGCTGTTATTAGGCAGAAATAGGTGAGAAGGATTAGGCCATAGTCCACCGCACTGGACAACTGCGGCTTGATAAACTTTTTGATAGTTTTTTTATAGATCTCTTAGGTGTGCCGTTTTCAGGATGTTTTCTTTCATTGTCAACTTTGAAAAATCAGCGGCACATGCCAGTGATTCGAACCTCGAACGTATCGATCGAGATGCTGACAACCAGACTATCACTACTTAGGTTCTACAGTCTTCTAAGATGAAGCGTTTGTTCTCCCCAGGCGTTCTGGTACACGACACAGCGCGGCGACTACAACGGCGATGTGTTCGGCTCCTCGGACCGGTGGAACGGCCTCGCGATCATCTTCGACTCCTTCGACAACGACAACAAACACAACAACCCGTACATCATGGCCGTGCTCAACGATGGTACCAGGAACTTTGATCACAAGAGGTGAGTCGCAGCCTCTGTGTACTCTGGTACACGACTACACGACACACGACAACAAACACATACATAATGGCGGTGCTCAACGACCTCAAGAGGTGAGTTCCTAAACTTTTGTTTAGATGTAGGCATGTTAAGTATGTAGTTGGAAAGGCTTTGTATGGGGTTCCGTACCCAAAGGGTAAAAACGGAACCCTATAACAAAGCCTCTGCTGTCTGTTTGTCACAGGGCTCGGATCTCTTGAACCGTTAGACACTTGAATTTTTTACAGAGTATGCGTAACGGTGGCCGCTATAACAACAAATACGAAAAAAAAATTAAAAAACTTTCTGGGTCTAGATGTTTCTATACTCGTTTTTGTGTGTGCGTCCATAGCATCCACGACAGGAAACCCTAGTGTGAAGAAAGCGTAATTTTTAGAAACATAGGAGTAGCAGACGAGCATGCAGTCCGCCTGACGGTAAGTGGCTACTGCCGCCCATGGATATCTGTGATCAACCCCAGTTAGAATTAGATATTCCTACCTGAGGTCGGCCACAGATGCGCCGCTACCCCTGAGGACTAAGCTGGAACGCCTCGGACAAGTATGTCTCCCTTACCACACCCTTCAAACTAGAACACAGCAGCGCTTAACACTGCTGTTATAACAGAAATAAGTGTGGCGGTGGTGCCGCCGGAGTCGAACCACAAAGGGTTCTCCTGCAAACGTCCACATGTACTACTGTTCTTCTATTAACACCTGCAATGTGTTTGCAGCGACGGCTCCACGCAGCTGCTGTCGGGCTGCCTGCGCGACTTCCGCAACAAGCCGTTCCCGACGCGCGCGAAAGTCGAGTACTACCTGAACACGCTCACCGTGTACTTCCATAATGGTAACTATTTGTTTATTATCTATCTCTGTCTCTCGCTCTCTCTTTCTTTCTCTCTGTCTCTCTCTCTCTCTCTCCTTCTTTCCCTCTCTCTCTCTCTCTTTATTTCTAGTCATTTTTCTCCCTCTACTACTACTTGTTTTAAGCTAGTTTTCATTTCTACAATGGTAACTATTTGCCTGTTCTCTCTCACTCTTACTTTATCTTGCAATCTCTTTCTCTGTTTTCTTTTACGCACATTTTCTTTTATGCAATGATAACAAATTTTCTATTCTATTATTTTAATGCTCATTTTCTTTTGAACAATAATAACAACTTTACTACGGTAACTACTTTACTATTCTTGTCTGTTTAGCTTAATGCTATTTTTAGTTTCCAAAGTGATAAACTATGTCTAGATTTTTTCTTTCTTTCGTTTTTATTCTCCCACTCTCTTTTATATGTCATTGTTTTCCTCCCTTCTATATCTGTTTCTGGCCGCTAAGTGTACCTTATTGTCATTCTTTTCTTTCCATTCTTGTCCTGTCTATCCGTTTCTTCAATTTTGCTCTTATCACTCTCTCTTTTATCTAATCTTTCATGTCATCTTTCTCATTCTTATGTTAATTCTCTCTTCTTCTCCCTCTCTTATCCCATCTCTCTCACGTCCTTCTTACAAATTCAGTCTACCTCTAAATTTTATTCTCTTGCTTAATAAAACACTATTTTTACACAATATCAAAGATATTATCTTAACCATATCTCCCCCCAGGTCTGACCAACAACGAGGTGGACTACGAGCTGTGTTTCCGAGCTGAGAACGTGGCTCTGCCCAGAGGTGGCTACTTCGGCCTATCCGCGGCGACCGGCGGACTGGCTGACGATCATGACGTCATACACCTGCTGACCACCTCGCTGCACTCCACGCAACAGTCCTCGGGTGAGTGGAACAAAGAACTGGTCTCGTAATCCTGGTGTGATTTGAAGGTGACAGAACACCTTGTACGGTGAACGGTGAAAGAAAAAATCGTGAGAAAACCTGCATATGGTTCGCGCCACTTCTAGGCCGCTTAGAAGTTGTTGCGCGTAGGTCAGCGAGCCGATGCGCTCGATTACAACTACAAGCATATACTCCGTAGTAACGTAAACACTAACGGACGGGCAGCGGGGGCCTGCGCTGTCATTGCGACGCGACTCATTCCTATATTCAGAGCGGACTAGAAGTTTGGTGCGGACTGCACCTGACTTCACATATCTTTAAAAAGTTTTGTCAACTAAGCTGGAACGACTGGGACAAGTATATCTCCCTTACCACACCTTCAAACCAGAACACAGTAGCGCTTAACACTGCTGTTATAAAAGAAATAGGTGTGGAGGTGGCGCCGCCAGAGGCGAACCACAAAGGGTTATTTTAGTATGCTGCTAAATTATAAGACAAAAACTAAAATGGAACATTTTCCAGGTCAACAGATGAGCAACGACGAGCAACAGAAGCTGTCGCAGGAGTACGCGGAGTACCAGAAGAAGCTGGACCAGCAGATCAAGGACTACAGGAAAGAGCACCCCGATGAGGTGAACTTGCTTTTAGTCCATAACACACACGTAGCATGCGGGGTAGAGGGCAATTTATTACGTGAAACGTTTAGGGGGAGAAGGGGGGTTGCGGACTAAGGTCTTTGGAGGCTCGGGGCGAAAGTTGGATAGAAGCTTACCTTTTTTTTAGCAACTGTGTTTGTGCCCCAGGATTGGAGGCCCGGGGTGGACCGCCTCCCCCCCCCCCCCCCCCACTTTAATCCGCTAGACTTCAATTAAATAAAGTAGGGGGCACAAACAAACAAATGAAATAAGTAGGGGGGGGGGGGGTAGTTATACTCTCACTAAGAGTATAACTGACCCCAATATAAACAAAATTCAGAACCTCACTTTTTTTTTCTGTCCGCTTGGCGTGAAATGCCCCCTAGGTAATGCTATTCTTAACTAATCCGCACATTTTGAAAAATACTACGTTGGATTGGGGGTGGGGGGGTTGAGCTAAATCCTACGTCATCTCACGTAATTAATTAATTAATCTCACGTAATTAATGGATTAACGTTATAAACGTTATTTTTGAATTATAATGTATTGTTGGATTAGTGACGTCATTCAAAAACTAATGTGGAGGACGCCCGTAAATTACTGATCAATTATTTTTTATGCATTATTAGTAATTAATATCACAACACACTTCAAAATTATGCGTGTAAAATTATGAACTCAATCATCATTAATTATGTCACTTTTACACGCCTCTTTTTTTTTAACTTATCCACCCACCCTTGTGTACCCACCAATATCTCCGTCTCTCTCTATTCGTAGGTGCGCGACAAGGACGGCGAGTTCGACGACTGGTTCGAGTCGGACGGGCAGCGGGAGCTCCGCCAGATCTTCCAGGGTCTGGGTGTTATCCAGGATGTCATGAGGGACCTGCATAAGAAAGTTGATGAGGTGAGCAAAATATTATTATTAATAGGTCTGAGAATCGGCTACTATCTATTTTTCATACCCCTAAGTAATAAGGGTTGTTCAATCTTAACATTTTTTTATTCATATGGTAACAACGTTTGCCGGGTCAGCTAGTATTCATATAATATTATTCATTACTTATAACATTCATTATCATTATTTAAAAGTTGAATTGCTTAACATTTGTCCAACAATTCAAGTTTTAAATAATGATAATATGTGGCGACTTCCCGCTACTCGTCAAGTGATGGCGCCACGAGCATTCTGAATCACGCTATTGAAGTTTTCTAAACATCTTGTACATATACAAATTATTACAGGAGTAGCAGGCGAGCATGCAGTCCATCTGATTGTAAGCTACTGCCACTCATGGATATCTGTAATCAACCCCAGATAGGATTATATTCCCATCTGAGGTTTGTCACGAACGCCTAGGATAACTATGTTTTCCTTCCCACACACTTCAAACCAGAACAGAGCAGCGCTTAACACTGCTGTTGTAACAGAAATAGGTGTGGCGGTGGTGCCGCCAAAGATGAACCACAGATGGTTTTACCACCTTCATAATTATGTGCGCTAAAATAAATTTGAATAATGAATTTGGGTTTTTTTATCTGTGCCTGTGTGTATTCGTCTTTATATGTGTCTGTGGCACCCACGCTAAGGTGTGTGGGCTATACATGTCTTTACTTAAGAATCCTCATAATAAAATCCATTCAAGAAAGACATATTTCTTTCTCGCTCTCTCTCTATCTGTCTCAGTCACTTTTTTTTTATAATATAAGAGTAGCAGACGAGCATGCAGTCCACCTGATGGTAAGTGGCTACTGCCGCCCATGGACATCTGTAATCAACCCCAGATAGGATTAGATATTCCTACTTGAGGTCGGCCACAGATGCGCCGCTACCCCTGAGGACTAAGCTGGAACGCCTCGGAAAAGTCTGTCTCCCTTACCACACCCTTCAAACCGGAACACAGCAGCGCCTAACACTGCTGTTATTAGGTAGAAATAGGTGTGGCGGTGGTGCCGCCGGAGTCGAACCACAAAGGGTTCTACCACCTTCAAATTAATTATTAAATTATATGTATATGTTTACATAATATATGTATATTAATGTTGTTTCAGGTGATAGGCAAGCAGACGAACTCGATGTCTCTACTGTCAGCGGTGTACAGCCAGAGCCAGGGGCAACAGCCACTTCAGCCCGGACAGGCGCCCGTCCAGGTACACTACTTTTTTTTTATAATAATATAGGAGTAGCAGACGAGCATGCAGTCCACCTGATGGTAAGTGGCTACTGCCGCCCATGGACATCTGTAATCAACCCCAGATAGGATTAGATATTCCTACCTGAGGTCGGCCACAGATGCGCCGCTACCCCTGAGGACTAAGCTGGAACGCCTCGGAAAAGTATGTACTACTTACACTAACATACGTTATTTATACTGACGACCCGCGTGGCGGAGCGGTCACCATGCCGGTCTCACGCACAGAGGGTCCCGGGTTCGATCCCCGGACAGACAGATATCCAAATGATGAATTTAGATTTCTGTTTCTGGGTCTGGGTGTTTGTGTATTTGTCTATGTGTGTGTCCATAGCATCCACGATACAGGGAAAGCGTTAAATAAAGCGTTATAGTCCAATTGATAATTAGGTGTTCAAAATGCAAACAAAGGTGTTGACCTATCAAGAAAATACGCTGCGACACGATATTAAAGTAATACAACGATAATTAAATAATACTGTAATTAATGAAGAACAATTCAAATTTTCCACTATTTACATTAACTCAATTTTGTTCCGTACAGTAATAATAATAAAAAATGGTGTTTGTACTAGATAATGGTAGGTAGGTATGATAAGGGTAACACAATCGGCATCCAAAACATTTTATGTGCCGCCATTTTTAAGTTTCGTAGTTGATGTTATTCATTTTCGTGCTCGTGGTCGAACTCGAATGTTTTCTCGTTTTCATAGCGCTTTGTTAATTTGTGTGTATTTATTAAGATTTTGTTGAGTGTGTTAAGTTTTTTGTTTCTTGTTCATTTACTAAGGTTTACAATACCTGTAATCGTATATTGACAATGATATTTCTTTGTTTACATTTTGGACACACAATTTTAATAATTTTATCCCATTCTCCTCATCAGGATCCTCAGAAATCAAGATTAACGATTTCCCTTGTGCGATTATAGCGTGGTTTTTAGTGTTTAAAGTATAATTATCACGACAATTTCTATTTCATTACAAAAAACAAAAAGAAAGAACAAAAAAAGACAAATCTTCTCAGTTGAGATCGCGTTCCCATCCGGTAGTAATTTACGAAAAATATTGCAACTGACAATTTCTAAGTTCCTCCGCAGGCCTACACAAAATAAATCTACATTTCACTAGATGACGTTGTAAAACAATATTTTAATAAATTCCAGATGCCATCGCTGCCCATCGGCCGCCAGGACTGGGACACGCTGGTCGCCAACAACCAGATCATGATCAACACCATCGCTGAACTCAAGTGAGTAGAACATTCTTTGAACTATAACCTCTTTACGTTTGACTTGGGGTACAATTAGGGAAAGCGATGCGAACGGAAGTTGAGAGGGAAATATAAGTTATTGAAGATAGAAAGAGACAAGGGAAGTTTCGTATATATAAATATTTGTAGAAAATAATATAAACAGGGTGAATTTTTCAAATGAGCCTTCAGGGTAAAATCCGAAACTATAAGGATTAGAGAAATTAGATTAGAGGATTAGAGTTACGAGCCCGATTTTGATAAAAAAAAAACTAAAACAGCATTATTTTTAAATATCTTTTTCCTTAGTCAGGAATGGAACGAGTTCATTGTGAAAAAACATACACCCTCTATATTATTTCACTATCTGATAGTGTCGCTTATAAGGATCAAATTCTGGGAAGTAATGTTATGTGACAAATTATGGAAAAAGGATTTTTTAAAGAAAAGACATATTTTTTCATACATTGGCATACTAATTCTTAAGGATTATACATAACATATGACATAAAAAAATGGTGCAGTTTTATCAAAATCGGCCTCGTATAGATAGGCCTTTAGGGCCAAATCCGAAACTATAAGGTAGTTTCGAATTTGGCCCTGAAGGCCTATTTGAAAAATTCACCCTGTATATTCGGATTAGTGAAATTGACAGTTGACTGGTTATTATTATTATTAAATATTTTTTAAATTTATTATTATTTTTTTATTGTGTATATGTACTTTGCCGAACAATTTATTTTTCTTTCTTCATAGCTTTCTATTCTTTACACATCATCCACGATGTGGTACTAATCCCACCCTTATTCCACAGAGGTTTCATAATCGAGGTGTCTCGCAAGTCAGACGCGATGTTGTCCGGCGGCGGCCAGGGCGGCGGGGGGGCTCCGAGCCAACAGTTCGTGACGGAGATGAGGGACAACCTCCACAGCCTCAAGCAGAGCGTGGCCGGCGTGGCGCAGAGGTATGTGGCACTGAGCAGGTAGCGGCAGAGGTAGCGGGTAGCGGCAGAGGTAGCGGTAGCAGCAGGGGTAGCGGTAGCAGCAGAGGTAGCGGTAGCAGCAGGGGTAGCGGTAGCAGCAGGGGTAGCGGGTCCCAGAGGCAGAGGTAGTGGGTAGCAGCAAAGTATCACTTAGAATCCCAACAGCATTATTTTCTAATACACATAACTGAAAAAGCAGAGGTCCCTGGAATTCGAACCTGGGACCCCTAGGACTGAGATGCAGAGTATCAACTATCTCATATTTACTACGTCTTATTATTTTGGTGAAAAAATTACTCTTATCATTTTTCTAAATTCCCCAAAAGAAGACTAACTTTAAACTTTCACTTTGTACTTGCCAAACTGCTAGTCCGCTCTGAAGTTGTTGCGAGCAGGTGTAGTCATACAATCTGCTATGGCGACTCGATTCATTTCTATATTCAGAGCGGACTAGCAGTTTTACACAGACTATACCAGCAAAGTATCACTTAGGACCTCAACAGAGGTCACGAGTCACTTGTAACCCCAACAGCAGAGCTCACGAATCGTCATCAACCCATTACTGTCCCACTGCTGGGCACGGGTCTCTTCTCATAATAAGAAGGATTAGGCCATAGTCCACCGCGCTGGACAAGTGCGTATTGGTAGACTTCACATACTTTTGAGATTTTTTTTTAACTATCAAGTACGCAGGTGTCCTCACAATGTTTTTCGTTTACCTTTAAGTAAGTAATCATTAATTTCTAATATATATAATTTGAAAATCAGAGGTGCGTGCCTGGTATTCTAACCCCGGACCCGTCGATCAACAGGCTGAGTTTCATCTAGGCTATCATTGCTTTTTTTTCAGATTTCCTAGTGTTTTTTTTTTGTAATATAGAGTAGCAGTCGAGCATGCAGTCCACCTGATGGTAAGTGGCTACTGCCGCCCATGGACGTCTGTAATCAACCCCAGATAGGATTCGATATTCGTATCGGAGGTCGGCCACAGATACACCGCTACCCCTGAGGACTAAGCTGAAACGCCTCGGATAACTATGTCTCCCTTACCACACCCTTCAAACCAGAACACAGCAGCGCTTAACACTGCTGTTGAGAAATAGGTGTGGCGGTGCTGCCGCCGGAGTGGAACCACAAAGGGTTCTACCACCTTTAAAACCTCAACTATTATTGATTTTTAACAAATCCTAAATGATTAAAAAAAAACAACCCCATTTCTACACTCACAGTCCCATACTAAGATTCCCTGTGTCGTAGATGCCATGGACACACACATAGACAAATACACAAACACCCAGACCCAGAAACAGAAATCTAAATTCATCATTCAGATATCTGTCTGGCCGGGGATCGAACCCGAGACCCTTTGCGCGTCAGACCGGTATGGTGACCGCTCCGCCACGCGGGTAGTCAATGATTTAATATTATATTTATTGTGTCACAGGTTATCGACCCCCCAAGTGGTAGCCCAGCCGATCTGTCCGGCGGTGTCGTGTGCGTCCACCACGATGTTACTGCTGGTCGTCGCCGCCCAGCTCGCCGTCATGTTCCTCTACACGCTGTACAAGTGAGTCCACCTTCTACCGCTAGCCCACTGTCCCACTGTTGGGCACCGGGCCCAGTGGGAGGTTTCATAATATACCGCGTGTTAAAGAGTGTCCCACTGCTGGGCACCAGTCTGAGAGGGTGGGTTTATAGTATACCGCGTGTTAAAGAGTGTCCCACTGCTGGGCACCAGTCTGAGAGGGTGGGTTTATAGTATACCGCGTGTTAAAGAGTGTCCCACTGCTGGGCACCAGTCTGAGAGGGTGGGTTTATAGTATACCGCGTGTTAAAGAGTGTCCCACTGCTGGGCACCAGTCTGAGAGGGTGGGTTTATAGTATACCGCGTGTTAAAGAGTGTCCCACTGCTGGGCACCAGTCTGAGAGGGTGGGTTTATAGTATACCGCGTGTTAAAGAGTGTCCCACTGCTGGGCACCGGTCTGAGAGAGTGGGTTTATAGTCCACCGCGTGTTAACGAGTAGATTTAAGGAATAGTATGAATAGATGCATACACACATGCATACATACAAACGTATGTATAGTATATGTATGAGAACATTTTTAGTGTGCAGATGGTAATTTTTCGAACATATTTGTATGTATGAATATGTATGTAAGTATTGATGAATAGGTGTATCTATGTATGACTTATTCTTTGTCACGCTACAGTCCAAACGGCTTGACGAATTAACATATGAGATGTTGTTGGATTTGTCTAAATTGTGGGAGTGATATAGACTATTTTGAAGCAGTCATTTTTTATTGGAGTTTACTCCTTAAGAAACGATTTGAGTTATAAGGCCCGGTACGGAAATTTTATGAGGAGTAAAATCAAGTGTAACACGAAAAGTTGAGGCGTAACGTAGAAAAAGACAAACATATATATCCACACTGTTCGAATTCGGAGAGAGGTGAGGGGGCTGAGGGGTTGTTACTAACCACACTTGAATAAAAAACACACTTATATGTTCCACTGAATATATATTAATAAATTTACAAGGGGCCTCTTATAGTATCTACGAAAGGTTCTCAACAGCGTGATTCAACGGCTGTTTTAGCAGCGCCATCTAGTTTAATATTACGGAACTATCATATACAAATTATTTGAATATTGAACACAAATTTGAATATTGAACACACACTTTACGCGCAACACCAGTGAAGTCACTGAATAGAAATGTCATAATTTTATTTTTTTAATAATTAAAGAACGAAACGTGAAAGTTTCCTAACGATGTTTTCATACACCGTTATAGCAAGTGATAATTTGTAATAAGAACATATTTTTTAAAAGTCACCACTGGGATTCGAACCTCGGACACTCGGACACGGACCGAATTTCTAACCACTATTCTATCACTTTTCAATGTTTATATGTATCATTAAAATATTTAATTTATTTTTTTTTGTTTTTATTCTAATTGTATTTTTTTTTATTTTCAGGGAGAGAAAGGAGGCACAAGCGAAGAAATTCTTCTAGAGAGCGAGATGACGTCAGTAATTTCACACTACTTACTTGCCAAGCGAATATGTGCTCAATTTTGTGTGTGTTAAGGTCGGGAATTGTGAAGCAAGACTTAAAAAATACTAGGGTTGCCAACTATCCGCTATATAGTATTTTACTATATCATTTTATATACTAAATATCGTTAAAAATATATTTAATATCGTTAAAAATTCTTTGATTTAGTAGCAAACTAGAGGGTAAATGAAGCGTCACGTAAGATAAAAGTGTTATACCCCTTCCATGTGGTTTTTTACTCACCGTCTCGTAAAATTATATGCTAGTGTGTGTGCGAATTTTGATAAGATAAGCACCGTGCGCTACCGGTTGTGTTGATATTAAACTAAAAATGACATGTTATTTATAATTTTGAATTTTGGCGCGGAATACCTACCATTTTGTTGGACTCGTGACGTCATAATGTGAGGAAACATAACGGATAAACTCAGCAACCCAAAAATTATTTTGTTTACTATCGAAGTGACGTCATATCATTTTTGTTAAAATAATTATAGTTTAAAAACCACGCTAAAATCGCATAAGAAAAATCGTTAATACTGATTCCTGACGAACCTGACGAGGAGAACGGGATAAAATTATTAAAATCGTGTATTGTCATCGGTTCTTGATGATTGTTCAAAATTTTTAATTAATCGGATCGTTCAAAGTGGGTAAAAATCGAGTTCAAAGATTCTGTTACATATACATACATATATAGATACAACCCAAGCTAATAAAAGCGTGATAAAATGTTGGTAACCCGAGTAGTACTGATATTTTGTCACAAAAAAACAGTCACTCGAAAGTAATATGCAATTATCGTCCCTAATGCCAGTGTGGTAAGAGTGAGAATCGCGTGTATTTTTTGTATACTTTGTATTTTCTAAAAAATATTTTTTGAATTTTATTTAAGTGATATATTGAAAGTAATATTGAAGGATTAATGTTCAATACATACATATATAATTAAATGTATTATTTGTTGTCGGTTAGTATGCTGTCTCGATTATTTGGTATTTAATGTAAAAAAAAAATTATGAAAATATTTTTTGTCATATTATTTTAAAAAATATTTCAGTCATTATAAGCGCAAGATTTTGTGTAAAATTTTGAATATTAATTATAGTTCATCGAATTTTAAAATATTTCTTTTAACAATTAATAATAATATTTTAATGGCGAAAAATTTCGGAATTAAGTACACTACTTGAAATACTTTATTTTTTTATAAATTGTATTAAACGTTTTAGATTCCAGTATATTAGCTAGTAACCATGTGTTCAGTGTTGCCAAGATGCTAATTTTACCATAATTTAT
Organism: Epargyreus clarus clarus; assembly: GCA_014595695.2. NCBI lineage: Eukaryota > Metazoa > Arthropoda > Insecta > Lepidoptera > Hesperiidae > Epargyreus > Epargyreus clarus. Next base: position 888,648 of record JACTTY020000116.1, read on the forward strand.
GCTAATTATATTTCAAAATCGAGATTTAATTTTCTACAAAAAATACTCTTTAAAAGACACCAAGAAAAAATGATTTTTGACAATTTCTGCCTATTAATTTTTTATCGATTGTAGGAAAATTGGTCGGATTGATTATAAAAAACCGGCGTACATGAATATCACCTTAAACTTTTTCTTAGACTGTTTTAATACTCAACTCGTTTATTCTCTACTTTTTTTGGATTGTGACTGAAAAGGAAAAATCATGTACACAATTAAATAGATTTATAGGCATAAATATAAATAAAAAGTAAATAAATACATTCTTATTTATGTTTTAACTTGGAATAGAATATGGGCCAACAAATGTCTTGAAACAATTTCATAAATAAACATTTTTTAAATCTTAATTTTAATGTATAATTTGTTTAAAAACATTATGTATATGAGTAACATATGATAAAGAACAAGTGAAAGGTACGAAGAAATGCCGCCATTTTGTTGAAAGAAATAATATAATAATCCGAAAAACTTCTGTGTGTGTGGCAGAGTCGCCTCTGATAATAGTGTTGACAGATTGTCAAAACTGCCGAAGAAGCGGTAAAAAATTAATCATTTTATTTTTAAATATTTAAAGTATTATAAGGCCTATCTATGTTATACGTCTATAGTCCGATTCATAATTAGGTGTCCAAAATGTAAACAAAGGTGTTGACCTATCAAGAAAATATGTGTCAAATGGCAGTTTCTTATTTTTGACAATATTAAATTAATACATCGATAATAAAATAATAATCTAAATAAATTAAAAACAATTCACATTTGCCAATATTTATATTGACTCAATTTCATTTCATACAGTAATAATAATAAAAAACAAGATTTATGAGAGAAAATTAAATTGTGATAATGGTCACACAATCGGCATCCAAAACATTTTTTGTGCCGCCATTTTTAAGTTTCGTAGTTGATATTATTCATTTTCGTGATCGTGATCGAACTCGATTTTTTTCTAGTTTTCATAGCGCATTTTTTTAAATTGTGTGCAGTTATTAAGTTTTTGTTTTATGTTGAAATTTGTGAAAGTTTTCGTTTCTCGTTAATTTGTTAAGGTTTGCAATACCTGTCATCGAATTTTGACAATGACATTTCTTTGTTTACATTTTGGACACCTAATTATGAATCAGACTATAGACTTATACATTTTATTGACAACTGACATAGATCTAGGTTTTATGGTCATTATTTCATTAAATTACTTTGAAAAACTAAGATTTCTACCTGGGGAAATTGAAAAATCGACGATGAAGTTAACAAATAACTATAAATAATAAAGTATAGATTTTTAAAAACCGCCACACATACAGATAAGTTTTTTGGACTATATTATTTGTAATCGTACCATAGACATATATATTTTTTGTTTTTATTATTTTGTTGTGAACTAAGCATTTAATGGTTGTAATACGTTGTTCTAATTACAAACATATTTCGAACGTATATTTTTTAATTTATCAAAGCACAGTAAACTGAAGTGAAAATATTTTTTATCTGTTTACATTCGAAATTATTTTGGTATTTTATATTGAGTGGTAAGTAGTGTGAAGTTATTTGAGATTTTTTTACCAACTTGAGTGTATGTACGTATGTGCGTAAGTGAAATAATTTCTGTACATAATATTTATATTTCTCTCTAGTAAAATTGTATTATTTGTCCAATTCTGACTTTTATTTTTTCCTTAATGTCCCTTTGTAAATTCTAGACTTGGAAATCTTCGTGCAATATTAAAACTATTTGATTTTTAAAATCTTCACAGAAAAAACAATCTTAAAAAGTACATAATAAATTGGTTGGTTCGTGTAAATTTCCTTATTTTGTAATATAGGAATGACAGACAAGCATGCAATCCACCTGATGCCAAGTGGCTACTGCCGCTCATGGACATCTGTAAACAACCCCACATAGGATTAGATATTCCTATCTGAGGTCGGTCTCAGATGCGCCGCTACCCCTGAGGACTAAGCTGGAACGCCTCGGAAAAGTAAGTCTCCCTTACCACACACTTCAAAACGGAACACAACAGCGCTACACTACTATTATGAGGCAGAAATAGGTGTGGCGGTGGTGCCGCCGGAGTCAAAACACAAAGGTTCTACCGCCTCAAAACCTTGCACCTTCTTTTACTCGTATTATTAAAATATTACCACTCCGCAGGATAATATGCAAGCGTTTTTACATTTTTTTAGTATTTACTTAATATTTATACTCCTTGTAAAAATAAAAGAAATTATCATATTTTATATAGTAACATACTAAACTTTTATAAAAATATTTAAATATATTTATAAACTTTAATATTAGATACAAAAAATAAACGCAAACCCCATTTGATTGTCACTCAATTTGACAGTTGTCACTGTTTTCATTTCATTCATTTTGACACTTTGTTTTTTGTAACTTGTGCCGGTACAACGAAAACATTAAAATAACTCAAGTTATAACTCAAATTTAATGTAGATTTATGTAAATTTCACTAAATTACCCGAACTTTCCCAAATATGGCCGCGCAAAAGCAACCAAAGGCCGAATTAATAGCTATTTATCGCTTGGAGTTTTATAAGAAACAGCAAAATTGGAAATTTGCTAAGGACGCCAGGAAGACACCGGATACCGATTCTGTTCCCGCGACACCTGTAAAGAATACGTATGTTATTTATGTTTGAAAACCTTTTTCCGAAAATATAATCCCAATTTTCTTAGAATATTTATTCTTATAAGTGGCTGTGAGTCTTGTGGTTAAAACTCAGCCTCTCGATCAGGGGGACCGAGTTTTGTGTACCAGGAACTTTGTATAACATCGTGAGGAAACCTACAGACCCAAAGAGGCCACAAAAAAGGTCTTAAAGGTGTGTGAAGTCTATCAATCTGCTGCCGGCCAGCATAGCGGACTATGGCACAAACTCCGCTCATTCTGAGAACTCTGTGTGTGCAGGAGGACAGAAATAGGTTGATATTAAATGTCTAATAAGCAAAATAGGTGACAGTCATAGATTAGTAAAGATTACTCACTCCTAACAAGAAAATGTACCCAGTTTTGAGAATTGAAATAGTTGTGTAAAAAAGTTTTGCCACATCTCCGTGCTAAAATGTCCCTAAAATATTTGAAATATTTTTTATTTATTGTGTAAATTACACAGTATTAGGCATTTATTTGTAAATTTTCTCTAAAAATGTTTTTATTTGTCAAGAATTCAAAAAGAATTTACTAATAAGCCGTTTGTGGCTTCATTCAATTTCAAGGCGGCGAAGTATCTTTACTAATCTATGGTGACAGTACAGACCTTTAAAATTCGTAGTAGATGGATATCTATAACTCTGATATAATACAAGTCCTAGCTGAAGTTAGACACAGATGCATTGCTACCTGAGGACTAAGCTGGAATGCCTCAGAAAGTATATTTCCCTTACCACACCCTTCAAACCAGAACACAGCAGCACTTAACAGCGCTGTTATAACAGAAATAGGTGTGGCGGTGTGCCATCGGAGTCAAACCACAAAGGGTTCTACCACCTTCAAAATATACCTTTCAAACTAGAATATAGCTTACACCCCTGTTATATGACAAAATAAGTTGAGTATGTTAGTCTACAGTCAAATATATTTTTTTTAAATATATAAGAGTAGCAGACGAGCACGCAGTCCACCTGATGGTGAGTGGCTACTACCGCCCATGGACATCCGTAATCAACCCCAGATAGGTTTAGATAATCCTACCTGTAGTCGGCCACAGATACGCCGCTACCCCTGAGGATTAAGCTGGAACGCCTCAAAAAAGTCTGTCTCCCTTACCACACCCTTCAAACCGGAACACAGCAGCGCTTAAGACTGCTGTTATTAGGTAGAAATAGGTGTGGCGGTGGTGCCGCTGGAGTCGAACAAGTAAAATATCTACTTTTAAAATGTCTAGTACATTAATTAAACTTTCAAGTACTAATTTTAATTAATATTTTTTCAGGAGAATATTGAATGAAACTTACAATATAGATACAGATGAAGATAATGTGCACAACACATTAAATGATGCTTTCATTAATGATGATTCAGGTATATATCATTACTATCCTTACTAAATATACTTTATATTAACTATTTTTAACTTAATGATAGAACAGACTGCTTATAAGTTTGAAGTATTTTTATGATGGAGGTATAGTCCACATAAAACTGCTAGTCTACTCTGAATATAGAAATGAAATGCGTCGCCATAGAAAATTGTATGACTACACCTGCTCACAACAACTTCAGAGCGGACTAGCAGTTTGGCGTGGACCTTATCTGATGGTAAGTGGTTATTGCTGCCAATAGACATCTGTAATCAACCCCAGATAACACAGTGTTCCTAGTCCTGAGGACTAAGTAGCAATTACTTTTCCTTACCACATCCTTCAAACCAGAATACAGGAGCATTTAAAGTTGTTTTAAAATTGAAATAGGTGTGACATTGGTGCCGCTGGAGTCAAACTAACATTAGATATAGAAGATAAGATTAGATTCCTAGCTGACGTTAGCCACCAATGTATTGCTACCTTTGAGGACTAAGTTAGGACACCTTGGAAAAGTATAATGCCTTACCACACTTCAAACCAGAACACAGCAGCGCTTAACACTGCTGTTATAACAGAAATAGGTGTGGCGGTATTGCCGTAGGAGTCGAACCACAAAAGATTCTACCATCCTTAATCTTTACTTCCAGCAGTATGTACAATACACTTCATTATTACCTATTAAAAACACAAATTATACTTAACTAATCTACCAACCTCTTCTGCACTTATAGATAAAAACGCCCCAACTCTGCACATATCACACAGCGGCCTACAAACCCAATCCCTAGAGCCCATACACGCTTGCCAAGTGTGTCAGCAGCGAGACAGCCAACCGGCAAGCCCCTGGGCTGATTACGTGGATGACCGAGACCCTGGGGATTGGGTGGAGGGGCTCAAGTGCGGGGGGGACAATGAGTTTGAAGGGTACGATGGCAGGTGGATAGATGGGATGGTTTGGACTAACTCTGGACTACCTCAAGCTTGGGCAGGAGGTAAATGAGTCTTATTTCGTGTTTCAATTACTTGTGCAGTAGCATAAATGTTAAATAGTCTCTGGTTTTTATAAAATTTGAGTGAGCCTGCAGTCCACAACAAAGGAAAACTATACGAGGAAACCTGCATACCAAATTGATCTATAAAATAACTTTAACTTTTTTATTAAAATAACTTTAACTTCATATTGGCTCTCTGACTACAACTGTGTACAACTTCAGAGCGGACTAGAAGCTTGGCGCAGACTCTACTCGTGTCTAGCAGGGGGACAATGACAGAATTGATAGTAATACAAAAAAATAACAAAACCAAGACTTTCCTACCCTTTTGTCATCAAAATAAACAAATCAAAAACTTCCCACCCCTCTTTAGCGCGTTTGTAGTACCTTACAGACCTGACCACTAAAGGGCTATTTTAATAAAACTATTTATTAGAACTGTACCATTCTTCCTTCCCCAGAAATGCCGGCAGAGGTGAACTTCCTACAAGGTGCCAACTGCTCGGAGAATGTGATCTGGTCAGCGGACAATATCCTCTGTAGCCAGTTAACCCCCTGGCCGGATGATCAGCTATGGATGCCGGAAATTGTAAGGAGTTGAAAATGGTTTTTTCTATTTGCGAAATGGTGTAATGAGCACTGTTTTATACTTTTGGAGATCCTCACTAAGGTGGTAGAACCTTCTGTGGGTCGAGTAGCAGACGAGCATGCAGTCCACCTGATGATGGTAAGTGGCTACTGCCACTCATGAAAATCTGTAATCAACAACAGATAAAATTAGTTTCCCGTCTGACATCCACGGATGCGCCGCTACCCCTGAGGACTAAACTGGAAAGTCTCCGATAAGTTTGTCTCTTACCATACCCTTCAAACCAGAACACAGCAGCGCTTAACACTGGTGTGATAACAGAAATAGGTGTGACGGTAGTGCCGGCATCGAACCACTTTAAATAATATCTCATTTGTAGTAACAACTTTAATTGGAGATGGATTTCACCCTATGTTAGTTCTGTGCACGCAACTATAGTTTCATTCTGAAAAGATCACAATCAGCATTTAGAAGTATAACTTCTGTGTTCATTATCATATTACAGTGGGGTGATGACAAATTACTCGGACAGTCGCTAGAGAGTGTGGAGGATTTTCTCATCGGCGCTCACAGCGCTCCACATAGCTCGGAAATAGAGCTGTGTTTGCCATCAGGTTAGTTCATATTACTTACTAGCTGTGCCCCACGCTTTACTCGCGTTAAAAAGAAACAAGGGCACAGCTAGTTCTAAATATAAGTAGCCTAAGTTACTCCTTATTACATCAGCTATCTGCCAATAAAATTCCCGTCAAAATCGGTTCAGCCATTTCAGAGATAAGCCAGAACAAACAGACAGACAGACGGATAAAAATTGTAAAAAATCTAATTTTGGTGTATGTAGCGTATTCATACGCATGTAGTAAAAAGCGGGTATTTCAATATTAAAGACACAGACACTCCAATTTTATTAATATGTATAGATGTAGTTCATACTACTTCATATTTCTTGTTTTGTCTTCTTGGTTCTCCAGAGGCACCTTTGTCACATTTTTTTTTTAAATATTGAGGAAATGAGCATGCAGTCTATCTGATGCTGTCTACTGCTGTAAGGGCATCTGTAATCAACCACAGATAAGATTTGATTCATACCAGAGGTCGGCCGTAACCCCGTTGACCTTAAAGACTAAGTTGGAACGACTCTGATATGTCTCCTTTACCACAATCTTCACACCATAAAACACCACATCACATTGTTTTAAAACAGAAATAGATGTGACAGTGGTGCCACCAGAGTCAAACTATGAAGGGCTTCACAGTATGGCGTCGATGCATTACTGTCCCCCACTGAGAAGGATTAGGCCATAGTCCACCGCGCTGGCCAAGTGCGCATTGGTAGACTTCATATACCTTTGAAAACTTTTTTTTTATATTTCTCAGATGTGTAGGTGTCCAGGAGTGGCAGACGAGCATTCAGACCATCTGATGGTAAGTGTCTACTGCCGCCCATCATTACATCTGTAATCAACCCCATATAGAATTAGATATTCCTACCTGAAGTCGACCACAGATGCGCCGGTACCCTAAGGACTAAGTCGGAACGCCTCGGAAAATATGTCTCCCTTACCACACCCTTCAAACCAGAACACAGCAGCGTTTAACACTGCTGTTATGAGGCAGAAATAGATGTAATACGCCCATAACTTCGAAAATTCCGAAGTTCTTACCACACCGTTCATACCATAACACAGCACTTAACGTTGTTTGAAAACAGAAAGGTGTGACAGCGGTGCCTTTGGAGCCAAACTATGAAGGACTTCATCACTTAGTGCATAAGATTCTTCATTAATTATTTATTTCCTCTGTTAACAGAACTAGATACAAATGTGAATATGAAACCTTCGTCACTCAGTGAGCTGTTGAGACAGACTGGCCATACACGCGTGAGTATCTATGTTTGTATGTCCCACTGCTGGGCATAGCCTTCCCACTAATAGAGGCTATACTCTTCTGAAGCTGATATAACTTGTAACAATTACTGCTCAAATTGCGCTTTTTGGCGCCAGTTGGTCCTTTGAGCTGGATCAATTTAAACATTCTTTGTTTATCATTTATTTTGTCTACGTCATTCTTTGCAATGAAGGATGCTTTTATACTTGACTTTATACCATTCTAAACTTGAGCCTACAAACAAGCACACTTTTTAAATTGTGTATGAAATATCGGTGATTTTTTTCTGATTTTTACTATAACTAGGTATGTATGTGACATATGAATGAATATACGTATTGAGTATCGTATATTTCCCGTAGAAAAATAATATCTCACTTAAAGGTGGTAGAACCCTTTGTGGTTCGACTCCGGCGGCACCACCGCCACACCTATTTCTACCTAATAACAGCAGTGTTAGGCGCTGCTGTGTTCCGGTTTGAAGGGTGTGGTAAGGGAGACAGACTTTTCCGAGGCGTTCCAGCTTAGTCCTCAGAGGTAGCAGCGCATCTGTGGCCGACCTCAGGTAGGAATATCTAATCCTATCTGGGGTTAATTACAAATGTCCATGGGCGGCATTAGCCACTTATCAACAGGTGGACTGCATGCTCGTCTGCTACTCCTATATTATAAAAAAAAAAAAATCTCACAGTGTTAGCCTGGACCAAAATTTAACCTAGAACCGTCAACATTTCCCGTTTAGTGGCAGCCCCACGCAGTTCCTCATCAATTTAAACTATTTTTCTTTCCAGAAATACCGAAGCACTCTCTCTCTGAACATTTGCACCGCGAACCACTTCGAAGTGACCCCCCGGACCCTCACGGACAGTTACGACACGTTCCCTACAAGAGACATCGACCCCCTGGGGGGTACCGACCCCCTAAACACCTTACACACACACATACAAGCGGACAGAGTTGTATCTGGTTCGTATAGGAATGTGTTTGTGGGGCGCGGGAGGGGGAGGCTGCCGGAAGAGGGGGAGGGGGTGGGGAGAGGGTACAGGGTTTGAGTTTCGGGGTGAGTTGGAAGTGTGACTGGTGACAATAAATAATAATAAAAACCATGTGTGTACTTATGTAGTATATACGCATTTCAGAATTTATACATTAGCGTATATATAAAAGAAATTAATTGTCTACTATAAAAACAAAAACTTGATTGTTTAAAAATATAGTCCATGGTGAGTCTAACTTTTTAAGGTGGTAGAACCCTCTGTGGTTCGACTCCATCATCACACCTATTTCTTTTATAACAGCAGTGTTAGGCGCTGCTGTGTTCTGGTTTGAAGCGTTGCACCTTAGTCCTCAGAGGTAGCGGCGACCTATCCTATGACCGACCTCCGGTAGGAATATTTGATCCTATCTGGGGTAGATTACAAATGTCAAATGGCAGTAGCCACCTACCATCAGGTGGACTGTATGCTCGTCTGCTATACGCACAGAAAATTTTGTAGGACTATACTGAAAATGTCACATTATTACATCATAATGACTAATATACCGTATACAGTGTCGACCCTAGCGGCAAACAATGGCAACTAATGTACTTAAAACGATCTCCATTTATGTCCAAAGACTTAAAAAAACATACCTCATTATTGTTAAGACTTAAGTATATACGAAATAGTAATATATTTTGATACATTTACGCCCGTTGTCAATACTCTATCTATCCAGATGTCTACCAAAGATAGATTTTTGAGAATCTCTAGTATTAAGTAATTGTCAAATGTCGATTTTTTTTGGCAATTCGATCTTTTGTATTTCATCGGATGGATTGATTATTGACGGACATTAAAGTGATCTGTAAAGTGATAAAAAGTGTTCAATTGTTTAATTAGCATGTTAGAAATAGTGAAATTATGTTAGACATTTATATGATTTAAAAAAACCTTATTTGAAGCTTCCATATTTCCTTAAGAGATGGCGCTAGTATTCTGAATCACGCTATCGAAGTTTTCTAGTTGCATACCGATACCTTAATTCGCAAATAAGCCAACTCCACTTTTTCTCAAAATGATTTTTTTAATTATTTTGATTTCGTTCAACGCCATTTACTATCAAAGTAAATAAAAAAAAACATTTTGACAAAAAGTGGAGTTGGCTGATTTGCGAATTAAGGTATCGATATATATCTTACATACTTGCGAGCTCAGATCTTCGTGATTTTCATAAATTTGTAAGCCTTATTCAATCGTAGGGCAGTCAGCTAAAAAACATTAAAAAAACTAAACATCTTGTATTAAGGACTTTTGTTAGTTTCAAAATATATAATGGATCTCCTTAAATAGTATTATAATTGAAAGGAATTTATCAAAAAATATTTTTCAAATATGTACACGTATGTACAAATACGTTTAATTATATTTTTGAAAATATTAAGAATATATTTTATCAGATTTATATATTCATAGTATTACTCATTATATTTGTGAGGAATGTTCAAAATTTATCGAATTATTAGATAAAATAAATTGTATACAGGGTGGCTCCGAAGTTATTTGTAATATTTGCGTCTATTCGTCTGTATTCGGCGAGTATCTAAATATTGTTTAACAATGACGGACCCTCGCACTTATTTCTGTAATGTTGTAACAAATTGTATTATGTTATCGTACTGTAATATTCGGAACTTCTTACGGATGTAATACTTCGAGTATTACATTATCTGAACTGTAATATTTATTGCATTACTGTATTACATTAATTTAGGATTAAAACTATTTCGCGACAATCCGCTACTAATATGGTTGATGGTGTATATATTGTGGGAGGGTGGTACATACTCCCTGGTTTAAAATATATAGGGATCGCGCCAAACTGCTTGTCCGCTGTGAAGTTGCGCACAACTACAAGCATATACTCCGTAGCAAGTACTGCCTGCGCTATGTGCCCGCTGGCGACAGCGGCAGCTTTCTATATTCAGAGCGGACTAGCAGTTTGGCGTGGACTCTTACATCATACACATCGGATGTTACGAAGTAGTTTTAATCTTAATAGCATGGATTTCCGCAATGTAACGCCTGATACAATTAACTATGTTTCTAAATTGTTTTAGTACTTAAATATAATTATATGTACTTGACTATTTGTCAAAATGTGTTGATTTATTACAAATTTTATTAAAAATACATCGATGTATACTGTTATTACTCCAAAACTATTAGTTAAGAACAAAATTGTTAAGAATGGTGTTTCGAGTTCCAAATTTATAAACAGTATTCAATATTTAAACTTAATTACTTAAGTAAGACAATACGTCTTTTGTACTATTCTTGTAAATAAATATTTTGGAAACAAATGCTTGTATTTTCTTTGTGTTGAATCCATTATAACTGCCGTTATTTTTAAAATGAATCCATCCTGTGTTGGTCTATCGAAGATCTTCGTTCTTTTTTTTCTTTCAAAAAAATACAAATTTTCTATTACTTTAAATTGAGTACTAATAATGTGGGTAGAAACAAAAATTCCGCCAAAGTTGTTTGTCCCTATTTACTACCAGTCGTCGTCTTGCGCTCGTCGCGAATGGACGTTCGTTATGTGCTCTCGCTAGTTTCCACGTAAATTGACCCTGCAACTTCGTGTGTGCCTTGTGAAGGGTATTCTTGTGAAGTTAGAAGGTAATAGAACCCTATGTGGTTCGACTCTGTCGGTACCACCATCACACCTATTTCTATCCGGTAACAGCAGTGTTAAGCGCTGCTGTGTTCTGGTTTCAAAGGTGTGGTCCTTAGCTTAGTCCTCAGAATAATCAACTCTATCTGGGGTTGATTACATATGCCATGTGCGGCAGTAACCACTTGCCGTCAGGAGGACTACATACTCGAAGCCCAGGCCTAGCCTACTTGTTTGAGCCTGTGACAGTGTTGGATACATCACCCCGGACACTATTCGAGCCCGTCGATTGAATTGGAAGGCAAGGTAGGTGGTTTTATTTACTCATTTCCTTTGACGAAGATTGTGTCATACCTCTTACAATTCTATACATAATACAATCCATGGTATCGTTATGCTTTATACCGCATAAGTCGAGTCTATTTGTCTTTATAGCACACAAGGAAGGTGGTACAACCCTCTGATTTTACTCCAAAGGCACCAGAGGTACCTATTTCTGCCTAACAATAGCAGTGTTAAGCGCTGCTGTAATTCGGTAAAATCATACTTGATCTGAAGCAACTTCCTCTGGCGAATCGCAGATAGGAATTTAATTTTATCTGGGGTTGATAATAGATATAAATAAGGAAGTTAAACAGTGGAAATGAAACCAATTATCAGTCTTCATATATTTATTGCCGTTTTGTGGTTAAGTACAATAATTTCAGCACCTACTCAGTTTTAATTAACCTATGTCATAAAAAATCTAAATATGTTATCATATATATATAACTAGATGTGCCGTGTAAAACCATTTAGTTTGGGAAGAGTGAAATCCTTCAATAGTACACACAAAAAGTATTATAGAAATACATGTAATTTCGAAAATAATACAGAAAATATTTAGTAAATAAAATAAATTGTCTGATCATTTACATGTTTCATTTTCATAATTACAAATTAATTATTATGATAACGATATTCACCAGTAAAGGAAAACGTCGTAAAAAACTTAGAACCTAATTATGTGCCTGTTACATATAATCAATCTGGATCAGTATCTTGCCTACCAAAGATATCATTCGATTTCTTTACTAGACATTTTCAAATTTAGATCTTAAGTAAACAAATAATGGATAGATTAGTTATTAATAACGGGCACTTCTTTTGAAAAGAGAGGTATAACCTAAAAATGTAATGTTAATATAATTATTCAAAAAATTCTAGGAATTTTTCGCTCAAAGACACATCTAGTATTAAATCTGTACATAATTGTAAAAATATACTATATCCTTTTAAAAAACAGAAAATTCCTAGTTATTCCTAGTACAAGTGTATAAAGGTGGTTTCTATTACTAAAACAATAGTAATTTGGAAAATAATAACGTCAAATTAAAGTAAAAATATTATTACAAACATTTCTAATCTAATAGGAATATTTAGTTAACACGAATCTTGCGCAAAATATATTGCGCGTATGAAAAAGATAACATTTCTAAAAATAAATTCAATCCAAGTAGCAGATGAGCAGGCCACCTGATGGTATAGTCCGCACTAAACTGCTAGTCCGCTCTGAAGTTGTTGCGAGAAGGTGTAGTCATACATTGCTATGGCGACGCGATTCTTTTCTTTATTCAGAGCGGGCTAGCAGTTTTACGCGGACTATAAGTGGCTACTGCCGTATGGACATCTGTAATTAATCTCAAATAAGATAAATGCTACCTAAAGAGTGGGATGAACAAGAAACGTATATCACCATCTGTCCTTACGTGGTACAGCCATAGATTAGTAAAGATTATTCACTCCTAACAAGAAAATATACCCAGTTTTGAGAATTGAAATAGTTGCGTAAAAATATTTGAAACATTTATTTATTATGTAAATTACGCAGTATTAGTTATTTATTCGTAAATTTTCTCTAAAAATGTTTTTATTTGTCAAGAATTCAAAAAAGGAACTTACTAATAAGCCGTTTGTGGCTTCATTCAATTTCAAGGCGGCGAAGTATCTTTACTAGGGGTGTGCGAATATCGTTCGAATCGAATCGAATCGAATATCAATATTCGATTCGAAATTCGAATCGAATAATTCGAATTTTCGAATTATTCGAAATTCTTCGAATTATTCGATTCGAATTTCGAAGATTCGAGAATTTCGAGAATTGAAATAGTTGCGTAAAAATATTTGAAACATTTATTTATTATGTAAATTACGCAGTATTAGTTATTTATTCGTAAATTTTCTCTAAAAATGTTTTTATTTGTCAAGAATTCAAAAAAGGAACTTACTAATAAGCCGTTTGTGGCTTCATTCAATTTCAAGGCGGCGAAGTATCTTTACTAGGGGTGTGCGAATATCGTTCGAATCGAATCGAATACGAATTATTCGAAATTCTTCGAATAATTCGAAAAATTTCGAATAATTCGAAAAATTTCGAATAATTCGTAAAAATTTCGAATAATTCGAAAGTTTTCGAATAATTCGCGAATTAAGGGGGTATTCTAGTCTAGAAGCATGAATTTCAGGTAATTTTTTGAAGTGCCGTAAAAAAAGGCAATCAATATTTTTACCATCCATTTTTTTATAAGTTATTTATTAACATTACAAGAATAGGATCATCCCCAAATTTAAAAAAAAAGAACTATATTATTTGTTCTATTTGTGTAACTATATGGTTTAAATAAAATGTATATTGATTATTGACTGTTAAATTTTTATTCGAAAATTGAAAATAAGAAACCCTGAAAAAATTCGAATTATTCAAAAATTTTCGGATTATTCGAAAATTTTCGAATTATTCAAAAATTTTCGAATTATTCGGGAACTTTCGAATAATTCGAATTTTCGAATTATTCGATTCGAGTTTCGAATCGAATATTAATATTCGATTCGGAACGAATAATTCGTAAGTTCGAATTATTCGCACACCCCTAATCTTTACTAATCTATGTTGGATGTATTAAAGTTTCAAAGAGTATAATAGATAAGTTTGACAAATTGTTAACAATATATGGAGGCGGTTAAAAATATATTCAAAAAGAAAATAATTTTCAATTGAGCACCGATACGGCTCCCTACAACGGGTAATCGTATATTTTTCATTTTATTTCAAAAATACACGCTATAAGAGCCGATATAATTAAAAACTTAAATATAAACATTAATAATAAGAAGTTTATGTTATAATATTATGCAATTGATTTTGGAGTTTTTTTTAGGCCTTTTTAATAATACAATACATATATCATACATATTTGAAAGTTAGAAAAAAAACTGTTTTCACTGTTTGATAATATCAAAAATACAATTTATAAAACATTAATAATAATATTAGAAATTATTTTGAAATAGTTTACTTTTCCAAATCAACCTTCAACTCTATTTTAAGAAATATATGCTATATACAAAAATACAGTTTCTAACAGTTTACCAATTTTTTATACAAATATATAAGTTCCGTGCGTGTGGTTTTCGAAAATGGCTATGTTATATTCATATGGCCATATGTTGCTCGCTTCATAAACTATTTTTTTATTTTGCAAAAGCCAAAAGTTTTTGGTTTTGACGTTACTTTAGTAAAATTACATAATTTGTCAATAATATGAATATTTTTGTAACATTATTACTACTTATACGAGATAAGTAGAACATTTCAAATATGATATTTTTAACGTTATTATAAGAAATTCGTAAAATTTGTCAAATATTAATAAATGTAATAAGTAACTTCTTATATATTTTGTCAACATTATGATGGCCAGTGCCGCTCCTGATACGCACAGAAAATGTTGTCACACTTTATAATACATAATTTACAAACTTAAGTCAATTGTCAATTTTATACATATTTTAACAATTGTTTCTGGTGACCGCACTTACAGCTATCGGAAGCTTTTAGATTTTAGATTATTCTCTATCTAGCTTTTAGATCTCGATTATTCTCTATTGGATGATCTCTCCCATATGATGAGTATACTTTTTCAAAATTTGAAAACTGTCATTCCTAATTTTAATAAAATATTTTCAAATTTTTACCCCATAAACCTTATCGCCACAATAGCGGATTACCCCTCTATTACGGTATTTATGGGGAGAGAAATCCAGTACTAGGTAATTTTGGGTAAATTTTTAACTGAGTATAAAAATAATCTATGAATTTATTGGATAACGATGTCGTTATCTAGACATAAATCTTATTATTTAACACGAAACAACAACAACAATAATATTGTTATTTATACACAAAAATGCTTTATTTTTGTATAATGATACAAATCGACAAGTGTGTACAATATTAGACGACTCATAGGAATGTAAGATTTTGTGCTTTAAGTATTTTAACAGAAGCATATTTAATATTAATATAAAATTATTATTATTTACAAAGCGGACGGAACTGCCAGTCTTGAGTTTATATTCGATTTTCTTTTTTACATTTATGAACAATTTTCATAATATTTTTTAATAATAATCTAGCAGACGAGCATGCAGTCCACCTGATGGTAAGTGGCTACTGCCGCCCGTGGACATCTGTAATCAACCCCAGATAGGATTACATATCCCATCTGAGGTTGGCCACAGATGCGCCGCTACCCCTAATAATATTTTAATAGACCAACCATTTTTAACCAGTGAAGTCAATTATTTCAATATAATAGAAGCCTCAATATAATATTCTGTAGCTTGCAATTATTTTTACCACGCTTTTATTAGCTTAATTAACCTGTATGTAACGGAATCTTTAAACTCCATTTTTACCCACTTCCGGTCTGATTAATTTCAAATTTTCAAAAATTATCAAGAACCGATGACAATACATGAATTTAATAATTTTGTCATTAGAATCGTCAGGATTAATTAATTTTAACCAATTTAATTTAATTTAACAGATTATTTTGATCCATGATTAACGATTAACGATTTTCCTTATGAGATTTTAGCGTGGCTTTTACTTTTTAAACTATAATTATTGTTGTTATCAGTCAAACTGCATCGGTGTGTATGGGTGCAGATCAACTGTCGCTACTGCCGCTGTCCGAGGACCCTGATGACTCCGTCTCCGTGTCTTTGGCTTCAGCCTTGTCTCTGAATATTGAAAAAAAATATTTAAAATATTAGTGTTGAAAAAGCTTTTTTGCATGAAAAGGGAATCCATGTTTTTGTGCATTCTCTTAGTAAATTATCTGGTTTGTTATTTTAACGAAGTTATTATTATTATGGGGCGCTTCGGAAAAATATGACCGATTTGATTACCTAACCAACATATATAAAATCGAATACACAGAATACAATCGAGTAAACAAATATAAAAATCGATAACATTGTTGATTAATAAACGGCTCATGTAAATACATAATAACTGTTTTATAATAGAAGTGTTAAGCTTGCTGTGTTCTGGTTTGAAAGATGTGATAAGGGAGACATACTTATCCGTGGCGTTTTAGCTTAGTCCTCAGGGGTAGCGGCGCATCTGTGAGCAACTTCAGATAGGATCCTATCTGGGGTTGATTACAGATGTCCATGGCTACTTACCATCAGGTGGACTGCATGCTCGTCTGCTACTCCATATTATAAAAAAAAACTTGATTACGACTGAGACTGAGATTTTAGAGTTTACGACTGAGGTTAAGCTTAGTATAAGTTAGGTTAGGTTAGGTTAAGTTTAGTCATAGATTAGTAAAGATACTTCGCCGCCTTGAAATTGAATGAAGCCACAAACGGCTTATTAGTAAGTTCTTTTTTTGAATTCTTGACAAATAAAAACACGAAAAAATGACGAATAAATACTTAATACTGCGTAATTTACGTAATAAATAAATAATCATTTCAAATATTTTGGGGACATTTTAGCACGGAGACGTGGCAAAACTTTTTTACGCAACTATTTCAATTCTCAAAACTGGGTACATTTTCTTGTTAGGAGTGAGTAATCTTTACTAGTCTATGAGTGTATTAAGTGAGGATATACGAGGCCTCACCGGAGCCCCCTGCCAGTGAGGATGGCCTCGTGCACGCGGTCCTGTGCGTCCTGTGCGGCCGCCGTCAGTCTCTGCAAGCGCTCCTGTCTATTATCCGGGACTTCTGAGACAGGGGAGCTCGCCGGGATCGACAGCTCGCCTAGGAGATTCCTGTGGAATGTAAGTTAAGTAAGGTGTGTAAGTTACACGCTATTTTTCCAAAAGGTGTATAACGACATTTATTCGTTTTCAATCCATTTTATTTTTAGTATTAGGTGTTATAGTTGCTACACGATTATAGCTGCTACAGGATATCCTGTAAAAAATAAAGTGTCTATCTATCACGATTCCGGAGGTAGAGCCCTGTGACACACGGACAGGCAGTGAAATCTTAGTATTAGAGTTCCGTTTTTACACGAAACCCTAATAATATAGTTAAAAAGAAGTTACAAAATACACTTTTATGATAAAATCAAGTAACAAAAGTAAAATATAATTTTCAATCTACGATTCAATTAAGGAACAGTAAATAGTATAATTATGGAAAAAGTCTGGGGCGCTTTTCGAAAACTGATAAATAGAGCATTCCAAAGTCAATGAAGTGTCAAGTGTACCAATACGCGCTTGGCCAGCGCGGTGGACTATGGCCTAATCCTTCTCATTCTGAGAAGAGACCCGTGCCCAGCAGTGGGACAGTAGTAGTTACTCACGCGACATCGTCAGCGGCGCGCTTCCAGTCGAAGAACTCGTCCCCCAGGTTGAAGGTGAGGTTGCTCCGCATCACCAGCTTCACCGGCCCGCGCCGGGACCGCGGCCGCGGCACCACCTACACGCACACATACACATAACACACACTTGCGTGAAACACATACGTTATTGAAATTATATCACTTTTGGAAACCTTTGGGAAAGTGATTATTTTGAAGGTGGTAGAAAAAATCGATTTATTTTATAATATAGGAATAGTAGACGAACATGCAGTCCACCTGATGGTAAGTGGCTACTGTTGTCCATGGACATCTGTAATCAACCCCAGATAGTATTAGACATTTCTACTTAAAGTCGGGCACAGATGCTCCGCTACCTCTGAAGAAATTACTACCGCAAATCCAACAACACCTCATATATTAGAATCCATTAAGTCATTGTTTTACAGGAAATGAGACATACATACGCTCAAAAATTACCTTCCAGAGTCAGGTAAAAAAATAAACACCCTAAAGTTGATTACTAAATATTGTAAGTTTTGCAAAAAAAACCCTTAATGAAATTATCATTAAAAGTTACTATCGTTTGCGATTTCAATATTAAAAAAATGTGTGTGACTCGGGACGCCCGGCCGAAAAGATAACTTACAGTATTCAAATTGAAATTGTTCAACTTGAAGTAAACTTATATTATTTAAATTGTATGTATATTAATCTGTTTCAAATGCGGTTAGCTCTGTGGGTTAGAGCGAGAGAGGAGCCTGTCGCTGCCGTATGCGCGAGGGAAAGGTCGCCAGACAGAAGCCGTTTATTCTCCGATAAGAAGATATCACTTCAAAAAAGGTCTCATAACGTGTCAACTCACATAGTCGTAGGGTTCCGTGTCGGCCGCACTGTCGTCTATGTCGGGCCGGGCCCGCGGACCGCGCGGCGACACTGGCGGAGGATCTATGAGATAACATCAAAATATTATTAATTAGCTGACCCGGAAAACGTTGTTGCCATATAAATAAAAAATGTTAAGGGTGAACAACCCTTCTCACTTTTAGGGGTATGAAAAATAGATAGTAGCCGATTCTCAGACCTACTGAATATGAAAATAAAATTTGGTGAAAATCGGTAAAGCCGTTTCAGAGGAGTACGTTAACTAACATTGTGACACGAGAATTCTATATATATAAGATAAAGTTATAATAATTGACTATAATATGTGCATAATATCAATGTTGTTACTAAGTTCTGTGAAATAAAGAATTAGAATTTGAAAAAAAAAATGTTTTAAATATTTATCCTACAAATCACATATACTTTACAAATATAATGGTCATATATTATCTGCACATTCTGTATTTGAGAATTAAGATTGTTTGAACTTGAAAAAAGTTTAGTCAAAAAAGTTGAACTTAAAATTCGAAAAATTAAACCAAAGGCCTTTTTTATTAAGAAAACCTTATGAAATGATTAATAAAATAAAAACATTAGTAGGCTAAGATAAAACACCTATTTTTTTATTTTCTTCACAAACCATGTTTCTTCTTTTTGTTTCATAATTAATAACGAAATTATAGTGTAACGTGCTTTTGCCCGCGGCTTCGCTCGCGTTACGAAGTAATATTTTCATCCTCTATTTTATCCCCTTGGGGGTAGAATTGATCAAAATCCTTTCTTAGCGGATGCCTACGTCATAACATCTACCTGTATGCCAAATTTCAGCCCGATCCGTCCAGTGGTTTGGGCTGTGCGTTGATAGATCAGTATGTCAGTCAGTCACCTTTGAGTTATATATATTTACATTTTGACAAACAGGCAACAAGTGATTACAGTAAAACTATCCCACCTGCGGGCCAGTCGTGGGCGGAGCGTAGCTCGGCCTCGCCCACAAGGGGCGTGTCCTCCAGCGAGTCCGGCCTCTCCCACTGCCGGCTGGACATCGAAATGTACATAAAGTACATATTATACATAAGGGCAGATGATATATCTTTTATAATATAGGAGTAGCAGACGAGCATGCAGCCCACCTGATGGTAAGTGGCTACTGCCGCCCATCATGGACATCTGTAATTAATTAAGTTTTTACCGTAAGTCAGCCCGGATAACATTACATTCCTATCTGAGCTTTGCAACAGATACTTCAGTATCTAAGGACCATAGAATATTTCTCCACACTTTTTCTTCGATTTCGGGTTTTTGTCTCACTAAACTGCACATGTCGGCATTGTTCCGCGAAAATTATGCCATGACAGCGTTTAAGCCATTTAATGGCTTCCTTCAATTACAAGGCGGTGAAATATCTATACTTATCTATGCTAAGGACTATACTGGAACGCCTCGGATAAGTATATCTCTTACCACACTTCAAACCAGAACACAGCAGCGTTTAACACTGCTTTTATTATGAAAAATTAGATACGGCGGTGCTGCCGCCGGAGTCGAACCCAACCGATGGAAAAATGGATAAAAAAATAGTTGATTGCAACTTACACTTTGTGTACCCGTGACCGCCCCCGCTTCCGCTTCCGCTGAAACACAAACGCTTTGGTTTTAACACCGCTTTACCTTGGCTTTGAAATATAGCAACACTGCTATATTGATATTGATAGGAACGACGGTAGAAGATCGAAAATGAATTGTTAAGGTGAACTAAAGATGGGCGTATAAAAACACGCTGTAGATAGCTTACTGGAGAATCGATTTCTGATCGTTGCAAAGAATGTTATTCTACCACTTTTGCTATTCAATTTATAATGTGTTTACTTGTTATTTTCTTAATTTATTTAAAATGTGAAATAATTGTTTTCGGTTAATAAAAGTTGTTTTTAAATAATTTCCTGACGATTTTCCTAATAAAATAATAATTTATGGTAGAATATGTTGACCCGTAAGGGTTAAGAGTTTTAGAGCTGATTTGAGCTGATAACAAAATTATCATAAAAACAACAAACCAAGCTGCTTAAAATATTATCTATCTCACTTCAAAAATTTAGGCCAATACAACAACACCTCATACAATGTACTTATTCTTGAAAAACATTACCCTCCACAATCTATATATTTCGCATTTTGAAGAATTAATATGACATACCTAAAACGGAAAATTTGTACCTGCATTGGAATGACAGTGGTATCATCTGTCGAATATTGGTCTTACCAACTCCCAAACCCTTGTGGGCTCTTGGACAATAACTTTGCTAAAGATCATCACTTGATCAAATGCATAGTTTCCGATTCTATAACTACTTACGAATTAAAAATTAATTAAAAAAATCCTTTTCCCACGGACTAAATTGTGAATCTAAACCATTCTCAAGTCCCCTTGAACACACACAACAAATTTCATCAAAATCAGTCCAGTCGTTTAGGAGGAGTTCAGTGACATACACACGCACATAAGAAATATATATATATATATATAAAGATAATGTAAATTGTAACTAACCTTGGGCGTCACAGTGGGTTCACTGGGCTTCACCTCAACGAAGTCCTCAATGATGATCTTCTTGTCCCCGGGCTCGGGGTCCGCGGGCCCGGCCCGGGGGTCAGGGCCCGCGGGCTCCACCGGCTGTATGGGGCTGATGGGAACCGCTGGCTCGTAGGGGGGCACCATCTCGGGGGCCGCTTTGTATTTCTTTGGCCAGGGTTTTGGCTGAAACGTCAGTATTATACTTTAATATATATTTTTATCTATTTATTGAACTAGTACGTCGTTGGTACGTTTAAAAAAAATATAATAAGAACGAACAGAAATAGGTGTGAAGGTGGTATCTCCTCAAACCATGGTGGTTCTACTTCCTTACATTCCTAATTTAAAAGAAATCATTGTAAAGTTCGCTACATGAGCGTCAGCAGGTTCAACCGTTCAGACAGAGACAGACACAGACGCATACACGCGCATACATCCATAAAAATTACCCTCCACAATCGTATGAAAACCAACAAAGTCCCCCCCCCATGTTCACACACACACAAACAGACACACACACACACACACACACACAAACAGACACACACACACACACAAACACACACACACACACACACACAAACAGACACACACACACACATATAAACATTACCCTCCGCATTACCTGAGTGTCATGGCTCTCTGGCGGCAGCTCCATCTTCTCCAGCACCTTCACCGCCTTCAGCGCGGCGCCCTTCTTCACCAGGTCCGTCACTCTGTTCTTCTCGAACATGCGACCGTTGTTTATCACCTGCAAATATTAATAATAACTTTGATAAATGCTGCAAACTTTATATCGTATCCAAACGCTAAACATTCGCCGCGATTTCAAAGCGGCGAATGGGCATGATGACAGATTTTGAAAATCCCTGCTATAATGTACGTACATGTCTACTGATTCCAAAAGTCGTATCATTTCGGCAGTAAATTCAGTATTAACGAAAACAATAGTATATCTTTATAGCTATTTTGAAATAAGCGCGAAAACGCTCGCGGGTGTTATGGCGTCTGTTGGTGACGTCACACTAGATCATCCCATACAAAAGTTGACGTCATTCGCGCCCCGTTAGCGTTTCAGACAAGATGGCCGACTACAGTATTTTATACTTTTATTTTATTGAAAATATAATAAATCTTAAAGATTTTTTAAAAACTGGGTCATTTTTGAGAATCCTTCCAATATATTGTTTTTACTAAGATCATTTATACTTTATTTTTTTATACTGTCATCATGCCTATTGCCAAACTTCAAAAAACTGTTATCAATACTAACGTGTGGATGGAGCGTTTGTCTTGATTTGTGTGTGTTTGCTTGTGGTCGATTCAATGGAGTGTAATGGGCAACCTACCTTTATGTATCGGTTGTACACCAGTTATCATATCCCTTCCCAACCGTAAATTGACGTTGCGTTGTAGTGGGCAACACTTTAATATGACGGTATAAGAACACTGCCCAACAGTGGGTAGGCGACCTTAACGCGCTGGTTGTTAAATAGTAACCAGAGATCGTCGAGCGAATTTACCATAATCCCTTCCCAAAAGTACCGAAGTTGCCCAAAAGTGGGCACCTTAATGGGCCGGACATTAATTAAGGACATTTACTCGAAAACTATTCGACGTTAAATCGTCTTTGCTCAGCAGTAAATTAATGTTGCCGGGTCAACCAAATTAAATGCCTCAATCGTTAAGCCTAATCCCAAGAAACCGTTGAGCAGTTACTACACCCTTTTCCCAGGATAAATCAACGTTGCCCATCGGTGGCCACCCACCACCTACCTTGATGTCCCCGTCGTTGAGCACCGCGACCAGATCCCTCACGAAGCTGTCGTTGGGCAGCAACCGGCGGTGTTTGCAGTACAGGTCCGCCTCGAGGTGTTGCTCGGTGTTGTTCGGCAGCGAGCGCACGAGCTTCAGGAAGAACTTGTTCTTCTTGCGAGTGCGAGCGTGGGGGCGGGGCCGCCGCTTGTGGGCGTGGCGGCGGGGCGGGGCCGAGCCCGTCGAGAGTAAGGAGCGGGAGATGCGGCTGCCGGGGGAGAACAGGGGTTTATGGAGATTTTTTTATTTATAATATAAGTGCGGCCAAGTGCGATTTAAACTCTCTCATGGAGAGTTCCGTACCACCAGATTACGGTTCAGGAGATACAACTCTGTCACAGACAGACATGCAACAAGAAAGAACAAAGAGAAATAAAGACACAGAAAAACGAAAATAAACATAAAGTAAAAATATAGTAATAATAAAGTAAAAATAACAAACGACCATGCAGTCCACCTGATGGTAAGCTACTGCGTATATACATTTATAATCAACCCCAGATAAGTTTACAGTCCTATCTAAGGTTGGTCGCAGATGCGCCGCTACCCCTGAGGACTAAGCTGGAACGCCTCGAGTAAGCATGTCTCGCTTACCACACCCTTCAAACCAGAACAAAACAGCACTACACTGCTGTTATGAAGCAGAAATAGGTGTGGCGGTAGTGCTGCCGGAGTGAAAACAATAATAGGTCCCTGTAGTTCCAGGACTAATATAGGGCTACGGTATCTCCTGCCTGTCGTAAGAGGCGACTAAAAGGGGGCTTCCGGGGTTGCGGGCGGCAAGAGTGGGAGCTCGAACCGTCCAGCAAGCAACCCCGGGTAGGACGGCGGTATGTGTTGTCGCATACCGTCGTGTGCACCAGGTGTGCGGGAGGAGCGAAAACTGCTCCCCCAGGGCAGAGCCCGATCGGGGCATCGCGCTTGGAGGACTACAATTGTGTTTCCTCGGATATCCCGGAGTTCTCCACCAAGCGTTGAGGACGGCCACCGGGGGGTTTTAGTGCGGTAAAAATCCCACATAACCCGGCGTCGCTCCCACGTCGTCGGGTTATGTGAGTCGGGAGAAAGGTTTTTCAAATCCTATATCCAGTATAAGCATTTTTCGTTTCGCCTAATTCGTTTGAAAAACAAGAAAGAAGCACGCTTACCGTCGTCCTCTGAGCCTTTGCAGTCGTACTTCTTGTTCTGTCAGCTCTACATTATCTGTTGACAACGTCAATTTATTATTATCTGTTATATATGTATCACTAAAGAATCTTATAATATAAGAACAAAATACCGACTGCTAAAAAAATACTAGTATACTTCAGGGCCAACTCTGCACAAGGATTAGCAAAAAATTCTGAAAGGAGCTACAAGGCCGATTTTGACAAAAACTAAAATTGCATCATTAGTTTTTTAAAAAATCTTTTTCCCTCACCGGGAATCAAACGAGGACATTTTTGAAAAAAAAAAAAAAAACACTGCATTATTCCACCACCGGATAGTGTCGTTTATAAGGATCAATTTCTGGAAAGTACTGATGAATGGCAGATTAAAGGAGAGAGCTCATTTTGAAGAAAATACATATTTTTATTTATATTACTCTGGCAGCTAAGTTTCCGCCATTCGTTAATTGAAACATTTCGTATATTAACAAATGTTTAATATAATCATTTTTGCTAAATATCATCACATGATCGAATACATAGTTTACGATGCTACAAAGAACATACAGGCAAACATTCATTTCTATGTATATAGACAAAGAACCCACTCACTGTCAGTGCCGAAGCCGTTCGCCTCGCTGTAGTCGATGTCCCAGCGCTGGGCGGCGTCGGTCCCGCAGCGGAGCGCCACCACGTCCGCGCTGGGCTCCGCCCCCGCCGTCAGGCACAGGCCGCTCTCCACGTGACGGAGCTGCTTGGTCGGCAGGTAGCGCCATTTCTGTGTTATAACATCATTGATTATAGGTGAGCTGTCGGGTTATAAGCAGTGATACCCTTTTTTTCGAGGGGGAAACCTTCAAAAGGTACTCGACGACGTGGGAGCGACACCGGGTTATGTGGGATTTTTACCGCACTAAAACCCCCCGGTGGCCGTCCTCAACGCTTGTTGGAGAACTCCGGGATCACCGACGGAACACAACCAGAGTCCGCCAAGCCGCTGTCCTTCCCGCGGTCGCTTGCTAGATGGTTCGAGCAAAAGTATGTCCCTCACCACACTTCAAACCGGAACACAGCAGCGCCTAACACTGCTGTTATAACAGAAATAGGTGTGGTGGTGGTGCCGCCGGAGTCGAACCACAAACGGTTCTACCATTAAGCTTTACCGAATGTATCTGATTTTCCAGATAAAACCAGCTTTTTATCTGTGAAGCCACAACATGAACAATGTATAATGTACTCACCTGTCCGCGCTGCTTGCCGTGGCACGTGATCATGAGCACCGGCCGCCCGTACTCCTCCTCCTCCGGCTTCTTCCTACAAACACAATACATATTGTTATTAGGCTTGTTCCAAAACGGCATCGAAGTGTGGCGACTCGTCAACAGATGGCGCTACATATACATATACGCTATCAAAGTTTTCTCAATGTTGCATATATTTACGCTCCGAATTGAGACTGTTAGAGCACGGTCGCTCTCCAGACATGATCATTTAGCACACTGGGAGATCCTTTTTCCAAAGTATGGTTCAGGACAGCGCGAGGTACTGCGTGGCGCAGTGTGCTGGCTGGCTGGCTGGCTGGCTGGCTGGCTGCGGACACACTCGCCTGGTGAACTGCAGCTCGGCGCAGCGCTCCTCGTCGCGCAGCTCGCCGGCGGCGGACAGCGCGAGGTACTGCGTGGCGCAGTGTGCTGGCTGGCTGGCTGGCTGGCTGGCTGGCTGCGGACACACTCGCCTGGTGAACTGCAGCTCGGCGCAGCGCTCCTCGTCGCGCAGCTCGCCGGCGGCGGACAGCGCGAGGTACTGCGTGGCCTGTAGCCGCGCGTGGCAGGGATACACTCCGAGCGCTGCGGCCTCGCTGTCCCGCTGCAGTGTGTCTAGACACATGCCTGATGACGGATTCTTGAATCTGGCGAGACCAAACAAAAACAAAATTAAAGTAAAACTATAACCTTAAGAGTAGTTGTTGTTTGTTAGGGGACTGGATATGTTAAAGGAATACGTAACATTGATCATTAATAATGATATTACACTAAAAAGAAGTGCATGTGTAAACTCTACACTTTCACACATTCATTTTTATTTGAAAAGTATAATCCACGTAAACCTGCTAGTCCGCTCTGAATATAGAAATGAATCGCTTCGCCATAGTAAATTGTATGACTGTACCTGCTCGCAACAACTTCAGAGCGGACTAGCAGTTTGGCGAAGACTATGACTATATCACCAGTCCGTGACGTCACGGGACCCACCTGCCGTAGCCGTACACGTCGCGCACGGGCACGAACTTCTCGCGGTAGACGGTGTCGAGGTACCACTGGAAGCCGCGGCAGTGCAACTTCTCGCGCAACACACGACGGTGCGTCACGTCGCCGATGCGAGGGTTGTTCTGGAAATTAAAATAATAATCTCTCATTTTCTAGCGATATATAAGGAGTGCAAAAAAAATTCTCCGAAGCCGGTGTTGCAAATGTTCCTCTGGTGTTGCAAATGTCCATAAGCGACGATGACTGCTTTCCATCAGGTAGCCCGTCTGCCTTATCGTTAGGTATAATTATAAAGACTATCTGGGGGCACAACCGTGCCCCCGCCAAGTCAAACAAAAAAAAGCGGCACGGCCATACCATTCTATTCTCGAAGTAATTTAAGTCATTTTCGACCCCCCCTTAACTTCGTTGCATATAAAACTAGAAGCCTGACATAGAGTGGTAAACATCCGTTGCTAGTATTCAAGTAGTAGAATTAACGAAACGGAAAAACGTTGGCCTATCTACAAAAAGAAATGAGATGCCATCAAAGACATAACTTGTAAAAAAAGCAAGTCTCATGACCTAATTCTTCTGCCGTAAAAAGTTTTGAGATCAAAGTAATACCAAGTCGGTTAAATTGTTTAGTCCCTACTTAAGGGGCCTTGTGTCTTATATTTTTTCGTAATTAGCTAATTTAACATCTTATGAGACTATATCAATATTAAAAATCTTTTAATTTTTAAATGAATAGATTCACTTGGCAATCGTACTCAACAATCGAACTTAATAAACAATTTAACGGACTAAACAATCTTACTTAATGTAATATGCATTACTTGTGAGATACATTAAAATATTTCTTCAGTCTCTCCTCAATAGTAAGCAGGCATGGAGCCGCGACAGTCCAAAATGACAGAAAATGTGTCGAATTTTTAAGCGTCACTTTTTTAACATTGCTATAAGACTTCTATACGTCGATAAAGAAATTTTACTTCAACAATATGATATATTTAAATATACAGTTTGCAAATGAAGATGGGGATTAAATTACGAATGGAAATAATTGGTGCGCCATTTTGGGGCTTAAACCTTATTAGATTTAGACTGATGCCTCTAAATTAATGCCTTTAAATTTAGTTACAAAGTTTGATCTTTTAATACATACGTATAAACAAGGCAAGTTAAACAAAAGCTAGTAATAAGGGTTACAGCTAGTACTCACCCTAAGGTCAGGACGATGTAGGTAGAACAACTCCGCATAATCATCCATCCAGACTTCGGCCATCCGCGCTGTGTTTATGCCTATAAATTATTTTTAAATATTAGAAATATATTTACTACTTACGAGTATAATTGTTTCAAATAACTAGATGTTGGCATTTAATTGGACTTTATGTACCGTTATTTTACCTAATTAACTAAATGCTTTACACAATAAATATTCCCATTTTATCTACAATCTTAAATAATTTTCAGCTGAAAAGTACTCAGTTATTTGGGAGCTATATTTAATGAAGTTGAAAACTAAATGTATTTAGTAATCCAAAACAACCCTATGATAACAATAAAATGTGTAAAACTATGAACATTAAAAAATTTTTTTACTCTCAGTCATTGTTTTCATTAAAAAAATGATTAGTAATAGGTTAGATAATAATATTATCTATTTATTTAGTAAGCAAGTTAATTATCAGTGTATTATTATAGTGTGTGTGTCCTGACCGTGTGTGTCGGTGTGCGCGGGCAGGCCGTACGGATGGAAGCTGCGGAACACGTGGCCCACGCGCGAGCACGGCAGCGTCTCCAGCGTACCACCACCTGAGATAACACGATCATGTGACCATATCTGCTCAGAAAAATTGATCAAATACGAGCCGTACTTGAAGGGTTCCGTAAACACCATCATATGACCATATCTACTCAAAAAAAGGTCAAATACGAGTCACATACCTGTTCTATACCACCAAAAAATTTTCATTTATTTTTAATTTTTAGTATTTATTGTAATAGCAGCCATAGAAGTGAATGCATTACGGAAATTTGAACTGGCTGCCTAGTAAGGTTCAACAGATAAAGCGAAAAACGCCAAACAATAGCTGTTGCTTCTATGACGACCCTCATTTATTAAGATTATTTTGTTTTTAGTATTTGTTATTATAGAGACCACTAATAATGGTGGCCACCAATACTGGTGTATGTGTTTACACACTGTAAAAATGTCAAGTGCCTACCAAACAAGAAACCGTTTTTTCCGACGTTATTCGCTTTATCCATTGAACCGTTGTAGATAGACAGTTCAAATTTGCACAAAGGATTCACTTCTATGGCTGCGATGATAACATACAAAATATAAAAACCAATTGAAAATTGTGTGATACGGAAGCCTCCGTGTGCGAAATCAGAGTCGAACTAGGCCAATTATTAATATTCAAATATTAATATCTGAAATCGAATCAGTGCTAAGATTGTGTTAATAGTATAACAGGTTAATAGTATAATCCTCACACTGCCAGATCCTGAAGGACATCTCGAGGTTCTCGCCGCCCCAGCCGGCCATCTGCTCGTCGTACGCGCCCAGCTCCCAGAAGTACGCGCGGTTGATCGCGAACAACCCGCCCGCCATCGTCGGTGACCTGTTACAAGTTACAACCAACGCGCTAAATTAATCACTTAATTTCGTACAGTCCACGTAAAACTGCTAGTCCGCTCTGAATATACAAATGAATCGTATCGCCATAGCAAATTGTATGACTAAACCTGCTCGCAACAATTTCAGTAGTCGGAGTAGCAGTTTGGCGTGGAGTATACCAATAACCAATTCTAGTCTTAAAGAAATTATAATGGCGTTACATTATAATTTGTTTAAAACTACAATTTTAATACCACGAAAGAAGACCGCATAAGACATTTCTTTTCGAAATGAAAACCAATTAAAACTGGATCGCATTAGTCGATTGAAAGGTAACATTTGGAGTTGCAAAAACCTGAGGATTCGGTTTTATGTTTTTGATATCAAGGAAGTAGCGTGAAGCTAAATCAAAGTTTATCGGGTAGTAACTTATCTCTCGGCCGCTATCTTGAAAAAGGGTGCACCCCTTCGTTTTCGAAAGTTTACGGGAACAATTATTGTCTCAAATTAAATGATATAAAAGTATGTAGTAGAACTAAAATACTAAGGTTAATAATGAAAATGGATCAAAATTTGGGAACAATTTTGCTTTTCTGGGGGCACGGTAGTGCACCCGCAAGTCGAACAATTATAACATTTCTCTAGTTGTTTAACAGAAGAATACGTTAGAGTTAGAATACGTTACCTTTTGCATATTTTTTGCGCGACACTACCACGTAAACTATAATTAATAAAACATACCAAGTGGGTGCTATGTCTGAGCCGCGTCTCTTCTTCTCACGCTCCGGCACGTCCACCCACGTGAAGTGCCCCATGAACGTGAACCCGCCCACCTGGAACCGTAAACGTGCTATAGTCCACGCCAAACTTCAAGTCTGCTCTGAAGTTGTTACGCGCAGGTGTCAGTTAAAGAGCCAATGCGGTCGAACACAACTACAAGGATATACTTCGTAGCAACGTAAGGACACACTATTGTGCTATGTCCCCGCGGGCGAAACCGGCCAGCGTAGGGTGGCGGGGGCCGCACTGTCTTCGTCCCGCTGATATCTACAATTTGCTAATGCGACGCGACTTGTTTCTATTATATTCGGAGCGGACTAGCTGTTAGGCGCGGACTATATAATTATACGGATTACGGTCCCACCACCGCCATAGTTATACTGCCTATAATGTAATGCTTCATCCACAATCTTAACACTTTTTTATAATATTGGAGTAGGAGACGAGCATGCAGTCCATAGATGGTAAGTGACTACTGCCGCCCATGGACATATATACTCAACCCCAGACAAGATCAGACTCCTACGTGGTCGGCTTGAGATACGCCACTACCCCTGAGTACTAAGCTGGAACGCCTCGGCGTGTTTACCTTACCGCACCCTTCAAACCAGAACAAAGCAGCGCTTACCACTGCTGTTATTAAACAGACATGTGTATAGGCTGCTGGAGATGAACCACAAAGGTGCCCTTTCTACCACGATTACTCTGGTTTATAATGTAATGAATCCACACGCTTGGCACTTGCAAATTCCAAACCTACAAATTCTGATGTTGATTTGTATTGTAACATCGATTAAAATTGTGGTCTGTGAAATTATGCTACCGCCAAGTGCCGTCTGAACCTCTTTTCACGGTAGACTACTCCTCGCTAAATGCGATGTTTTGAAGTTATTTAATACTGAGCAAAGCATTTAAGATCGAGTTCAAGAATTTAGTTGCTCCGATTAAAATTGTCTACCTGACAAGGAATCGAACCATTTAGAGTGGACTGCAGGAAAAATAGAGCATAATTCTGCAAACGAAGCTTCGAATTCATTACTAAATTTAAATTACATAATATTATACTTACTCATACTATATTATACTTAAATAATAATACTTTTACACAAAACTCTATAATAAGATTAAATCTACAAAGCATTAGAAAGGGGTTATTAATACCACACCATTACCTAAAAGAAATGATTACAATGTACTCAAAAACTACACGTATATCTCTACTATTATTTACTAACCTAACCTAACCTCACCAATATAAAGATTGAAGAATTTATTCAATATTAGAAATTTATTCAATAGTAGACGCTCCGTTTTTTTTCTTCTGCGATAAAGACCCGGGCAGCAAATAATTACAACACTGCATGTGGATGCACCTTTGACACTTGCCGCAAACTTCGACACAAAAACAAACCCAAAGGTGTGGACGCGTCGCACACGAAGTTCCGATACAATATCGAAATAATATTCTTAATACATATGAATTAAATAATTCTTACTTTAATATTCAGTAACATATAATTTTAGCAGTGCTTTTAATGAAAACTTTAATGTAGAGAGGAAATGCAGAAAATGATGGTGCCTCTGAAGTCGAATCACAAAAGATTCTACCACCTTCAAGACCACCTCCACAATAGAATTACACAGACGGGCATGCAGTGAAACTGATACGAATCCTCAGAAAGAGTCCTTTCCAGTTAGTAAATCGCATGCATCAAAAATGTTTATATGTATTCTGTTATTTAACGCACAAGCGATCTGGATCACTTCTCTTAAGCTCAAGTCATCGTGACATATTGCATCTTCAATAGCACTACATTCCTAGATCGCTAGACTTCAGATCAAGCAGTTATTAAGTAGTTCATCCCGTTTTCTAGCCCTTATTCACCAGAGGTTTATTAGTAGACATGCCATGCAAACTCCGCACATCCTCCATCCACGACCTGGAAGTGTTCCGCCGCGTCAAGCTGGAAGGTGGTCTGGTCTATGACGTCAATGAGGGGAGTGAGGACCGCGTCCCTCTTGTGCCGCACCCGCTGCAACAGTGGCCTCAGCCAGTCGGTGCTGCCCTCGCAGTGAGCGTCGAGGAATATCAGCAGGTCGCCCCGAGCCACCCGAGCGCCTTTCATCCTCGCCCGCATCAGACCTTGCCTGTGTTTTATGACATAGAAGTAGCAGACGAGCGGTCCAGATGGCAAAGGGGTAATGCCAATGAAGATCTATAATCAACCACAGATAGGATGATAGTCCTACCTGAAGTCGATCACAGATGCGTTGTTATCCCTGAGGACTAAGTTGGAACACCTTGGATGACGTTTGACTTCTTTACCACATCCTTCAAAGCGGAACTCAGCAGTACTGAACACTGCAGCTTTTAGGCAGAAAAAGGTGTGGCGGTAATTCCGCCGGAGTCGAACCATAAGATTCTACCACCGCCATCATCACATAGCTCTTTTTGCACTTTTCTTAAAAACCTCCACACATCATAGTGCTCCGAGAATACCTCGGGAGAAAGTTGATTCCACATGTTGCACGTTCGTGGTAATGTATTACTAAGTAAGTTTTGACGTGACAACGTCTTAAATTAGGTTGCGGCTGGGAGTCACTTATGAAAAAGTGTAACGCCCGGTAACGTTACGATGAGTCACCGAACGAGAGAGAGGCCCGCCGAATGCCTTGCGTCTCTCTCCCACTCAACTATGATCGGTCTGCCGCGCGCGCAGCACTAGAGTAAACAAAATATATTTCTATAGTTAAAATTTGTGCAATTCTTATTTTCATTCAATTCCTTGTTCCTATTGTGCAATTTAATTATATTCATATCAATAAATATTCTACCGAGAAAAAGACGTTGTCACGTAAAATCTTCGCCCGTAAAACCGACTTTACAGGCAACCATTTTATATTTTCTATAGAAGGCACAAAATAAAAACTGAAATGTAATTAAATTTTTCTACAAAACAGCAATCCCTAAAAAATTAACACACCAAACAAATAGCTACCCAAATAAATCGTGAAATGTTAGAAAAGATATGAATGAAGTGACAAGGAAACTAAGTTAAGAATGCAACTTAAAAATATTTCACACAGATGCAAAGATGAAACCAAATTAATTGATGACATTTCAAGAAAAGAAATAGAAACAAGGAAATCTTAAAAAAAAACAGCAAAATCAAGAATTTAAAACAAACTGAATGAAATGAAAACAAAACTGAAATTCGGAATTACAAATAAAACCCATAAAACTCACTGAAATTTTAACCAAAACCTATGACTTAAGTATACTTCTCTCTGTCACCGTATTCAACATGAGTGAGACGTCAAAAATAAGTACCAAAATTTAAGTGCAAGCAAACACGTGAGTAGAACACGAGACCGTGAAGTGGATAAGTGTATTTATAAAACAAAGTGCGAATGAAACAACAACGGAAAAGGCGTCAATGGGTTGCTTTTTGTACAGCGGGAAATGTTTGCTTCATTCTAGGCGGTGAACATGCTAGGTTCTACGGCTTTGCTTATGTTTATTATTAAAAATAAAATCATGATCGATTCAATTATTTTCTTGACTTTATAGAATCGTCAGAAGCTTTTGATACAATTTACTACTTAAAATAAACTTTCTATTAACGTAAATATGTCTTAAAATATGAAATAATATTATCATTCTATTTATAACATGCCTTAAGTTAAATATTCCGTTTAAAATTAATATTTTAATACTGTACAGTACATTTAGTTACGGGACGACCACAGGGGAGCATGCTAGGACCACTATTTCTGCAAAACCCGACCGCACCTGAAAGACGGTGGGATCTTGGACGCTGTAGTAGAAATCTGCGGAATCAATGACATCAATGATTGGCACGACGACCGCGTGGGAGGACTCCTTGATCCTCTGCAGCAGCGGCCGGAGCCAGTCCTGCTGGCCTTCGCAGTGGGAGTCCAGGAACACCAGCACCTCGCCCACCGCGATCCGCGCGCCCGCGAGGCGCGCTTGCGTCAAACCAACACTGTTGGACATTGGAGCTCGCTTTAAGAATTTTACGTGCAGAGAGAAGGGTATGCGAAAGACGGACCACATTTGCATAAGCCTTGCAGAGTTTAAGTAATTAAACGTATGTGATAAAAGAATGAAATAGAAATGACGCTGGTTTTGGTCGATTGATACTTCTCGTATTGGACGGACATTTGTACTCAGGAAGTTTTTTCGCGTTTAGACCGACATAGTTGATGAACGTTTATTAACCTTGCTTAAAGAATTTTATGTATGAAATAATTAAATAAATACGCATATATAAAACGCGCTTCTGTTAAATGGATCCTGTTGGAGGGACGATTTTATTAAACTTACAGAACTTATGTGTATGGGCAGAATGAAATAAAAAATCTGGAAACAATGAATAACAAATGATAATTATCTCAAATGATAAAAGTAATGAAATGAAACAAGGTAATTTTGGAATTCTGGTCATGGAAAAGCATCTTGTAAGAAAGATTATAAATGTTGCAGAATTTAATGAACCAATATAAAGAGAGAATGAAACAAAAAATTGATAAAAATGACGACTACAATATTCGTTTCGATATATGGAGATTTGTTTGTAAAGAAAACATTAATGGATTGTAAAAACGAATTTAATGATAATAATTTTGAAAAAGTGGCATGAAAATAAACAATAGATTTAGACGGTAAAGAGTAAAATATGACAGAAAAATATAGAAAATTACTAATAGGTCAATGTCTTTATAAGGATACACTAGATTTATAGTTATAACTCCTATTCACAACTCTACAAGACCCGCTACTTAAATCCCTTACATTTTTGTAGAAATCTAAAAGACATCCCTATATACTCAAACTTTTACATTACTTAAGACAACTTGATTCTTCTACTACCCTTTCTTTACTGGAAAGATATCTAGAACTTTTATCGGTACTACAGAGCCCCAGAAGTCTTCACCTGAAAGTCTATCAAATCCCCCGGTTCGTACATCAAGGTGTCCTGTTCCACCATATCTATGATGGGTGTGAGGACGGCGGTTCGTTCCTGTTTGATCCTCTGGAGGAGAGGTCGGAGCCAGTCCACGTTGGCCTCGCAGTGGGAGTCGAGGAATATCATGACGTCACCAGTGGCGTTCCGGCTGCCGGCCAGCCTGGCCTGCGTCAATCCTACCCTGGGGCCAGTGTCACGAAGACGTTAAACAGAATTTTGGAAGGAAATCGCTTTTTTATGAGAAGACTTGAAAATAATTTGGAAGAAACTATTGTTAAAGTATAAAAAGGTACTTTTTTGGAAGATAGACTTGAAAAACAGATTTTTGGATTGATACGAAGGATTATACCGTATCATGAAGAACAAAACATAATTGCTGAAGGACAAAGGAAGAAAATTTCTGGCATAAACTATACATAATCAATACACTTAATCATCATATTTAAAAAAATACGACTTTAAAACTACTTAAAATCGCAGAGTAATCACCCCTATTTTGCTGTCGTGTACTTTTTGAATCGCAAAAATTGCTTCATTTCATTGCTTACTATTAAATATGGCGATGATACCTCTCTGTACCATCCATATACTTTCTTTTACCTCTCTACCCATATTTCCTTTTGGGGATATTCACATCTGTGATCAACTTCTAGTAATACTGTACTTTTACATTTGGTAGCTGGTGACCTGCAATGACTGCTCCATATCATAGATTGTATGTTGGTGCTTCTATATGAAGGTGGTAGAACCCGTCTTGGTTCGATTCCGTAGGTACCACCGCCACTCCTATTTCTGTCTTATAGCAGCAGTATTCAACGCTGCTGTGTTCTGGTTTGACGGGCGTAATAAGGAAGATATACTTTTCAGCATTCCAACTTAGTTTTTAGGGACAGCAACGCATCTGTGGCAGATGTCCGTGGGAGACAATGTCCAGTCACCATCAGGTGGACTGCATGGTATTTTGTTACCTCTGTCTATATATTTAAATATGAATGTGTCTGTATGTTCTTTATAGAATCGTAAACTATGCATTTGATAATGTGATGATCTTTAGGAAAGTTGTCGTGCATGAGCCCACGTAGGTTTGGTACGACCAATTTTCGACAGATGGCGTTACTGTCATTCCAATACAAATTTTCAATTATATGTATGTCATGTTATTGTTTCAACGCAGGCGCTATTAGTCGTATATAAAAAGGTCTGATTGCATAATTTGGTGCATTTACAACATAAATCATACCGATCCGGTAACCGCACCACGCGGACGAGGTCGGGGGGCAGCCTGGTGCGGATGTAGTGGCTCAGCTTGCCCTTCAGGTCGGGCAACGTGGAGTTGTCGTCCACCAGGATGATCTCCTTCAGGTACACGAAGGGTGAGGTCGGGTCTTGGCCAGGGTACCCTGGAAGATTATCAGGTATAGATATACCCATTTTTTAAGTTATATTTCTTGCGGGGCTGTTTTTTGATTATTAATAAAAGCGGTTAGTACCATAAAGTTGGTTAGTCACTATTTCTAGTTTTGCAAAAAATATATTGCTTCGACAAAATAATAATCGGCCGTGCGGCTTTTTTATTGCTTGACTTGGGGGGTGCACTACCGTGCCCCCCAGATATTTTTACGGTATATGATACGATACGCTATATACTATATGATACGCTACATTACGTGTGTCGTGTCATATCAGTCAATCTTTTTTTATATTATTTGTTTCGTAATAGTTTCACTTCTTATGCGTGCATATATTCATGCCCTTTTGTTACTAAATAGGCAACAGAATAATAACTAGGCCCTTTTCGGCAAATATTGGAAATAAACATAAATCAATTTTATTCGTTGATAATTGATTTTGGTGGCCACACTGCAGCATTTATATTTGCCTTATGCTAGTTACTCTAGTCACTGCTAGTCACTCTTAAATGACACAGATATTCTGATGTGAACAGAGTACTGAATGCGACAAATACATTGATTGTAATTTTTACGCACTTTTAATTTTCATTCTGCTCTGCTCTCTGCATTCAATCATCTATGTATTTGGCCTAAATTTGGTCAATTATTTACCATCACAACGCACCGTGTTTTATTACAGAGAAGAATTAAAAAAAAAATTACTTCAGACTACACAGGCAAGTAAAGTAATAAAAGCTTACCCAAAGTCATGGTCCTGCCAGTCTCCCTATCAACATAGTTCGCCCGCGCATACCAGGGCTGGTCCCGGCGGGCGCTGTTCACCACACTCCATATGGTCCGCACCACCACCGAGTAGGGCTCGTTGTGGAATATCAGGATTACCGACGCCGACGGCAGCTCCGCGTCGTAAAGCACCCGCTTGCACGCTGGGTTGCGGTAATCTAGAGGGGAAATGGTTTAAGATGTACTAGATAGTATATTTCTGCCTTATAACAGCAGTGTTAGACGCTGCCGTGGTCTGGTTTGAAGGATGTGGTACGGGAGACGTACGTTTTCAACGCGTTCCAGCTTAGTTCTCAGGGGTAGCGGCGCATCTGTGGCCGACCTCAGGTAGGAATATCAAATCTGGGGTTGATTACAAATGTACATGGTCGGCAGTAGTCACTTACCATCAGGTGCACTGCATGCTCGTCTGCTACTTCTATATTATAAAAAAAAGGTAGAGGTAGACAGTTTTAATTATCATAATGCTCGCTTCTATGGCTACTATAAGAAAAGGTTTTATAACTCTTGTTGGTTCGACTCCAGCGGCACCACCATTACACTATTTCTATTTAATAGCAGTGTTAAATGCTGATGCATTATGGTTTGAAAACGGTGGTAAGGGAGACATACTTTTCTAAGGCATTCTAGCTTAGTCCTCAGGGGTAGCGGCGCATCTGTGACCGACTTCAGATAGGAAATTGTGGTTTTGGTGGTTGATTACAGATGTATATGGGTGGCAGCAACTTATCAGTAGACTGTAT
This sequence comes from Epargyreus clarus clarus, assembly GCA_014595695.2. NCBI lineage: Eukaryota > Metazoa > Arthropoda > Insecta > Lepidoptera > Hesperiidae > Epargyreus > Epargyreus clarus. Next base: position 926,513 of record JACTTY020000116.1, read on the forward strand.
GCTTGTCTATTACTCCTATATTATAAAGAAAACTGACCTAATGGTTGGATTATAATAATTTTATCGTATGTAGGATTGTTTTGAATCCAAATATAATGAGTACTTATTTTATGTAAATATTTCGAGTTCAAATCACTGTTCAAATCGGCGTATATCATTTTCGAAATGTCAAATAATCAGGTTTGACTTTTAACTTTGCTATTTATTTATTGATTACTTGTACCAACAAAGTAAACACTATAACATTGGATTCTAGGCAGCTATACAGTAATAATCTTAGTAAGAGTTACATTATAGGTACAAACTACTTGCAAAACATATTAAGAAAAATTATCGAATAACAATGCAAGAATAATGATCAAAACTTGTAATTGATAAATTGCATTAATAAAAATATTTTTCTCCAACACATTCCTACCAGATCGCACATATTCAAATTAACAAATATAACCATTTAGAATCCATGCAGCAAGCGACTCACAATACATCCTACACTAATTTCACGCTTTTACAACCGTGTCATTTTATTGTTGTAACGGACCACGGAACCAAATTGACCACACTCGATAATTTTAATCAATTTCAACAAGCTTCACACAAATAGCTCTATATGTAGGAAATAATAAAATTATTGCCTGTAAAATTTAAGTAGTATTTCATAAGATCAATATGCTTATGTAATAATATAAAAATAGGAATTAAAGATTTTCAAAGCTGCTTTTTGTGTTTTGGAAGTTAGATATGTGGTTTTTGGGTAACTTTTTGACAGATTTCCAATTCTGAGAGGGTAGTAAGGGCTTATATTTATTATATTTCAAAATTATTAAGATTTTTTAATGAAATATTGAAAAACTACATAGTGAAGGTAGTAGCCACATAAAGTGTAGTTTATATATAAATGTAACATGTGGATATGGAATATGTTAGTTAAATGTTTACTGCTGACTATGTCTTCTCACAAACATGTTCAATAATTAAGTATGATTACAGATGGGGTATTAATTTGATTTCATATTTTTTCAGCATTCAGTTACCACTTAAAGTATTAAATATTTACCATCTTATTTACATACATATTATAAGATACAAGCTTTTGCCCGCGGCTTCACTCGCATTACGAAGTAATATTTTCATCCCCTATTTTATACCCTTGGGGATAGAATTGATTAAAATCCTTTCTTAGCGGATGCCTACGTCATAACAACAACCTGCATGCCAAATTTCAGCCCGATCCGTCCAGTGGTTTAGGCTGTGCGTTGATAGATCACTATGTCAGTCACCTTTGAGTTATATATATTTAGATTTTCGAAAAATTTAAGGTAATTTTACATGAAATGAAATTAATAAAATTAAGTAAGAGAGCTTCCAAAACTGTGTAGATATTTTAACAATTTTTATTCACACAAAAAGTAATTTTGGGATAATTTACCAGAAAAAAATAGACACTACAAGTTTTCTGGTAAAAAAAAATATATTGCAAAGACAATCTATTTAATTTCCATTAACAAGCAGTAATAACTGGCTCAAATCACGCGAGTGCAGTGCTACATGCACTCAGCAAACACCACTTATCCATTATAACAGTACTCGCGACAATTAGACCGTACTCACCTTTCAGAGTGCGGTTGTACGCAATCCTATCACTTAGATACACGTTAATGGCCAGCTTCTTCTCGGACTCCTCGCCGAGCCTCTTCGCCTCTCCCACGAGATGTGCCGCAACTCCCCCCTCGCCTAAACCCGGAATAATCCGAGCCTCGTCTTCCAAGATCTGCCTTTCGTATTCCTCCTCTACAGGATCTAAGTACTGAGCGCGCGCCGACCGCCGCCCGCCCCGCCATCGCTCGAAACAACTCAACAACGCCACTACTATTAGAACTAATATCCCAATTTTAAACGCCTGATAACACTTGCGTACGGGCAATTTCATTTTTTGTTATTATTTTTAACGGCGCCGCGTTTGTGTGACCGCCCGCGGTCTGACTTTGACACTGACGTTCCGTTGACGGACCGTTGTTTACAGCGTAGGTTTTAAACAGGAAAGTGAAATGTAAACAAACATTCAGCCTAATCTTATCGGATGTTGTTGTGTTGGATTATTTTTACTTGTTTCTTTTTTCAGTTTACTTTTGAAATAAGAGAAAAAACCTAAATCTTCTATTTTGCTGATTTACGGAAAATACCTTTTAATTTTACCTCATATCTTATTTTTCATATATAAGCGGATACCGGGAATCATTTTTCAAAATAGCGCTAGGTTTTATTTTTAAATTACAAGACCTAATAATACATTCTCAATCTGGAGGCACGGCAGTGCCTCCGCCAAGTCGAGCTATAATTTTGAGAATATACCTAATTATTTGTCTTTTATAGGTTGAAATATATAAATAAAGAAAGTATTTTAAATTATAAAACTTTATTTAAATAAAATCATTAGCAATCAGTGCGTTTTACATTTATACAGAAAATAATCATACAAACATTATTATAAGTCACTGGAATGTCAATCACCACAATAAGTTACGAAAACTTTAAGATAGTGTTTCTCAAAGTATTACCCACTTATAAAGACACATAATTAAATTTTTAACTGTAATACATCACAAACTAAGAATTACGATCCAGTGAAAACATCCAAAGCACTATAAATATTAAAATACCATTTTACAAGTTTAGTTTTAAAATGGTAGAACATCTATTGTATATGTTAAACGCTGCTGTGTTCTGGTTTGAAGAGTGTGGTAAGGGACACGTACTATTCCGAGGCATTCTAGCTTAGTCCTCAGGAGTAGCGGTGCATCTGTTGCCGTCCTCAGGACGGAATCCTATCTGGTGTTGATTACAGATGTCCATGTGTGGCAGTAGCCACTTATCATCAGGTCTGCTACTCCTATATTATAAAAAAAAAGTTACATGTTCTAAGCGTGTTATTTATACAAGTCACATTTATTACATGGCCTATTCTCGACCACTACAGGCATATGACGTATGTAATATTAACTTCATTTTCCGGCGTCACTATTAACATTCTTGGTAGTTTCCCTAAACAGGGCATCCATGGAGCTGAGCTGGGCTTTGGAGAGCTTCGCGCCCTTCATGTCTAGCACCTTGTGGAACTCCGCGATAGTGCTCTCCGGCAGGAGCTGAACGAATTGAGCCACGAATCCTTCAATATTCCCATCTAAGGGCGCCATAACTAACTTCAAGATCATCTCCGCTTTCGTCATCAATTTGATGACGACTTTCGTGTATGTCGTTGGCGCTTGTCGCTTCACCTCAGAGCCGATAGATGGCAGCTCTAGTAGCGCTGTTTTTAGCATATGCGTGTCTAGGAGGAGTTGCTCGGACCCGACCGTCGAGATCGGCTTACATTTGTATACATTCTGAATGAATTTGGGAATGAATGAATTCGCGAACCGTATGCAGAATTGCGTGAAATACTTCCTCGAGGACGCCAAGTTATCTCTCAGATTGGGGACAGTATTCTTCAAGTGCATGATTATTTGGGTTACGTAGGAGCTCTGGTCGCCTACGTTGTCGAAGTGCAGCCAGGATATCTTGGTCATCGCTTGGAGAGCTGGCTCGCAGGCCAGCTCCAGGTCTTGCACGAGCAACTGGATGCAGTTGCTGATCATCTTGTGGAAGAGGTCCTGCTCGGGCACCAGGTCGATCTTGTCCGCGAGGCTAGGCGCCACCTTCTCCTTCAGCTTCTGCTCCAGATGGACTGTAGTCTCCAGACAGTACTCTGATGTCGTGATCACGCTCGTTATTTTCGCTATCTCCTGTTTCGTGTATCTGCAAAAGTTGAGAATAATGTCATTGTTTTGATATAGGTAGATTTTAAGTGAAATGGTATTTTAGGAGATGTGCTTGGGCTTTTGGGTAAATGAAGAATATTTTTTTTTATTACAACTACAAATTACATTTTAATTACATTTTTGCAACACATAAAATATATAAGTTTCATATATATTTTTTTCAATAATTTTTTGGTGGTGACGAGGTGCGGCCCCCCTCCCCCCCGCCCCCCGCGCCGCTCACCTGGCCGCGGCGTCGTCGCGCAGCAGCGTGTGCAGGTTGGTGACGAGGTGCGGCACGGCGCCCAGCGACAGCGCGGCCCCGCCCCCCGCGCCGCCCGCCCGCGGCAGCGCCGCTTGCAGCACGCTGCCCGCGTACTCGCGCAAGTACTTCTGGAACACGCCCGCGAGCTCTGCGGGGGACAAGAGGAATTACTATTGTTAGAGGGTTGACATATAAAAATCAAGAATGGGTATAAAAGGCGGTGCGAGCACGTCAGTTGGTCATTATTATTCAAGACTATGTGAAGCGGACCTCTTGTCAATTTTCATTAGGAATCTATTTTTGTTGACGTGTATTATATTAATTAATACTATATTAACCACCACTCGGTAAGATAGGACGCCAATGTATGTAAAATTACAATGTAGATTTTTTAAACATGTTCTATTTTTATTACAATATTTTTGATCGACTACCGGAGGCACCACCATTACACCTATTTTGGCTTAATAATAGCAGTGTTCAGTATCCACTTTCAAAGGAGTTGTAAGAAAGTATTTCTCCCTTATTAGTACCAACTTAGTCCTCAGTGGACACCTTTTAAATAAGAAAAAAACTCGGTCAAAATCAATTCATTAATTTTAGAGTTATATTGTGTAACAGTCAGATATATTTATTTTAAACTTTTAATACCTATACCTTATAACACCTTTATATGCATTTTCAGTAGGTCTGAGGATCGGCTACTATCTATTTTTCATACTTCTAAATTATAAGAGTTGCTCACCGTTAACATCAGCTATACTATACTTCATATTATTATACTTATAACCACGATTACCGCAAATAAACATTTCATTCGTTACTATACCAAGCATAGGATCCCCCGTGGTGAGTCTCGCACACTGCGCCAAGCACTTCTTGTAGAAGAGGAACAGGTCCGCGCAGCTCGCGATGACCGCGCCGCTGCCGCTGCCCCCCACCGCCCCCCCGGCACCCGCGCTTGCACACAGCTCCGATGACTTCGCGTCCTGCGAACACATGGAAGGTGGAACCCTTTGTAGTTCGACTCCGGCGACATCACCACCGCGTCTGTGGCGACTTCTCGCTACTCGTCAACAGATGGCGCCACTAGTATTCTGAATCACGCTGTCGAAGTTTTTTCTAAATCTTGCATATGGCTGCTTTGCAAGAATAATGGTACAAGTAAGAAAGGTAATTTTCCAGGAGAGCCAATTTAAAATTAAGCAATATTTTTGTTTCTAAATCTTTTATAAAAAAAATGAGATCTAAAATAATGATAAATACAATTATAAGTAGTTATGTATATGACCACAGTACTGTTAGGACACATTCAAATAGGAAATATTTGGGATTCAATTGTATCTTTAACTGAAAAATGAATTTTGAGATGTGCCATTATTCTTGCAAAGCAGCAATATATAAAAGATCCGAAATTAGTACAGCCGCTGTCCACGCAGACCTAGCCCACAGGGTGATCTCCCATTGCCAAAATCACATTTCTGCTTATGAACAGCAGTATTAAGCCCTGCTGTGTTCTGGTTTAAGGAGTGTGGTAAGAAACATACTTATCCGAGGCGTTCCAGGTTAGTCCTCAGGAATAGCGGCGCACCTGAGACCGACCGAGATAAGAATCTAATCCTATATGATGTTAGTTACAGATGTCCATATAGCAGTAGCCACTTACCATAAGGTGGTTGTCTTATATTAAAAAAAATGTCAAAATTATCCCTACAAATTAATTACCATAAATATCTAAAATACTTCCATACAGAATGTATGTATCTTGCAAACTTCTATTGAACTCCTTATTAGTTCGTATTAAGGTTAAATCTTACAACTAAAGTTCAAACCAGTTGACGGAGTGATGGACGTGACGGAGCGGTCACCATACCGGTCTGACGCGCAAAGGGTCCCGGGTTCGATCCCCGGCCAGACAGATGTCTAAATATTAAATTTAGATTTCTGTTTCTGGGTCTGGGTGTTTATGTATTTGTCTCTGTGTGTCCGTGGCACAACACAGGGAATCCTAGTGTAGGTGTAGAAAAGGTTTATTTAAGCGCAGTTTTTACTTTTAGAACTATACTTTTTATAATAATAATATGTGACGGTATACCTGCACGAACCTGTCCATGAGGGAGCGGAGATGGGTGTCCAAGGAGGTGATGTAGAGCGACAGGTGCGGCTCGAAACAGCCCCCGATCAGACCCACCCACGGGGAAGTTGCTGGCTCAGTACCACCCTGCAGATATATTATTTATCATTCATTGTGAAATTTTGAACTGTCTACCTATTACAGTACAATCCTTATCCTTACTAATATTATAAATCCGAAATTAACTCTATCTGTCTTTCTGTCTATCTGTCTGTCTGTCTGGTTGTCTCTTCTTCACGCCCAAACCACTGAACCGATTCAAATGATTTTTTTTATAAAGATAGTCTGAGACACGAGAAAGGACATAGGATAGTTTTAATCCCGGAAATCCCACGGGAACTAGGGATGGTGATCTAAGATCGATTAATCGGAGAATCGATCTTTTGGACCCAAAACATCTATTATTTTAATCGATATTAGTAAGAATTGAATCGTAAACTATGCATTTGATCAAGTGATGATCTTTAGCAAAGTTGAAGGTACGAATTTTCAGTTTTATGTATGTTAGTATGTTATATTATTTTCTTTTAAACGCGGGCGAAGCCGTGGGCAAAAACTAGTAGGTAATATAGCGGTGTCTTGTATCGCGACCTCCATTCATTTTCAACTTCTTTTTAGTATTTGTTATAGCGGCCACCATTATACACAATCTGTAGAATATTAAGGGTCTATCTATTACGGTTCAGGAAATAGAGCTCTGCAACAGACGGACTAATGGACAGACAGCGAGGTCTTAGTAATAGAGTTCCGTTTTTACCCTTTGGGTACGGAACCATAAACATTACAATAGTATATCAAAAAGAAAGATGACATTTTTTATAAATTTAAATTTTAATTCGTAAAAAAGATTAATTAGCGTCAATAAGACACATAACGCCATCAACTATCGTCTCATGAAGTTATAAAAATGTTATATAGTTCAAATTCAATCTAAAACAATATTAGATAGAACATAACAAGAAACTCACATCTTTTTCGTCGTCAAACGAGATTTCCTTCTCCGCCTTGTTGTCCACATTCTCCGTACCTAACTCCGTACCTGTAAGATAATTGTTGTACACATGTAATTAATAAGCAGTGATAGCCTAGTGGTTAACAAACTCGGCCTCTCGATCGAGGTGTCTGAGGTTCAAATCCCAGGCACGCACTTCTGATTTTTCAAAGTTATGTGCGTATTAGAAATGAATTATCACTTGCTTAAACGATGGAGGAAAACATCGTGAGGAAACCTGCATACCTGAGAAATCTTTAAAAGTTTTCAAAAGTATGTGAAGTCTACCAATACGCAGTTGGCCAGCGCGGTGGACTATGGCCTAATCCTTCTCATTCTGAGAGGAGACCCGTGCCCAGCAGTGGGACAGTAATGGGTTGATGATGGCATGTAATTGCAGTAATAAACTAGATATTATATATGCATAAGTTTTTAGTATCACCTGAAAAAAATGTAGGGACATGTGAATAAATAGTATCATGTGAAGAAATCTGTAGTATCACATGAATAAACTTTTATGGTTCCGTGAATAAATATATAGTGGCATGTGAATGGATTTGTGGTGACTTGTGAATAAATATGTAATGTCATGTCACTGAACTTGTAGTATAATGTGAACAGATTTTTAGTATCATGTGAATTTACTTCTAGTGTCATGTGAATAAATTTGTAGGGTCATTCGAATGAATTTGTAGTGACATGTGAATGAATTTGTAGTTTTTTTTTTTTTTTTTTTTTTTTTATAATATGAGAGTAGCAGACGAGCATGCAGTCCACCTGATGGTAAGTGGCTACTGCCGCCCATGGACATCTGTAATCAACCCCAGATAGGATTAGATATTCCTACCTGAGGTCGGCCACAGATGCGCCGCTACCCCTGAGGACTAAGCTGGAACGCCTCGGAAAAGTCTATCTCCCTTACCACACCCTTCAAACCGGAACACAGCAGCGCCTAACACTGCTGTTATTAGGTAGAAATAGGTGTGGCGGTGGTGCCGCCGGAGTCGAACCACAAAGGGTTCTACCACCTTCAAAAGTATTATGTGAATACAAGTGACATGCGAATAGACTTATAGTGTCATATGAATACATTTGTAGGGTCATGTGAATAGATTTGTAGTGTCATGTGAATGAATTTATAGGATCATTTGTATAAATTTCAATATGAATGAAATATATTTATAGGGTCTAGGGTATTTCGTAGTCATGTGTATAAATATGTAGTGTCACTTGGCAACATAATTATGTCTTTGTAGTCAAATGCCATAATACTCCTAATGACAAGTGCACGTATGCACAACCTCAACGCATCAACACACAACAGTCTTCGCATTCAGAGCCGAGCCACTCACCGACGAATCTCTTATGCAGCAGCAGCTCGAAGTTGTATGTCTTCTGTATCGCGTACAGCAACAACTTCACGTCCACTTCGTTCTTGCGCGACTGCATTATCTCGCTCAGCATTTGACGCGTTATCTGGTAATGGTAAACAATTGTATATAGCAAATGAAAGATATATTATTAACTGTTGGTTTTCTTACTGCACTAGGTAATGTTTTATATTGTACTAGTGGGTGCCCGCGGCTTCGCCCGCATTTTGAAGAAATAATATGACATACATAAAACGGAAAATTTGTACCTGCATTGGAATGACAGTGGTGGCATCTGTCGAAAATTGGTCTTACCAACTCCCAAACCATCACAGACTACATTACTTAATTGTTCTATGTAGTACTATATATTACTTCATTAATTAATAAAGCAGGTGCGTTTTTTCTATAATAATTACTATAAAAATATGTAACTAACAAATAAAAAAAGAATTATCGTTTTTATCTACTCTCACATTAGGATACGGTTAGGGGGTGTGGGCACGTCAATCGCCTGTTATTAATAATCAATCTATCCTCTATTGCCTAATCCCTTCTCATTCTGAGAGGAGACCCGTGCCTAGTGACGTAACTACAGGATGGCAGGACTGGCAAAATGCCACGGGACCCCGGCCTTAGATGCTGCAAGTTCAAAAGGGACCAACGTACTAATCAGCAAAAAAAGGTCGGCCAGGACGAGACAATCACTAAAGTAAAATTTGCCACTGATCTCCTGTTGTATAGTTATAGTTCGCAATAAATTGCTAGTCCGCTCTGAATATAGCAAATTGTATGACTACACCAGCTCGCAACAACTTCAGAGAGGATTCGTTGTTTGGCGCGGATTATACGCCACTACCCGTGCCCAGCAGTGGGACAGTAATAAGTTGATGACGATGACGATGACCTTACCTTACAGAATTGGTGCGCGATCCTCTCGCTGAGCCTCCAGGGCGGCGGGAAGACGGAGGCGAGGGAGTCCTCGAAGGCCAGCAGGTGCTTCTTGAGCCACGCGTAGCGCCGCTCCACGTGCGCCAGCCACGCGCCCTCCTGCTCCAGCGAGAACAGGTGCACGTACTCCTGCGGGGGAGGGGGAGTGACGTCATAGGTTACGTTGTGGGGGAACAGGTGCACGTACTCCTGGGGGGGGGGGGGGAGGGGTGACGTCACTGGTTATGTTGTGGGGGACATGTGCTAAGCGTCATGGGGGGGTTGACGACATGAATTTGATGGCGGAGGACAGACGCGAGTGATATAGGGGGTGACATCACTGGTTACGGGGTTACGTCACACGCAGATTAGGGGATCGTTGCATGTGGTACTGAGGGTAGGTCACGACATGCGGGGAAAGATAGGCGTGGTACTGACGGAGGGGGTGTCATCACGAGTTAGGTTGCGGAGAAGAGGTGCGCATGGTTTAGGGGGGTAGTGACGTCATAAGTAACGTTGTACGGAACAGGTATGGGGCCTTCTAGGGGGAGTGACGTCATGAGTTATGTACGATCCGGCTCGAAGAACCAGACCGCACGGGTTTGTAGGGTTATACTTCCGGCTCGAAGGCCAAAAGTATTGTGCGGACCAGCTCGAAGGCCAGACCGCGAGGTGTGTAGGTATGCGGGCACGGCCACGCAATCCCACGGGATGATATAAGTGGACTGTATAGTGTGAGAGGTATGACCCAATCCTCGTCCCAGCAGATGAGTAGAAAAACCACCAACCTTGCCTTCCAAGTCTGTCTGCGGACTCGAATCGTGTCAGGGGGGATGCGCACGGCGCTGTCACGGGGCTCGAGGAAGCAAGCACGGCCTGATCTCCCCGAGGAGTAGTCTCTGCACTTCACAATGCACACGCGGCACTAGGGTAATCCACGTGGAAAGGAGCAGCGAGAGGGCACATACAGAACGTCTGTAGGCTCCCGCCGAGCGCAAGACGACGACTGGTCGCACGAAGCGACATTGGCGAGACAACTCTGGTGGATATTTGCTTCTACCCACCTTCAGTTGACAAAAGATTGAACATACCCCCCACCGAAATCACTGTGGTGATTTCCATAATATGTAATGTGAGTAGGTATGAATAAATAAGTAAATAAATTATATGAAACTTACGAAGCTTCACAAGAAATAAAATAATAATAGATTTGTATAGTGTAAATGTAAAGTGTACTCCTAACCTAGCTATAAAATAAATAGATAATTTTCGTAATTAATTTGTATATGGCAAAGGACAAATTTTATTGACGGGTCTCTTAAGGAGCCCATTTTTTGTGCGTATAATTACGACACGCACGACATTATCCACTCCAGGATGGATTTCCTCTATCCTACCTAGAGGCCACTGTAAAGGCTTTGCTAAGTTAGATTTCAGAAGTACTAAATCACCTTTCCTTACGTTAGGTGTAGAAGAAAACCATTTTTCCCTCTGTTGCAAAGTATGTAAAACGTCATTAGACCAGCGCTTCCAAAAGGATTGTGAGGCCCTTTGAACGGACTGCCAACGTGACAACCGATTCAGAGGAACGTTTTCAACGTCATATTCCGCTACAGCTAACAGATTACGACCTATTAAGAAATGACCGGCTGTTAAAACCTCAAATTCATTTGGATTATTCGAGAGAGAACATAATGGTCGCGAATTCATAACTGCCTCAATTTTACAAAAAAGAGTGGTAAGCTCTTCAAATGTGAGAGCCCTGTCACCTATAACACGGTACAGGTGGTGCTTGGCCGATTTTATACCAGCCTCCCACAGGCCACCCATGGAAGCAGCGTTTGGCGGATTCGTACGCCATTCGACACTTCGTGATGACAACCCTACGAGGATAGCATCGCGAATATTTGAGCGATTCAAAAAATTGTGAACCTCTTTAAGATGCTTAGCCGCCGCGATAAAGTTTGTTCCGCAGTCGGAATATAGACAACTACAGAGACCGCGACGTGCCACGAAACGATCAAACGTAGCTAAGAAACATTCACACGATAAGTCGGTGAGCACTTCTAAGTGCACCGCTTTCGTAGAAAAACATACGAAAAGACATAAATATGCCTTGCTAATTTTTGCATTCCGTCGTAAGCTTTCTTTTATAAGAAAAGGACCACCTATGTCACAACCAACGTGGTTGAACACTTTATCTGCTTTCAACCTAGATGCAGGTAACGTACCCATCATAGGCTGTGTAACGGAAGGCCTAAATTTAAAACAATTTCTGCACTTCGAAAGGACAGAACGAATGATGCTACGAGCATTAATTACCCAATACTTAGTACATAGGATGCCTTGCAATGTGCGTGGCCCCGTATGCAAATATAATTTGTGAAAATATTCAATTATTAACGTTGTAGTATGGCATTTTTTAGGCAACATCAACGGATGTTTTGCACTAAAAGATAAATCTGCCTGGAGGATACGACCCCCCACCCTGAGGAAACCGTCAGAGTCAATGAAAGGAGATAGCTTACGAAGCGAAGGCACAAAACTATTTTTTGTTATCAATTGAATTTCATGTTGAAAGTAGTTATTCTGAATTATACGAATAATCGAGTTATGACCTTGCCTTAACTCGGAAGACTGTAAAGGGCCGAATTTACGACAGGATTTCTTTAGTTTTAAGTTATTAATGAAACGATGACACCAAGTCATAACGCGTTGCAGTTTGTTAAAAGAAGAGATTTGATTAAAGGAATCTTCAAGGTCATTATAATGATCATTTCTATGTTTATACGAGTTAAAGGTAAATGTATCAGTATTTGATTTTTGTTCAGGAACATAAGTATGATCCTTTAAGAAAAATGTACTCGTCGGCCAACTACGCAGCTCCGCAGCAAGCCACACGGGACCGCTAAGCCACGCGTCTGCCGCGGCGAGCAGCTGCTCGGGCAGCGCGCCGCGCGAACAAAGATCGGCGGCGTTGTTTTCACTATTTACGTGAAACCAGCAATTTGGGGGAATTGTATCAATAATTTCGCTAACACGGTTAGCAACGAAAACCTTTAACTTGTATGGTGGCGTCTGAAGCCACGACAAAACTATACTCGAGTCGCTTAGGGCGATAACAGATAAATTAAAATCTTTAATGTTTTGTACGACAAAACGAATAAGCTTGGAGAGCAGCACGGCTGCCATAAGCTCAAGCTTAGGGATGGATAACAAAGGTTTTAAAGGAGCTACCTTTGATTTGCTAGTTAATAATCGAACTTTAACATTGCCTTTGTTATCTGTGCTACGTAAATAAACGCAAGCAGCGTAGCCCTGTGATGACGCATCACAGAAGCCAATGAGCTGTGCATTAATAAAAGCAGGTACCAGTAAGTGCCTGTCAATACGAAGTTTCGACAATTGAGGCAACTGAATAATAAACTTATCCCACTTTTGCAGTAGGTCTGATGGTAAGTGATCATCCCAGGCGAGGTTTAATTTCCACAAGTCCTGCATGATACACTTTGCTACAAAGGTACACGGCGCAATAAAACCCACGGGGTCATATATACTCGCGAGGAGTTTAAGAACAGAGCGTTTGGTACCTTTATTATCATTAAGGTTATAATTAAAAGAAAAGGAATCGCATGAAGGCAACCACGTGAGTCCTAAGACCTTCAGCGAAGACGATAACGTATCGTCATGAAAATTAATCTCAGATACTTGATCTGAGTCCATACGACTTAATAACTCGGGACAATTACTTGCCCACTTACGCAAATCAAAACCGCCAGTTTTAAGAAGGGATGTCAAGTCATCTTGCAACGTGCAAGCTTCGGAGACAGACTGACACGACCATAACACGTCGTCAACATAAACGCCTTCTAGAAGTACACGGGAAGCGAGGCTACTAAAGCCTTCATCTTGCGCGAGCTGATGCAACGTGCGAATAGCTATGTACGGCGCACTACGTAATCCGTAGGTATTTGTTTTTAACTCATAAATTTGTACTGGATCCGATGGCTGTTCACGCCACAATATGTGCTGAAAACTTCTATCACTTGGATCTATGAGCACGGCTCGATACATCTTTGAAACATCTGCTGTGAGACATATGTCATAAAGACGAAAGTTAAGAATTATCTTTGAGATGTCATTAAGAAGTTTTCGACCAGTGAATAGAGTGTCGTTTAAGGAGACACCAGTACTCGTTTTTTGAGATCCATCAAAGACCACACGTAAAGGAGTGGTGGTGCTCGACGGTCGCAATACGCAGTGATGTGGAATAAAATATTTCGTCGGTTCCGTACCGCAATATGGCTCCATGTGTCCTAGTGACTCATACTCCTTCATGAAGTCGGAATACGCCTTCTGAAGAACAGGTGTGCGCGCGAGACGGCGCTCCACTTGTACAAGACGCCTTAGGGCGGTGTCATACGAGTCACCTAACGGTTCATGATTAGGTTTTATTAAAATAGGTGAAACATACCGGCCGTTTTCGTTACGATAATGTTTCTCAATAAATATTTTTTCAGCTATTTCATCATCTGGACTTAGGGGAATTTCGCACGGCAAAGATTCCACTTCCCAAAAACGTTTGAGAGTGTCATTCAGATGATTATTTTCAACGGTGTACGACACCAATGTTGTAGACGCTACAACATTTGCATCCGTGACGTCACATGACGACGGTGCAATTAGTTTGCCCGTTATGACATAACCAAAGACACTGTTTAGTGCAGCAGGAATGTCGGGGTTTATAATGAACTTTTTACCATCATAAATATGTGGAAAAACATCACCAGATAGAATTATATCAATGGGTGATTTTTTAAAGAAATAAGGATCCGCTAAAAATAAATTATTGTATTCCCTTACTACATGATCCGGTATTTTAACCGTAGGTAAATCTGAAGTAATTTTAGAAAGTACTACAGCATCAATATTAAATAAATTATTATCAATATGACGCGGCTTTATGACGCATGACGTCATACCATGATTTTGAATACACTCGCCAGCTAATCCGAAAATATTAAATGGACATTTACGCTGAGTCAAACCTAAACGCTGTAAACAACTTAAAGAAATGAAGTTTGACTGTGCGCCTGAGTCAATTAAAACGCGACAGGATTGATAATTATTAAAGTTATCTAAAACATGCACGAGCGCTGTGCCTAGCAACACGGTATTATTATAAGATTGCAACGATGACGCATGACTACTACGAGCATTCATAACGTCGCTTCGCTCCGCAGGAGGCGGTGCGCACGCGGGCACGGCCTCGCGCGCGCTGCCGGCCGCTGCGGCCGGGTTCGAATCCCTGTGCAATAATGAGTGATGCGGCCGCTGACAAACCATGCATTTAAAGTCGCTCTTACACTCCCTAGCATTATGATTCGGTTTAAGACAATTATGACATAACTTCAACACATCAGCACGGCTGATGCGCTGCGAAGGGTTCAGTTTACGAAACTGAGCACAACGAAATATCAAATGATTGTCACCACAGTTTAAACAGATTAACTGATTATTAGAATGAACATTATGCGATGCTGACGATGTATGCGAGTAATTCTTTAGCAAACCGGTTCTATTTGAACGCGTTGTATTATTTCTACCGTTTAGTTGACGTTTATTTTGTGGAAAATTATTATTTGAAGTAATATAAGAGGCTGAATGGTTTAAAACTTTAATTTGGTTATTAATGTACGACATTAATTCCGCAAATTTAGGTATACACTTTTGATTTAAATTTTGTTCAAATGACTTACGAGTACATGGATCTAAGGCCCGCAAAGCGATATGACAAAAGATGTAGTTATTTACGTCTTCGATATTTAAAGATTGAATAGCTTTATAAGAATGGTCAAAGGTTTCAATAAAAGTATTTAATTGTGAGGATGACTCTTTTGTTAAAGGTGTAAAATTTAACATTTTGTCTAAATACATACCGATCAACATACGGTTATCTTGATACTTATCTAGTAAACTTTGCCAAACAATATCGTAGTTATTAGCAGAAATTGGAACACTTTTAACTATATTTAAGGCGGAACCCTTAGTACACGTAAGCAAATAATGAAATTTATCTATTTTCGGAATGTGAGGCTGGTTATGAACTAACGAACAAAACGTCTCATAAAAGGTATTAAAATGCTCAACATTGCCGTCAAAACTAAACAATTCTAATTTAGGAAGACGTGGTCTAGACTCCAAAAGTGATTGAGATGTATTTGTTGGATTATTATTTGTCAGGTTTGATTTTACATTTAAAGAATTTAATTTTGCACTAAAATACAACTCATCAAAGCTCTTTAAATCCTGATTTCTGAGCACAGTATTTTCATTAGCTTGTAACTCAAGTTCAAAAATCTCAAAAATGCATTTTTCAAAAGAAGTACGTAGCTGATCAATATCAGACATACGCAATAAAAATAATTCCTTTGAATTACTATCAGATATGTTTTTTGACATGTCGTAAATTATTTGCATTTGCTCAAAAATACGTTGTTTTTTGTTGATTAACACGGTTAAATCAACATCTATTGAGTCAACAAACTCAGAATCTTCTGAACATTTGTCCTTTTTAGGAGGCATTTTTAATTTTAAATTTAAATATTGTAGTAAATATAATAATATATATTGAGTTTGTAAGGGAATAAAATATGAATAAATGTAATACGTGTTACGTGGAATACAGAATAAATATGGCGGATACAAAAGAATGAAACGTGTTAAGATGGCGGTGAGCAATGAAATGTAATTTATATAGGTAGCCTATTCTACGTTCGGCTCGAAGACCAAAAAATACTGTACGATCCGGCTCGAAGGACCAAAAAATACTGTACGATCCGGCTCGAAGAACCAGACCGCACGGGTTTGTAGGGTTATACTTCCGGCTCGAAGGCCAAAAGTATTGTGCGGACCAGCTCGAAGGCCAGACCGCGAGGTGTGTAGGTATGCGGGCACGGCCACGCAATCCCACGGGATGATATAAGTGGACTGTATAGTGTGAGAGGTATGACCCAATCCTCGTCCCAGCAGATGAGTAGAAAAACCACCAACCTTGCCTTCCAAGTCTGTCTGCGGACTCGAATCGTGTCAGGGGGGATGCGCACGGCGCTGTCACGGGGCTCGAGGAAGCAAGCACGGCCTGATCTCCCCGAGGAGTAGTCTCTGCACTTCACAATGCACACGCGGCACTAGGGTAATCCACGTGGAAAGGAGCAGCGAGAGGGCACATACAGAACGTCTGTAGGCTCCCGCCGAGCGCAAGACGACGACTGGTCGCACGAAGCGACATTGGCGAGACAACTCTGGTGGATATTTGCTTCTACCCACCTTCAGTTGACAAAAGATTGAACAAGTTACGTTATAGTGAACAGGAGGGCCTGGACCTGAGGGGGGGGAGGTGACGTCATGTGTTGAGATTTCTGCCACCACAGATTACGTTCATATTCTCGTGTAGGATATAATTGGGGTGAAGGGATACGCGTAATGGAGATTTAAGGAGATTTAAAGATTTACCAACAATATCATTTTAATGTGTTACACAATTTATGACGAAAGCATGATTTTCACCTCAGTACCCGGGCACCAGTGGCCAGTGCGCACCAGCTACCCGGGCACCAGTGGCCAGTGCGTAGCAGCTACCCGGGCGCCAGTGGCCAGTGCGCAGCAGTTACCTGGAGCTGCGTGTCGATGAACCAGCGCAGCAGCTCCTGCTTGACGGCGGGCTCCAGCGCGTCCAGCACCGCGCACGCCTCCGCCAGAGTGCGCTGCGACACGCCCTTGCCGGTACCTGGGGATGGGTGCCCATTGGTGGTCACTCTGCGTAATCCAGCATAAGGCCCTATTTTTATCTACAGACATTTTTTTCATAATATAGGAGTAGCAGACGAGCACGCAGTCCATCTGATGGTAAGTGGGTACTGCTGCTCATGATCTATAATCAACCCCAGATATGATTAGATTCTTAACTGAGGTTGGCCACAGATCCACACGAGGTTCAGAGGCGTTTCAACTTGCCCCTGAGGACTAAGTTGGAACGCCTCTGAAAAGTATGTCTCCCTTATCACACCGTTCAAACCAGAACACGGCAGCGCTTAACACTGCCGTTATTCGGTAAAAATAGATATGGCACAAAGAATTCTACCACGTTTAAAATAGTGAGCATAAAAGTAACATAAATAGTGAGCAGTTTGGCTCAACTTAAGTTACCTGAAAGTTTTCAAGTGTGTATAGTCCGCGCCAAACTGCTAGTCCCCTCTGAATATAGACATGAGTCGCGCCACAACAGCAAATTGTAGATATTAGCGGGACAAAGACAGCGCGGCCCCCCCGGCAGCCCCGCTGGCCGCTTTCGCCCATGGGTACATAGCAGTTGCGTTTGTATGTCCTTATGGTGCCACGGAGTATATGTTTGTAGTAGTGTTCGACCTCATTGGCTATCTGACTACACCTGACTAGTAGTTTGGCTCGGACTCTTACGGGTACTTAAGTGCAACCCCTGGTCAACATGACCCTAGTTAATACGTACCGGTGAAAGCGTCCTTGAAGTCTGCGAGTATCTGCTGCGCGAGCTGGTCGCGGATGGCGTGCACCTCGTCGCGCAGCGCGCCCAGCTCGCCGATGTCGCGGTACCGCTCCAGGTGTTGTAACACCTGTAAATAACATCAACCTGTAGGAGTGGAATATCCACAGAGGTGGCTGGGCATGAAGCCATGCTGGATGCGTGATCATAATCATAATCTTTATTTGCTAAATAAGGTACAATGAATGTTAACACAAAGTATTATTTCCTATTATTTTACCTTTAAGGCGTGCAAATATACAGTCAGACCTAAAATATTTCCAATATTATTTATAATATTATATAACAAATTGTCAGATTAATACACACATCATAATTATTATTTTTTATATAAATGTCAAACATTATTACTCATGCAATTAATTAATATAATAGTAATACATTCATAAATTGTCAAAAAATTCTTTAAGGCTGTAAAAATTATTAAGAAGAAGCCATTCATTTAAACGCTTTTTAAAAACATTAATAGGCAGATCTTTCAAATGGTCAGGTATTTTATTAAAGATTTGAATAATCGAATGATGTGCATTTCTTTTGAGCGTCTGTAATCGACAGCTAGGTATATATAATTTATGTTTATTTGCATTGCGGCGTAATCTCTGAGATTTCATCTCAGTGTCCAAATGGAAATATTCTGGATGCTCTTTTACAAATTAGATTAGGAAAGATTACTCACTCCTAAACTCCAAGAAGATGTAACATGTTTCGTGTCTTAACTGCGCATGTCGGCATTGTTCCGAGTAAATGACACCATGACAGCCATTAAACGGCTTAGAGAATTGTCAGCCGTTTAAGCCATTTAATGGCTTCCTTCAATTACAAGGCAGTGAGATATCTATACTTATCTATGATTTTAGCACTTAAGTAGTACTTATATCATAGTTAAATAGCATAGATCGAAACTCGTGGGCAACAGTTGCAATTGTTTCATATTACCATGCTCAGTCGGCACTATAATGGTTGCATACGGTTAGACTTGTTATATACAAATTACTTATATAAACTTATACATATACTAACTGACCCGGCAAACATTGTGTTGCCATATAAATAAAAAAAATGTTAAGGGTGAACAACCCTTATCACTTAGGGGTATGAAAAATAGATAGTAGCCGATTCTCAGACCTACTGAATATGCATATAAAATTTGGTTAAAAATCAGTAAAGCCATTACGGAGGAGTACGATATATAACATTGTGACACAAGAATTTTATATATAAGATAAACGTTGTTTATGCCTATAATTGGCACTCATACGAGCCTTATTATTATGAAAGTTCCGTACTATATGATATAAAAGGTGGTAGAACCCTTTGTGGTTCGACTCCGGTGGCACCACCGCCACATCTACTTCCTTTCGAACCAGAACACAGCAGCGCTTAACACTGTTATTAGTAAAAATAGGTCTAACAGTGGCACCACCTTCAAAAAGGTGATAGTTCATTACGAAAAAAAATAAACATTTATTCGATTCTACCCGTTCGAAGCGCGGGAGAGTTACTAGTAATATTATTAATAAGACTGTTTGAGCCCCGAGTACCTCCATAATAGCCTGCAGCGGCAACACCAGCTCCTTATACTGCCGCTTCTGTGCCAACGCTCGCAACGCGGCAACACCACCGACCAGCATGTGGAGGTGGTTGAGTGCTGTGATCGCCGCGGTCAGGTTCCACTTCGCGCGGTCCAGCTGTTTGATCTCCGCTGTGATCTCGCGGACCATTGATTCGCTGCGCTCCGCTTTTTTGTTTATGTCTGCTACCTGTTGACAAAATGTGGTTTTGAAGGTGGTACAACTCTTAGCGGATCGACCGCAAAGCCCCACCTACTTCTGTTATAACAGCAGTGTTAAGTGCTGAGTTGTGGTTTGAAGAGTGTGATAAGGACACATATTTTTCCGAGGCGATCCAGCTTAGTCTTCAGGGGTATCGGCCCATTTGTGGCCGAGCTCAAGTATGAAACTAATCTTATGTGGGGTTGATTACAGGTGTCCATGGGCGGTAGTAGCTTACTGTAAGGTGGACCGCATGTTCATAATCTCTCTAAATTATAGAAAAATCAAATCAACTCTTGAAATATAGAAAAAACAATCAAATGACCAAATTTCAACAATGTTTAGTGTTATAAAATTTTGCAATTTATTAAATATAACATCATATTTCCAAATTGAACTTTATACAGTGGCTAAAATTAGTAACCTGAATACAATTACAATTACAACAATACCCTGGCGGAGCGGTCAACATACTGGTCTGACGCGCAGAGGGTCCTGGGTTCAATCCCCGGCCAGACAGATATCTAAATGATTAATTCTGACGTCTATTTATAGGTTTGGGTGTTTGTGTATTTGTCTATTTTTTTTTTACAATATTGGAGTAGGAGACAAGCATGCAGTCCACCTGAAGGTTAGTGGCTACTGCTGCGCATGGACATCTGTAATCAACCCCAGATAGGATTGGATATTCCTATCTGAGGTCAGCCACCGATACACCACTACCTCTGAGGAGCCTCTAAGCTGGAAGGCCTTGGAAAAGTATGTCTCTCTGGTAAGAGACGTGGTAACATCCTTCAAACCAGAACACAGCAGTGCTTAACACTACTGCTGTTATTAGACCGAAATAAGTGTGGCTTTGATGCCGCTAGAGTTGGCCCGCAAAGGGTTTTACCATCTTCAGTACCTTCATACGGTCAGTAAAATCATAGCATCACTACCTGTAGCGCCAGCTCCGAGATACACCTCCTCGCATCCAGTAGCGCCTCGTGCCCGGCGGCTCGTTGCGAGTGCTGCGCGCGCACCAGCCGCCGGATGTCGTGCTGCACCGCGGACAGGCGAAACTCGCAACGTGTAGCCGCGCTCTCCACACCCGATAGCGACTGCTCGGTCGGGAACACGCGGTTTATGTACGCTACGGCGTCGAACTGGAAATACAAATATAGATATGTAAGGTTCATATCTCAAAAAAATTAAAAAAAATATTTATTTCTTCACAATATTTTTCCTTATATATAAAAAGTTATTGGAACGTGATAAGCAATCTACATGCTTGTGTTAGGTATGCCCCGCAACCTAGGGGGGCCAAGTGCGAGCAGCCGCCGCCTATACTTGGGTGTGGTGCGGTCCATGGCTCTTTACGGATCACCCGTCTGGGCGGAAGCCCTGACAAGGCAGAGTGTCACCCTCTTAAAAAGACCACAGAGGGTGTTGGCCGTCGGGGTCATCCGTGGATACCGCACCATCTCCTTTGAGGCGGCGTGCTTAATGGCTGGGTGTTCTCCCTGGGATCTGAAGGCGGAGGACTGTGCTGCATTGTATCGCTGGCGCGCAGACCTCCGGCTCCGGGATGAACACCCCACGCCAAAAGAGGAAGTAGAGCGGAAATTCCATGCTCTAAAGTCCATGACTGCAAAATGGAAGGAGAGGCTGGCTGAACCCACTGCCTCAGGACTGTGGAGGCTGTCCGTCCGGTGCTAGGGTTTCCCCACGAAAAAAATGTGTGTGCGTGCGTGCGTGCGTGCGTGTGTGTGTGTGTATGCATGCGCGTATACCTACATTTCTTATTTTTTTTATTTTTTCCTATGTAATCGACTTTCTACTTCCTCATAAGTAAGAGGTTTTAACCAATTAGTTACATATATTGCTCAAGAAAGCACTGAAGCATTGGGTGCTCAATAAAAAATGCTTGTGTTTTACACCAAATTTGTTATTTCTGCACTTTCCTAATACAAGTATCCTCTGATTGAACGTTAGACGTGGCAAGAGAGAATTTTTCCGTGTCAAAGACGTTCATTGCAATCTATTATTTTACGATAGATGAGGGCCAGATATAATTTCAAAATAATATAGAAATACCAACATTAGTTAATGCCTACATAATTTTAAACAGCAAACAATCGAGATATTAGAAAATGTCTATAATGGAATAGGCGTGAGCAATGCAAAAACCATTTTGTAAACTATACCTAACAGACTTGACGAAAATTAGCTGCTAGAACAGGCAGCCTTTAGGAAAAAATTTAATACAATCAACCATATAAAAGGTTTTCAAAGTTATGTGTGTATTAGAAATTAAATATTACTTGCTTTAACGGTGAAATAGTGAGGAAATTTCCATATCTGAGAAATCTAACAAAAAACGTTTTCAAAGTTGAATGCAGTCTACCAATACGCACTTGGCACAGCATAGTGCTATGACCTAGTCCTTATTATTCTGCTCTGCAGTGGGACAGAAATGGGTTGATGTAAAAAACGTACAAATTTGGTTATGTTAGACATGACTGCTAGCTTAGAGGTTTTTAAATTTGACTTCTTGTGTAGACACACAATCAGTGTTGGTCTATTGTCGCCTGTTCCTTTACTGGTAATGTCTCACCTGTAAAGCCAAATGTTAGTAAGAATATTTGTGGTTCAGACTTCAGAGCTTCCAGTAACTTCTGTGAAGAGATAATCCAGAGCATTCACAGAGGCTGTGTTCGCTGCCTCATAACAAATCTACAGTTTTCAATAAAAAATTATAATAAAGTACTTATTATTCTACAAGTATAATACCACTACCACAATTTATTTGATTAAGTAACATAATAATGAGGTGTTCAATGAACATAGATTTTTCAAAACAAAATGACCAAACATACTTCGTCGCTATCGAATTGTTCAGTTCCTCCCATTAGTTCTTCTATCCTGCTCATGACGGAGCCCGGCAAATTCAGCTGCACCTCGGGCCCGCTGTCCTTATCGTCCAACACGTCGTTGGAGTCCATTTTACCAATTTTTGGAAAATAATTTCCGAAAAATAATAGTTCGTATCATGAATCAATAACGTCACATACTGCTTGTCAATTGTCAAGTTGACATTGACAGCTGACAGCATGATTCTTGGATACTTGTACCAGCGAGAGATTATTAACAACATTTCTCACGTGGTTTTGCCTATTAATCTAAGTTACTTATATGAATGAATTTTGAATTTCTTCGCATGAATTTTATGTATTTCCGATTTAAAGTGACTGATATAATGTAATACAAGATTGAAAGTGACTGTTATATTTCTCAAAAAATCATCATCATATGTTATTTTTGTCTCTACTAGTCATTGTTAGCAAAATTAGCCCACAATGACTGATATACATTTTTTTTAAAAAAGGTTTAATGTACTATTTATATGTAATTAATATTTTAATGATAGCATGATTGTGTTTTTTTATCTTATATCCACTATTGTTAATAAAATAATAAAATTAAAATCTGATAAGAATCCGTAAAATGCTCCATACTCCAATAAACCAATGTTTAAAACAACAAACATACAAGGCAAATATTTCTCATGAAATGAATAGTTGAACCTATTAGTTAGTACATGTATCCAAATATTTGACTTGACGTAGCGTAGATCGGTCGGCTCATTGTTTTCTTTTCCTTCAATTTCTCAGTTTTTTCAACGCCGTCGCCGTGCGTTGTCGCGTCGTGCGGCAAGATGAGCGGTCGCGACCTCGCTCCGATATAACCCTATAGTGTTAATTTTCTACTGTTTTGTATTTAATCGCCAGTGCAAGTGTTAGTGCAGTGCAATGGCTCGGCTAACGGAGGAGATGGTGATCGCGCGCTCCAAGCAGTCGGACTTGACGGCGATAAAAAAGCTGAATTGTTGGTGAGTAGAGCCCTTGCTGGGCTGGAGCAGGGCTGGCGTGGATAATAGCGTTCCGCTAGCGCTGACCTCGGGTGCGTTCACCCAGCGACTTTTCCCGCGATCGAGCGCATTGTTCTTTATGTTAACAGCTCCATCGGTAATGAACTTAGCAGCTGACTGCATCGCACGTTACGTTCTACGGAAGTGCATTCGAATTTTAAACCGTTTGAGAACAGCGCATCTTTCACTTTCTCGTGGATAAACTGTTTTATAAATTAATTACTATCAGACGTTGATAATCATATAATCAAGCCGTTTAAAAAGTGCTAAATTCAATCTCCTTGAAATCTCACTCGATTTCATTGTTAACTTTTTAAAAGGTAAACGTCACTAAACTTTTTATTAATATCATAATAACAGTAGGCAAGGGATTATGATACATAATGCCTTTCACTTTTTTTCGATACTTTGATAACAAAATTATATAATTCAGTTCTAGTTAGATTCTTGTAAGCATATGCTGTGTACAAAACATTTGTTTACTGGCTAGTGAGTCATATCATATCAGTGGGAAGTGATACAAGAATGTGACTATTTATGGCAGTATGGAGATAATGGCGCCCCCATGTGGGCTTTGTTTATGTTTTATAGGAATGTTTTGTTATGTTCTATTTTTAAATTATTTTAAGAAAGGAACATGATATGCATTGAAAACATACTGGTATGTAGAGAAGGAATATAAGTAAAATAAACATTATTTTGAATTATTTTATTATTAATTATCTGAGGAATGTTTGACGGGGAATTTTACTGTTCTTTATATTATACTGTAAGATTCATAAATAATTATTAATCTAAATCATTAATTAACTGATACATAAAGATCAACCAACACTTGAGTTCAATATAATTTTGTTTTTAAATTGTTCTTGAAATATGTTATGATCTATACATTTAAATACAGTCCATAAATAAAAGAATAAGAAATTATTTGTTATTTAAAATAACAAAATTCATTCATAATTACTTATTGCTCGTCTCATTCTCTCATAACATTCCAAACACATGTTAAAAAGGGACAAAACATAGTTTTATTAGAGTTATAATTACACTTGTCTAAAGTTAACATGCAAAATCAAGTATAGGTTTAATACTTGAGTGATGACCTCACAGCCTTATTAGGATGACCAAGTTTTCCACAGCATGGAGGTGCCACCCACACAATGTTAGTCACTTGTGGATTTGTTTATCACTAGTTTTTGCAATACTCCGTATTTGTGACCTGAATATGTATTTACAGTTTTAGCGGGAAGTGACAGAATATATTATAAGGAAGTATAGGAATTTTTGTAACGAAAATCTTTTTATCTTTGTGTGGAAGTTTTGTCAAAATTGATTTTATGAATCATTGATTTTACGATAATTTGACATATTATTATGAACATATTCTACACTTGTAGCCCTACTAATAGAAAACACACTAAGAATTGTAATATTCAGAATATATTTACTAAACAGATCCATATTAGGTAATTAACACACCATTCATATGTCTGCCGGAATAAGAATTGAACATGAGACCCTTTGCATTTCAGATTAATACAGTGACTACTAAAATGGTATGTCATATTTGTATGATGCAAATAAGCAAGTAATTTTAGAAATTATAGAGAAATTTATAACTTAATTTATTTAGAATGTAGTCCATTGGTCCAGAAAATTAACTAGCCATATATTATAAAATGAAAAAAAGCTTAAAGCTCCCACAATTCAGATGAATCCAACAAGAACTTATATCACACCGTTTGGGCGGTAGGGCGTGCCAAAGATATATAAGTACGCCCGAAAATCATTATTCTCCACTGTTGCGTACGTAGCGTACGAGCTGTACGAGCGATGCCTTATTTAATCTTCTAAACATGATTAAATTATTGAAATTACACTAGTATTTATTTTCTTTTCTTCTTTTTAATAAATATTTATATAATTTAGAAAAATATTAAATAAATATTATGTTTACAAAATATTAAGTAATCTATACAATACGATGTGGGGTTGTAAACGATTTGTCGTAAAAATCGGTTTCTCTGGTTATCGATTTGTATGTGACATGCTTAGAGCCTAGCGATGGCATGTGTCAAAATGGGCCTATTATATTGTGATGACTATAACTCTTATACTTTAGACCAGAGGTCGGCAACGTTTTTAATGTAAAGAGATTTAAGGGCGCACTAAAATTTATTGAAGGGCGCAATGGTACCCGCGGGCGTCGCGTTCCCTCTGCTTTAAACGAATCTAACGTGAAGAATAAGTCACACGTACATATTCTCCACTAGGTAAAGAACCATAGTTTTATATTAAAAGTGTCTGGCGTGTCATAGACTGACGCCGCGGTGTCGACACTAAATTGTGTACACAGACACCAGTTGCCACTTAGCACTCAGCTGATAATGTCTGCCTGAGAACACTAATCTCAATGAATGGAGGTCGAGCTAGTGTGGAATTTCTAGCTTAAATATCTCGGTTACTTACTTACTTACTTGGTACGGTTATGACAGTGGTAAAATGATTTTTTTTTTAATTTTTTGATGTGAAACATCTATAGCCGCACGTAAAAAAGATTTCTGGCGTGGCGACGCTTACCTTTAACTACATAGACAAATGTTCTATAAGGGACAGAGCTATTAGAACAATGTGATAAAAAAAGACAACTAGTGTTTGACCTTGCGTTTCAAGTGTACGCAAACGTAAATATTGACAATGGAATATAGTGACCAATGATTACTTCAGTCAAAACGGGACATCGATTTTTTTATGTCAAATACTTTTTACTTGAAAAAATATAGTTAAAAATAATAAAAAACACGATTTTATGATAAAATTAACTAAAAAGTAGAAAATAATTTTCAATCTAGGAATCATTTAAGGAAAAGTAAATAGTATAATTGTGCAAAAAATGTGGGGCGCTTTATGAAAACTGATAAATGGAGCACCCCATGTTTTTTTCATAATTATAATATTTACTGTTACTTAATTGACAATGCCAACGGTTCATTTCGGAGACAACGGCACGAAGCATCGAAAAAAGGGACTGTCCCGTTAAAAACGGGACGTATGGTGGTTTTCCCATTGATACGCATGCTTGTCAAAGACAATGAAATAATGGAACAGAAGGTAAAAAATGTCCAAAACTGTCGATAATAGTTTTAGTACATCGTTTACGTAGAAATGTTATAGTACAGTTTAACTAAATAAATTATTATTATATAAATATATAATTTGAAAGAATGTATCTATACAGATGTATCGACTGGTTTAAAATATACGATTTAAAAATTGTTTATATTTATTATCATAGATTAGTAAAGATTACTCACTCCTAACAAAAAAATGTACCCAGTTTTGAGAATTGAAATAGTTGCGTAAAAAAGTTTTGCCACGTCTCCGTGCTAAAATGTCCCTAAAATATTTGAAATACGTAAATTACGCAGTATTAGTTATTTATTTGTAAATTTTCTCTAAAAATGTTTTTATTTGTCAAGAATTAAAAAAAAGAACTTACTAATAAGCCGTTTGTGGCTTCATTCAATTTCAAGGCGGCGAAGTATCTTTACTAATTTATGTTTATTATTTTCAGTTTTATTTTACACACGACCATTAATTGCAAAGTTGTGTACATTTTATAAATGTTATGTACTAGCTGACCCAGCAAACATTGTGTTGCCATATAAATAAAAAAAATGTTAAGGGTGAACAACCCTTATCACTTAAGAGATATGAAAAATAGATAGTAGCCAATTCTCAGACTTACTGAATATGCATATAAATTTTGATGAAAATCAGTAAAGCCGTTTCGCAGGAGTAAAGTAACTAACATCGTGACATGTGAATTTTATATATAAGATTCGAATCTTACCGTGGTCTTTTTGAGGATTAATTTCTGGCTATACAAAGATTGTTTATTAAATTATGTTTAGGTTAATTTATTCAATTAAAGAAATTTTAAAATACCGTATACTATCCTATATAAATTTTATGGTAATATTTTTTATTATTTACCACAGGTATCGAAGAAAATTTAGAGATTAGGATACAGAATTTCCCATATATCGCTTTTATTTTATTAAAATAAACTATAAAAAGTTATATTTTGACTAAAAACACACTAATATAAAAATTAAGCAGTGGGATCTTAAACTATAACATACGACATATGAACATCGTGAGCTTCAATAAAATGTCACTTCTGTTCTGTTGATCTATGACCATGCATTTTGCGTCTTTATCACTTTCATTGACAAAAACATACTTTGTCTCTTTCTGGTTACTCACGTAATCATGGCGGATCGAACACGAAAAATAAACAAAATTTAATAATTTCTCTTTATTTACGTGTGATAGGTGATTCCATGAAGCTTGTTTCTTTTTCGAGCATAATTTTTGCATTTACGCATTGCACAAGAAGGCATTTTGAGGCTTAAAATTCAAAATAATGACGTTTAACGTGTTCAGTGACATTAGTGTGTATTACTACGCCGCGCGAGAGCGACTGGAGTCGTTTTAACTCGTTTTACACCACTTGACGTATTTTGTATGTTTCAAGTTTTGCCCTTGCTTGCGGCGTAACTTCAGGTTATAGATCAATGCTTGAAAACAAATTATTTTTGATGTGAAACATCTATAGCCGCACGTAAAACCGATTTCTGGCGTGGCGACGCATACAGTGGCGTTGCCACGCTATACTATGGTATATATATACAGTCTATATGCAGTAGTGTGTACGGTGTGGCGACGCGTCGCCATGCGCAATCGAATTCAATAAATAATCATCGTTATCTGGAAAAAAATCGTAATATTTTATTTTATCATTATGACATATTTAGTTCCTATCACAATATGTTCTTTTCTGCATATTACTTTTACAAAATAATGTCGATGTTTCACATCTGCCAGGCGTCCCGTGACGGCTCACATTTTTTTATAATATAGGAGTAGCAGACGAGCATGCAGTCCACCTGATGGTAATTGGCTACTGCCACCCATAGACATTTGTAATCAACCCCAGATAGGATTAGATATTCCTACCTGAGGCCGGCCGCAGATGCGCCGCTGCCCCTGAGGACTAAGTTGGAACTCCCTTACCACACCCTTTAAACCGGAACACAGCAGCGCCTAACACTGCTGTTATTAGGCAGAAATAGGTGTGGCGGTGGTGCCGCCGGAGTCGAACCACAAAGGGTTCTACCACCTTCCCGATTGTAATGAATGAATTGTAATGAACATCACAATAACGAGGCTTTTATGCTTCATAATTATAATTAAAAAAACAAAAAATCACGTTAAAATCGCGCAAGGAAAATCGTTAATCCTGATTCCTGACGATCCTGATGAGAAGAATGGGATAAAATTATTAAAATCGTGTTCTGTCATCGGTTCTTGATAATTGTTCAAAATTTAAAATTAATCGGACCGCTCAGTCGGTGAAAATCGAGTTTAAAGATTCTGTAACATACATACATTCAGATCAAGCTAATAAAAGCGTGGTAAAAACTAGGGGTAGTTTTTAGTTGCTTGTGTATTTTTATAAATTATTACAATTATTGATACGTAACGCAATGTTAGTAACAACGCAATCTATAGGTGGTAGAATTCCATTAATAACGTCAGCGTTAAGCGCTGCTATGTTCTGGTTTGAAGGGTGTGGTAAGGGAGACATTATTTTCCGAGGCATTCCAGCTTAGTCCTCAGGAGTAGCGGCGCATCTGTGGCCGACCTCAGCAAGGATACTAATTTTATTGGAGGTTGATTACAGATGTCTATGACCGGCAGAAGCCACTTTTTTAATATAGGAGTAGCAGACGAGCGTGCACTAACTAAGCTGGTACGCCTCGGAAAAGTCTGTCTCTCTTACTGTCTCTTTACTGTAAGACCTAGGAAAGGGTAGGAAGGGTGTGACCTTCAAAACGGAACACAGCAGCGCCTAACACTGCTGTTATAAGGCAGAAATAAGTGTGGCGGTCGTGCCGCTAGAGTCGAACCATAAAGGGTTCTAGCAATACTTACCATTAGCTAGACATGATTGTCTACCGCTCCTATATTATAAAAAAAACTTATCCATATTAGTATATCACACCAAATTGAGTTATACCTAGTTAGACCACGCTCACCCACACTTACGTAAGCACCTTTCGCGACACGTCACGAGCCATTATAATTGCCGACAGCTTTTATGTACTTTCTAACGTTAATTTCCGTCTGAAGCAGAGATCATCTTAATTAATTTATAATTAAGACACGATAGATTATGTGTATTCATTAATATTCGACCGTCATTTAACGAAGTTTCTCTTTTCAAATACTTGTTAATAAATATAACATTTTAGCAAACTTTTTCGGGGTCCGTAGTAAAATGTTCCAAAGTAGTTTAAATTGTTAAAAAAAACATTATTAAAATTAAATATTTAATGCCTAAAAAGGTAGTGATAAGATAGAAATTTAAGTATTTAATTAAGACAAAACTGTGTTACTTTTACAAAAATTAAAAGACTTTTTATTTATTTAGTAAAATGTTATTATAGTATTTACTCGTATGAAAACAAACAATTTGTCTTATAAAAGAATACTGAAAAGAGATGTAGTCTATATCACTCCCACAATTTAGACGAATCCAACGACACCTTATATGTTGGAATCTGTCAAGTCGTTTGGGTTTTACGGCGTGCCAATGAGACGTATAAAGATACATACGAGTAAGCTCGGAAAACATTGCTCTCTGCGGTCGGGTATTATGTGGAACCCTATTAATAAGCCTCCGATGTCTACCCTTCTTTCACGAGGCTTTGTCTCTTGAACCGTAATAGATAGACACGTGAAATGGCCGCCATAACAACAAATATATACTAAAAATGTTGTTTTAAAAATATACAGTTTCAATTGTTTCGTGGTAGTGCAGAACCCTCAGTGTGCGAGTTCAAGTCTCACTTGGTCGATTTTATTTATAACACAAATAATAAAATATGGTTGATAATGTTCAATATGCCATAATTATAACACCGACAGTAATAACTTTCCATTAAAATAATGCAATCTTAGAACAAATATCGCAGCTCTAGTTTACTATCATTGTTTACTTGTGATAATGATAAGAGAATTTACACGTGGAAGTACACATTAGGCCCATGGATGGTATCTTTTAATAATATGGGAGTAGCTGACGAACATGCAGTCGAGTGATGGTAGGCTACCTCCGCCTATGACATCTGTAATCAACCCCAGATAGGATTAGATTCCTACCTGAGGTCGGCCATAGATACGCTTCAGCTTAGTCCTCAGGAGTAGCGACTCCTGAGGACTAAGCTAAAACGTCTCATATAAGTAATATAGGAGAAGCAAAAGGGCATACTGTCCACCTGATGGTAGGCTACTGCCGCCCATAGACATCTGTAATGAACCCCATATAGGATTTGATTCCTACTTGAGGTCGACCACAGATACGCCGCTATCCCTGAGGAGTAAGCTGGAACGCTTCGAAAAAGTATGTCTTACCACCCCCTTTAAACCAGAACATAGCAGCGCTTAACACTGCTGTTATTAGGAAGAAATTGGTGTGAATACGTGTAACCAACTAATAAGGAAGAATTGTTACTACCATGTATCAGTTAACCCTTTTGACTTTCGTATCTAAATAGCCCCGACCTTTAGCTACAGAGGGATAAAGACCCTTTTATGTGTTGACACCAACTTCACAATGATATGTGGGATGTACGGGTGCCCAAGTACACTGTCGTATACATTGTATGTTTGGTTTTATCGTTAAATACCAGAAAATGACAATTCCCAAAAAAAAAAAAAAATTATAGTTCAAAAAACTAAAAAACACGCTTTTATGATAAAATCAACTAAAAAGTAGAAAATAATTTTCAATCTAAGAATCAATTAAGGAACAGTAAATAGTATAATTGTGGAAAAAGTGTGGGGTGCTTTTCGAACCTGATAAATGGAGCACCCCACACTTTTTCCACAATTATACTATTAACTGTTCCTTAATTGATTCTTAGATTGAAAATTATTTTCTACTTTTTAGTTGATTTTATCATAAAAGCGTGTTTTTTAGTTTTTTGAACTATAATTATTTATTAATTTTTAGTATTTCTCGTTATAGCGACCACCATTATTCATCGTTTGTAAAAAAATCAAGTGTTTATCTATTACGATTTAAGAGATAAAGCCCAACGACAGACGAACAGACCGCAAAGGGTTTCGTTTTAACCTTTGAGTACGGAATCCTAAAAATCATTCTAAAAGAGCGCATTATAGATATGTTTCAGAACATTTGAGTTATAGGGAAATAACATTATTATTTTCTAAACTAAAAATCACGATACAAAAGTTACGCCTATTGAAACTAAATAGCAATAATTATTATTTGCAATCTAAAGTTGCGATGAACTTTGCTGAAGGTGTTTGAAAAATCTCGCCTCGAAAATCGTTAATCCAGAGGATGTTGATAAGGACAATGGTACAAAACTATTAATGTTTAAAATATTGAATTGTCATCGGTCCTTAATAAGTATGCCAAATTTCGAGTTAATCCGACGTTTTGAAGGGGGTTAAAATCATGTTCAAAGATTCCGTTACATACTAACATACCAACATACCAACATACCAACATACATACGTCTGAAGCTAATAAAAAAGCTTTTTTATCTGTTTATCGAAACCGTCCTCATTGATCATAACACGACCCCTACATCTAACACACCTTTTATTTTTTAAAGAATAGTTTTTAAGAATAGTCTTTCTTTTAAAAAAATTCAAAATGATAATGAAATTAACTTTGACAAATTCGGGAGAACATTGCACGACTCATGATGCGAAGCATCAGAGAGTGCTTTACGATCGAAAAATTTTTTTCGCTTCATTTTGGCGGCTATTTTTATTATTATAGCCTTGATAGTTCACGGAATCAATATATTTTGCATACTATTGTCGAGATAATTTAGTGGAAATTAATTCCATACTTTTTAAAAATTGATTTACTGCAATAGAATTGGAAAAAAACACCAAAATAGGTCAAAAAAATTTCCTGTCCGTCATGTGTGAAACCTGAAAACACTGTAACTTGTGAAAAAATCCATCATTTGAGTTAAATTTTTTTAAAAAAAATTCTAATCGACGATTGTAGGTCACTGAATGCGAATGATTAATTAATTCAGTGTCGTTTAATTGCAATTAATAAAAAACGAAAACTACAAGACTGTATATCTATATATCCATGTAAAATTAACATGGATGGTGATATATCTATATCTATAGATATTATATACATTTTATTCCACCAGGGGCGCCTGTGCATCACTTTCCTAGTACAGCTGTTTTTTTTTTTTATTTTTATTTACTTTTTTTTCTTTTTTTTTTTTTTATATTTCATAATTAAATGAGCATTATGAGTCGTGCACTTTTGGATTTTCCAAACTTTTATTATATTTTCCTCGATTCCCTATAATATAGACTTATTTTTCTAAAGTAATGGATTATATTATAAGGATGAAACTATAATAATAATGTTTCAAAGGTGGTAGAACCCTTTGTGGTTCGACTCCGGCGGCACCACCGCTACACCTATATCTACCTCATAACAGCAGTATTAAACGCTACTGTGTTCTAATTTGAAGGGTGTGATAAGAGAGACATACGAGTACTTTACCGAGGCATTCCAGCCTCAGGGGTAGCGGTGCATCTGTGGTCGACTTCCGGTGGAAATTTTGTCTTGTCTAGCAGATGTTCATGAGCGACAATAGCTACCTACCATCAGGTGGACGGCATTTTTTTTATAATATAAGTGTAGTGACGAGCATGCAGTCCACCTGATGGTAAGTGGCTACTGCCGCCCATGGACATCTGTAATCAACCCCAGATAGGATTAGATATTCCTACCTGAGGTCGGCCACTGATGCGCCGCTACCCCACTTATCATGAGGACTAAGCTGGAACGCTTCGGAAAAGTCTGTCTCCCTTCAAACCGGAACACAGCAGCGCCTAACACTGCTGTTACTAGGTAGAAATAGGTGTGGCGGTGGTGCCGCCGGAGTCGAACCACAAAGGGTTCTACCACCTGCATGCTCGTCTGCTACTCTTATATTATTAAAAGGAACGTGATACGAAGCCATCATCACACGTACAACCGTGGCGAATCGCGACGATTGCGAGAATATTACGACATGGCGGAGAAGTATTTACAAATTCACACGCTCCGCACGACATGTCGTACGGGTGAGTAATGTTATGCAAATATCGCACGCTCGCGTGTCGTCCGCACTAGATGTGTATTCTTTATTTATAATCTAGGCTAGAAATTATAGATCAGTTATTTTAAGGGCGCATGGAGTATGATCCTAGGTTTGTAAGCGTAGAAATGTACACTTTATTTAGACGTTAAAATAGGTACCTAAGTGTCTAAAGTTTATCTATTACGGTTCAAGAATGGAGCCCTGTGACAGACGGACAGACAAGGGAGGCTTAGAAACAGTCTTCAGTTTAAAACACAAATTGTATAACGGTGGCCGGTATAATAACAAATACTAAAATTAAAAATATCTTCAAAATAATGGAGGTCGCTATACAAAAAAACCGCTATTTTTCGGCGTTTTTCGCTTTATCTATTGAACCGTAATTTTTCAGAATCCAATCACTTCTATGCCTGCTATGATAAAAAATACTAAAACAAAAAAAAAAAGATAATTTGGTGGTACTGAACCCTCCGTGGGCGAGTTCGACTCTCACTTGGCCAAGTTTTAATATTATCTCAAGTTGTTAATCATACTCATACTAGACATAATATTATTTTTTTCTGTCTATTAAGAAAGTCTTTATTTATCAACCACTGGTCTGGTTTTACCGTATTACCGTATAGGGCGGGCGGAGGGCGTCGCGTATGGACATAGCGTCGGCGTCATTGACGAAACCAGTATAATCTACTAATCCGTACTAGTTTTCTCTGTACATGGACAATATAACTTGTTAAGTTTATTGTCATATAAACTGTATTTACTTAATTATCAGCCAAGAAAGTTTTTGAATCTTGTTTGGAATGTTTTTATAAGAATTAAGTAGCATACGGACATGCAGTCCACCTGATTGTAACTGGCTACTGATGCCCATTGATCTAATAACATAGTATTATAGTCCTACATGGGGTCCGTAACAGATACCTTCTTACATCCTAGCACTCATTTGAAATAAATGCGGTAGAACTCTTAGTGGGCCAACTCCAGTAGCACCATCGCCACACCTATTTCTGCCTAATAACAGCAGTGTCAAACGTTGCTGTGTTGTGATATGAAGGGTGTGGTAAGGGAGACATATTTTTTTTGAGACATTCCAGATTAGTCCTCAGGGGTAGCGGCGCATGCGAACGACCTCGGGTAGGAATTTAATCTTATCTCGGGTTGATTTCAGATCTCCATGGGCGGTGATAGTCTACCATCAGGCGGACTGCATGCTCGTCTGCTACTCCTATATTATAAAAAAAAAAACAACAAACAACAACAAATCATCCGACAAGTACTAGGAACCCATAACACAACACATCATGTCGACCTTCTTACACCATAATGAGTGCGTAACGCCATTTTCGTGCGTGTGGGTGCATCCAACACACACAAACAACGTTAATTGTTACGGTACATTGTGCTGTGATAAATGCTTATCAGGCTTAATCAGTACTCAATTGACAAGACAAAGGCCTGGAGATTTCAGGTCGTTTGTTTTATGTATATTATGAGAGTTAAGCGCTGCTGTGTTCCGCCTCGAAGGGAGTCATACATATCAACTCATTTGACCGATCTCTGATAGGAACCTAATGTTATCTTTTTATGGTTCCGTACCCAAAGGGTAAAAACGGAACCCTATAACTTAGCCTCCGCTGTCTGTCCGTCTATTACAGGGCTCTATCTCCTAAACTGTAATAGATAGACACTTGAAATTTTTACAACGTATTCATGATGGTAGCCGTTATAACAACAAATACAAAAAAATTGAAAATAAATGGGGGTAGCCATACAAGAAACCGCTTTTTTCAGTTTTTTCGCTTTATCTATTTAACTATACTAAGTAGACTGTTCAATTTTCACAATGCATGTATGTTATTCAGTGGCTGCTATAATAACAAATACTAAAAATAAAAAATATGAAAATTTTGGTGGTACGGAACCCTCCGTGTGCGAGTTCGACTTGCACTTAGCCAATTGTATTCATTTCGTCCCCCATAAGTCACCACTCAAAATCAGTTAACGTTATACCTTCGTCTTGTCGTTGTCTCTTGCAAGTGACCCTAAACGGGTTCCGTATTTTGTTTTTTCGTAACGGAACCCTAAAAAAGGCTTCTGTATTTAAAGATATTCAGTGGATAGGCTAACTTTTCATTTAAACATATTCAGTGGATAATTCGATGCAGTTACATACATGCTTCGGTTGACAATCAAGTCGTTGTCAGTATTGTATCTGGGATCGCGAATCGCGGCGCGCACAGTTCCGCATTCTGACGATACTTACACGTTGTTTTTGTCTCGTCGCTGCTGCTTATGGCGGCTGTGCAATCACGCCGAGAGGTCGATACAGCAGCGCGCAAGACTGAATACTGCGACGATGAGTCGTATCGCGTAGCGAGGTTCTTTGATCGGTACTTGCTAGGGATACAAAGTTTAGGACAGCTTCATGACTTGTGTATTAACACATTGTCAAAAGAGAAGCTATCAATTCGACTGTGTTTTGTCAATCTATTTCCATTTTATACGATTTTATTTGGAAAGATATTTTACATATTTTTTTATCGTAATGAAAATCGTTCATTTCCCTGTTATAGTGAGATTTGGTTCATGTAATATCATTGATATATTCTAAACTATACATTTTTTTTGGTCATCGTCTATCAGTAATTGCTTACAGATTAATAAAAAATAAAATGTTGTTTATCTGACGTACAGAAATACGTAAGGGTATTATTAATTATTTATGAAATTTTATTTTGATTTGAGTAGCAGCTGACGCAGTAGTTTGGCGGTGGAATATACCTGTCGATGTTATGAAGATTGCGAGCTACACATAAAATTATGTTTATACAATTGTTCGAGTAGAAGGCGAACATGATCGCGTTCGCTTGAGATCTTGAGATCTTAGCACTCGGGCGAGAGTGTACAACCGCCATCAGTTCGCAGGAATTAAACGCTTTTGTTTGTCTGTCCGTGGGTATAATTGGATCCCTATATATTACAGCATACATAATGTTTTGGCCTATTTGCATTGTTTTTGCCTTATTCATAAACGATTACGGACTATTATAGGAGTAGCTAATGAGCATGCAGTCCAATCGATGGTAAGTTACTACCGTATCTTTAATCCATCCCAGATAAGATAAGAGATTGAGGACGGCCATAGGTTGTTGCTACCCCTGAGCGCTAAGTTGAATCGACTTGAATAAGTAGTCTCCCTTACCACACCCTTCAAAACGGAACACAGTAGTGCAGAACTTTGTAGTTATTAGGCAGAAGAAGTTGAAGAAGAAGGCGATAGGACCTTGTGTGTTTCGATTCCGGAGCACCACTGATACACGTATATGTGCGTCATAATAGCAGTGTTAAGAGCTGATGTATTCTGGTTTGAAGAGTGTGGTAAGGGAGACACAGTTTTTCAAGGCGTTCCAGCTTAGTCCTCTGGGGTAGCGACGCATCTGGGGGCGATCTCAGGCAGGAATATAATCTTACCTGGGGTTGATTATAGATGTCCATGGGCGGCAGTAGCTTACATCAGGTGGACTGCATGCTTGTCTGCTACTCTTATGTTATAAAAAATTAATACTTTTTTGTCCTCCATACTAAAACCCCCGTATTAATAAAATCAACATATCCTATGTTTTGTCTACTGAACATAGATACTGATAGTATGAAGAAATATCAATAGTTGGATTGATATTTCTTCATAATAGACATTGTCAAATTTTAATCTTTAATATAACAATGTAGCGTAAAATAGATAAGGCGTCGTGAAAGATTATCGTCGTAGAGATTATCTAAACGTCGTTTATTCGACAATCATCGAACTATTTCTTATCGATTTCTGTTATCAGCCGACAACGTTTTCAAGAGTTTTGTATCTTAGCATCAAGCGCTTTACTTACGAACAAGTTATGGGAGCTGGGCGTCGAGGAAATAATTGCAGTCTATTTCGCGAACAAATTAAATTTTTTATTTAAATTTAACACAAATTTTACACAAGTTTTAACAAAAATGAAATAAAAAAAATAAATTGATGGGATAGGTCGAGTCACTTTCCGCGATGGAGGTGAACTGATTCCATGGTGGACGGCCACCTGTACGTGGGACGGCCACCCGCGCGTGGGACGGCCACCTGCGCGCCTCGTCAGCGTTGGCCGTTCCGCGAAGGCCCGATGCAGCGCAAGCACGATGCAGCGTGAGAACGGTGTAGGGCTGGCGCGATGCATCCTTAACGTGTAGGGCTGTCCCTTACACGTAACTAACAAAATAATATTTTGGCATTTTTATCATTAAATAGGTGATACTGGACTTGTTATGTCTAACGTGTCTACAAATGGCAATATGATTAACAAGTAATGTCATCATCAGCGTCATAAACCCATTACTGTCCCACTGCTGGGCACGGGTCTCTTCTCAGAATGAGAAGGATTAGGCCATAGTCAACCGCGCTGGCCAAGTGCATATTGGTAGACTTCACATACTTGTAAAACTTTTTTTAATCTCTCAGGTATGTTCTTCTTCATGATCTTTTCCTTCATCGATAAAGCAAGTGATAATAATTAATTTCTAACACTTAAATAGCTTTGAAATAATTAAAAACCTCAGACCCTTTGACTGAGCGGTCTTTAAATGATTAGGCCGCCTTTGAATAAATTATTTTGTATAGATATAATTAATAAATGCCCCATCAGGCTG
This sequence comes from Epargyreus clarus clarus, assembly GCA_014595695.2. Classification (NCBI taxonomy): domain Eukaryota; kingdom Metazoa; phylum Arthropoda; class Insecta; order Lepidoptera; family Hesperiidae; genus Epargyreus; species Epargyreus clarus. Next base: position 965,169 of record JACTTY020000116.1, read on the forward strand.
ATAAGCAGAATAACGTGACGGACCCACCGTACCCCAGGCCGTACCCTCGGTGGTACGGTGGGTCTATCTGTATTAAAACTGTATCACCACAGTGATAGCCTACTGTGAACATCTAATTCAATTAAATTTGATAAACTTTACAAAATAAACACAATTGCAGGCCTACACCAATTACCCTTAATAAAATTATTCTCTCATTCATCATTAATTCAAACTATAGTCTGTCTGAAAATTTACAAAGAAATTGTCTATCTAGTTGTAAAATCTAATCCAGTTAAGTCTCAAATTTTCCATCTATATTATATTTATCCCCAGGAGATACTTTTTCGGGCTTTCCAGCATAATCCTCAGGAATAGCGGCGCATCTGTGGCCAACCACTGGTAGGAATATCTAATCCCATCTGGGGTTGATTACAGATGTCCATGAGCCGCAGTAGCCACTTACCATCAGATGGACTGCATGCTCGTCTGCTACTCCTATATTATAAAAAAGACAGCATTTTGAAATTGCGTAAGAAATTACCTAACGCCTTTGAATCTTATATAATCCAACATCACTGAAAACACATTAGTAACACATGTCTCAAACAAATATTTGAACATTTGTACAGTAAAAGGCATATTGACTTTGGCAATAACATCCAGTGAGTATGGTATGACATTGACACACGTGTACTGTAGCTATACACACAGGCACATGTAGTATAGGCACGTAAACCACAGATGCGTGAACCGAAGCGTTTAACCGAACTTGACATTGTGTGCGATTGGACTACTTGGGACCCGTTCACAGTTTATGCGAGCCTGGTACTCGAAGGAAAGATAATTATGTTTTTTTTTACTTTAATTATGTTTTAAGGAAAGATTATGTTTGTTAATTGATGGTAAGTGATTACTGTCACTCGTGGATATGTATATTCAACCTCAGATAAGATTAGAGTCCTACCTGCGGATAAGTCGGAGGGTCTCCCTTACCACACCATTCAAAGTACTTAACAATGCTGTAATTAGGCAGAAATAGGTGTAGCGGTATCGCCGGAGTCGAACCTGTGAGGGTTCTACCACTTATTTTTTATTATTTAGGAGTAGCAGACGAGCATGCAGTCCACCTTATGGTAAGTGGCTACTGGCGCTCATGAACATCTGTAATCAACCCCAGATACGATATTCCTACTTGATGTCGGCCACAGATGCGCCGCTACCTCTGAAGTCTAAGATGGAACGCCTCGGAAAAGTATGTCTCCTTTACCACATCCTTCAAACAGAGCACAGCAGCGCTTAACAGTACTGTTATTAGGCAGAAATAGGTGTGGCGGTGGTGCCGCCGGAGTCGAACCACAAAGGGTTCTACCACCTGCAAATGTCTTTATAATATAATGTATCTTTAAAATGTTTTTCTTCAATTATGTCCGTCCGTTAGTGTTAGTCTTATAAAGTACACATGTATATTGGTTGTGTAAGTTAATTGTGTAAATTTATGTTATTTAAATAAATTATCTAGTTACGTGATGTACCAGGTTTTACGTGATCTGAGTTTGAACTGCGAAACGCGCAAATAATGCAGACAACGCGATCTATCCATTACACAATGTAAATAGATAATAAAATAGAAGTCTACAAATATAAGGTAACTTTTGAAAGCAACCTTTTTTTATATAAATAGGACACAGAAATTATCTGAACTAGTCTCTAAGCGAAAGTCTTGCTTGATCATAAATGCATTGCTATGCCAGTCTTCGACAACCCAATAACGTCCCACTGCTGGGCACGGGTCTCCTCTCATAATGAGAAGGATTAGGCCATAGTCCACCGCGGTGGCAAAAATAGCTCTCCTTCAAAGCCGGCGATGGCGACATTGACTACTTTTCATCAGGTAACACGTGTGCTTTATCGTTAGGCTCAAATATATATAAAAAAGTATAAGACAGAAGAAGGAAATGAACTTATATCTAGGGGCTCTATTTATTTCCATTCGGTTTTATTAGACGACAATACACAGCACTGAGTGTTCTGCAACCAAGGTTACCTATTATCAGCGACATCTAAATTGTCATCTTAATGATTTTGATTAGACTAAAGGTCGTTTATATAGGCAACGTTTTTTCTCAATGAATGTTTTTGTACTTCATCTGAATTCATGTAAATTTCAAGTACTTTATGTTTTAAACTGAAATAATATGAGTACATAATGAAAGTTCTTTGTTGGTAAAGGGAAATAATTGTAAATTCGTTAAGTTTGAGTGCTGAACACTACTGTTATTAGGTAGAAATAGTTGTGGCGGTGATGAATAGGGAATCGGACTATAAAGGGTTCTACCACTTTCTTCCATTTCAATGTTAGTGTGTTCCGTTTCTATATAATATGTGTTCATAATATAATTCTCGATTAAGGGAATCTTAATTAATGTAGGTAGGTAAGTGTAGGTCCTAAGCCTTTGATCTTTCTGCCTCATAACAGCAGTGTTAAACCCTGCCGTGATCTGGTTTGAAGGGTGTGGTAAGGAAAACATACTTTTCCGAGGTGTTCCAGCTTAGTCCTCAGAGGTAGCGGCGCATCTGTGACAGACCTTAGATAAGAATAACTAATCCTATCTGGGGTTGATTACAGATGTCCATGGGCAGCAGTAGTCACTTATCATCAGGTGGACTGCATGCTCGTATGTAACTCCTATATTATTAAAAAAGTAAGAAACAAGGAAATAGGAATCCAGTAGTAATTGTGAACAATGCCTTGCTTTAGTGGGATGTAATGAGGTGAGGTCACTGCCGCCAGTGAGTCAGTGACTCGGAAAGGAGTCATTCTTAACGTAACGGGTCAGATACCATCGTAGCCAACCTTCTTTGGATGTGGTCGTTTAGGGTCATTTGAAGAAAGGGCAATGCCTATGATTCACGTTATTATCTTGATGACATTGTAGGCCTTTTCGGAAGCTTAAAATCACTGCACGATGAAAAACTTACTCCATATTTGGCTGTGATACAGATTTTTACCCGACTGCCAAGGAAGGAAGGAATTTATTAATGGCAGCCAGAATTTGCAGAAATTTAAGCGAGTAAATACGTATAGATCCAAGGATTTATAATCGATGTCAGGTTTGACGAAGGGAGATCTTCCGCCGGGCTAGCTGATCTTGCCCGGGGAGCGGCATTTACGAATAAAGCTATATTTCTCCGCACTTCGATTTCGTGTAATTGCACCACTTAACTGCCCATGTCGGCATTGTTCTGCGTAAATTACACCATGACAGCATTAAATAGCTGACAGAATTGTCAGCCGTTTAAGCCATTTTATGGATTCCTTCAATTACAAGGCAGTGAGATATCTATACTCATCTATGGTCCGGGGCTTGTATATGTACAAGATGTTGAGAAAACTTCGATAGCGTGATTCAGAATACACGTCGCGCCATCTCTTGGCGAGTAGCGCGAAGTCCCCGCACAAGCAATTTCTAGAATCTTGTCCAATAATTGGAGTCTCTATCTGCGGAGATCCTATGATATAGAATTCTATGATTGTGTTCTATGTATAATAAGTTACTGCTTATGTGATATCGATGTTAACAGTTGCATAGCATAGAAAATTAGCAATGCCGTATACCTTGTCAAAATAGTACCGGAACCTCTTCACTAATTTAAGGAAAATAATTTATTAAAAGCAACTCTATTAAATAAAACTAAGAGAATGTTAGTTTTTTTAATCCGTCAATTTTGAAGCAAGCTCTATGAAACTTTGTATTTGGCTTTAGCAATAATGAAACAAACACTTATTTTATTGTTTTTCCAAAATCAACCCTAAGGGGGTAAAACAGAGGTTTGAAGTTTTTATTACAAAGTCAAAATGTATGTACCTTCAAAGGAAATACACACATTTCCTTTCCATCTAAATACGATAAATAATATAAAACACAATAGTTTATAGTAAACGGTCTTTATCCAAGGCATTACTTGGATCCGCTAGATCAGTAGATACGAACGGCGGTTTCCGTTCAACTTGACGCAAACTTTATCAAGATTGTGGGTCAGCTGTCACTGGGCTGGATTTATTGAGGCGAGCGAGGCTTTGCGGGAACCTTGAACTTTAATTGGATCTACGATTTGTTACGAAGGATGTATTTGATGTGTAAACTCATTATTCCTGAAATACTATCTTATATATAATATTCTCGTGTCACAATGTTAGTTAGCGTACTCCTCCGAAACGGCTTTACTGATTTTCACCAAATTTTATATGCATAATGCATATTCAGTAGGTCTGAGAATCGGCTACTATCTATTTTTCATACCCCTAAGTGATAAGAGTTGTTCACCCTTAACATTTAAAAACGGGTCAGCTAGTTATATATAATAAAAGATTCAATAACAACTCCATTCTTTATTTTCTCTGACAATCTAGTCTATAACATGTTATTCTCCGAATACATAATATCCATCTTCCTTTGTATATATGTAGTTTCCCGCTATATTGCTACTCACTAGCCTTCGATCACTAATAGGAACATTAGTGATCGAAGTCACTAGCAATAAAATAAACTCTTATGAAGATAAAATACGAGTAATTAAAAAAAGTATTGTAATGAAAATATACCGTTTCAAATGGTACTTGGGTTTATAGGTTTTGATTTTGTTTTATAATATAGGAGTAGCAGACGAGCAGGTCACCGGATAATAAGCTACGTCCATGGTCATCTGTAGTTAATCCTAGGTAAGATTAGATTCCTACCTGAGGTCGGCCACAGATATGCCGCTACGCGTGAGGACCTAAGCTGGAATGTCTAGAAAAAGTATATCTTCCTTATATAGTGTGTGTCAGTGTCGTAAGAATTAATGTACTTATAATATACGACAGTTAGGCTTAAAGAGCAGTAATAAACGTAACGTCGATCCATACGGTTGTTTCATTATCGCTCCGCACTATACTTAGGACTCTTATCTAGGGTTGATTACTGATGTCTATGGGCATCAGTAGCCATTACCATCAGGTGGACTGCAAGCTCGTTTGCTACTGCTATATAAAAAAAAGCTGTAGACTTTTTCTTAGAAGGTTACGCCAAATTTTCGAACATTTTTGGGTAAAATTCACGGATATTATAACGGGTCTCTTTCCGTCAGTTCCGTTCCCACGGATATTATAGAAACCAGTTTGGTAAGCGAGAACCGGTGTCAATTATCATGATCAGTGAGGGTTTTGGTTTTATACGAGCATTCATTATTTTGTAGACAAAAGCTGTTAAATCAAGCGTTTCAAGTTTTTCAGCTGATTTGGCAAACTAATTGTGATAGATACCAGTGAGGATACTGTCGGATTTGTTTTTATAATATAGGAGTAGCAGACGAGCATGCAGTCCACCTGCTAGTAAGTGGCTATTGTCGCCCATGGACATCTGTAATCATCCCCAGATAAGATTAGAATTCCTAATTGAGGTCGCCCACAAATGCGCGGCTACCCGTATGGACTATACTGGAATGCCTCGTATGTGTATGTCTCCGTTCCCATACCCTTCTAACCAGAACACAGCAGCATTTAACTCTGCTGTTATGAGGCAGAAATAAATGTGGCGGTGGTGCCACCGGTGTCGAACCACAGAGGGTTCTATCACCTTCAAAGTCGGACTATTTGAAATTGGTGATGGGTTTGAAATATAAATTGTGGTCAATTTGAGAATTAACATTTTTTTCGATGTACTCAACCTGATCTGTAATCAAGCCCAGAGAAGATTACGAATACAAAAGCGTTGCTTCCCCCGAGGGCAGTTGGAAGTCGGATAAGTCTCTCTCCCTTATCACAACACAGCAGCACTTAACACTGTTGTTATTTCGGTGATGGTCTGAAATCAATCCACGGTGTTCTATGTTTACTATCAGCAACCCATTACTATCCCACTGCTGGGCACGGGTCTCCTCTCAGAATGAGAAGGATTAGGCCATAGTCCACCGCTCTGGACAAGTGCGTATTGGTAGACTTCACAGCCCTTTGAGATATTTTTTTTTATAAATCTCTCAGGTATGCAGGTTTCCTCACGATGTTTTCCTTCATCATTTAGCAAGTGATTATTAATATATAATACGCACATAACTTTGAAAAATGAAAGGTTTGTGCCTGGCATTTGAACCTCGGACCTCTCGATCGAGAGGCCGAGTTTCTTAACCACTAGGCTATCACTGCCTTTGCAGTGTATATAATAGTATATATGTTTACTAAATATAGTTTAAACTTGATTTATTGGATGAGATACCAGTGAGTAGTTTTAACTAATACACCGATTTCCATATAACCCTGAACTGGTTTATCTACGATAGAGGTTTCCTTTACGAGAGGTTTACTTCAATGCAAATAGCAGAGACCGGATTATGGCAGCGAAGGCTGTAGTGGTATTTTAGTCAATAGTTTTAACAGGGCCGGATTTAGGGGCTTCGGGGCCAAGAAAGGGCCCTCAAAACCTATTTTTTTATAATAGGCTAATGTAAGCAACATTAACCTCATAGAAAACGAAGAAAAAATATAAATTTTCGGATGGGTCGACAACCTTTTCTTTTTTTTTTTTCAAATAGTAGGTATTTATACTGGCTTAGGTACTATTGCACTGAACTTTTTATACCTACTACTTTTTTGTCGAAATAATTTTATTTGTTGGCTATATATTTTTCCCCCCGGGGCCTCCGGACCTCCAAATCCGGCCCTGAGTATGAATCAGAGGTTTATAATTTATTCGTGTTGGTTACTTGGTTAGCCATGACGTTATTGGAAGACAGTTGTTTATACATATAAAGCGATTTAGTCAGGGTTTTTGAAGAGTATGTTACTGGCATTGTCGCGCTACGTATCTGCTCAGAATTACGATTAACATTTCTAAATTGAAATATTTTTTATTATTACATCTCAAAGGGGCCCCGAATTCTTTGGTCCCCAAGGGCCCCGGAAATCTATATTTTTACTGTCTACTTGTGCTAAAGTAGAGGGCAAAAGTCGTGAAGTCGTCTTCATATGTAGGTTTTAGTTCCTCGATCTCTTAGCTTCCTACAACATCTCATTTATTAAGTTCGCACAAGCTGATCTATTACGGATTCAAAGCTTCATCATATGACCCAGTACTCTCCTGTAAAGGTAAACAAACTTCTTGCAGTTTCGTGACTTCGATATACGCTTTGGCTCTGCGCCAATTTCGTGTAAGGTATTGTACGGTTCCTAGATCTTTGCACTCTGGGTTATTGGGTTTCCTGCCCTTATTAAGATTAATGGGCGTTAAGGGTTCTTTTGGATTTTTCACAAATTTAATATCGTTTAAATATTTAAATACTTAACTATAAAACTAGAAGGAGTTTATCTATATAACGAATCGTCCTCTGATTATTGATGTTCATAAAAGATTTTGGAAAAAAATGACTTTATTACACTTACAATAAATTGTTAATTGTGATATTTACGAATACTTTACATCAACAGCACTGTATGCACGTGTGCCCAAACTCAAAATATGGTAGTATTAATACCAAATTGACCTAATTTTGCATGTTGTAGTTGTACGAAGTTTTCCTATTTTTCTTTCGAGCAACAAACACATACAAAGTTTATAATGTAGTACTTGGCTTTTAATCAACACAGCAATCACAGCTGTGTACTCGAAGTGTTTATTTTGCCATGGAGAATAAGCATGAAATACTCAAATCTAAAAAGTTAATAATAATATAATTTTTCATTGGTCCCTTATATTAATCAAATTCGATCAAAGATTCTGATACTGACGACCCGCGAGGCGGAGCGGTCACCATACCGGTCTGACGCGCAGAGGTTCCTCCCCCCGGGGTTCGACCCCCGGTCAGCCAGATTTCCAAATAATGTGTTTAGGTTTCTGTTTCTGGGTCTGGGTGTCTGTGTATTTGTCTCTGTGTGTGTCCATGATACAGGGAATCCTAGAGGGCTGTGAAGAAAAATACGCAGTCGTTATGTAGTAGTAGATAGCAGGGTCACAGTAAGTAAGTTTAGCAATCAACTGGCCGACCAAAGGGTAATAACCGTCGTATGTTGGTAAGTTATCAGCCACGAGGTTGGCGGCGCTCCAGCCTGCCCGGTATGCGCCGAGACGGGCCGGCGCCGGCAGAACGGCACCTTAGCTGAACACCCGGAAGGTACTGGACTGGGTGGACGCTTCGTGGAAAGACTAAATAGAGCTTGTTGGTCCGTGGCAGGAACGCAATGACTTTTCTCACATCCTACGTCGCCTTTTAGGATAGTTCAGGGCAGGTATCTATTTAGAATGGATTAGGTTAGGTTATCTCAATATTTATTGGATCACATTAGGATAACATTAATTTAGGAATTAGGATATCTTTAGGATAGCTTAGGTGTCTGTTTTCTGTAGGATAGAGTATTATCTTGGAATCTATTAGGAACTAGCCACTTTACGATAGTATTAGGTTAGGAATCTCTTAAGGGTAGGACGATTTTTTAAAATATAGTTTAGGTTAGCTTGCTTTATAGTAGTATTTGTCAAACACCCGGAACTTACTGGACTCCTTGGACTCTTCGTGGAAAGACTTTATAGAGCTAGTCGGTCGAGAGAGTCGGTCATGGGCAGATTTTTTTATTGTTACTTTTTTGATAACGAAGGGGAATCATTCCAAAGGTACCTGGTACAGTGAGAGCGACACAAGATTATGTGGGATTCTCACCGCACTGGTAGATTTCGCATCCCCTTGAGAACTCTTTTTTTAAGATTTCTAAGCTATGTGGGTTTCCTCACCATATTTTCGTTCACCGTTATTAAAACTGTCAATGCCTAATACGCACATAACATTGAAAAATCAGAGGTGCGTGCCTGGGATTGAACCTCGGACCCTTCGATCGAGAGGCTGAATTTCAACCACTAGGCTATCAAGCGCATTCGTGCTATGCAAATTGCGAAATCAAAGCTCAAAGCCCCAGTGAATCAAACACTTAGTAAATCGATCAAGAGATTCACTCGTAGATATCGGCCGTAGATTAAGATTTAGATTGCTTCGGAAGCCATCTAATTGAATTTGTCCGCAATCGCTGCACTTTCCACTGCACTCCGGGCAGCGATTGGACGTAATTACTGACTCGCAATCAAGATCGATTAAGTAACTAAGCGTTGAGAAAAGGAAAAGCATTGAGAAAAGGATAAGAATATGGGATATGGCTCATCATCAACCCATCACTGTCCCACTGCTGGGCACGGGTCTCCTCTCAGAATGAAAAGGATTAGAACATAGTCCACCGCGGGGGCCAAGTGCGTACTGGTAGACTTTATAAACCTTTGAAAACTTTTTTTAGTTTTTTTTTAAGATTTCTCAGGTATGCAGGTTACCTCACGATGTTTTCCTTCACTGTTAAAGCAATTGATAATTAATTTATAATACGCACATAACATTGAAAAATCAGAGATGGGATGGGACTTGAACCTCGGACCCCTCGATCGAGAGGCTAAGTTTCTTAACTAGTGGTTATCGCTGCTTTTCAGTGTTTACTTTCTTCCTAAATTCCTTAGAAAATGTAGCAAGATGACATACTAAGCCCGGCCCTAATTACGCTGTAATCAGTATTAAAAACGACGCAGTTACAAGGCAGAATGCGGTTGCGGTCAAGCCGTCTCGCGTTACCGCATTGACGCGGCGACACCCGATCTCCGGATGAACTGCGTCTACTGCGTCGAGCATCTGCACTTAGGTAACGCTAATATCAACTGACATTCACCTACATTATCAACTGGGTGTTTTTTGTGATACAACGTAGATTTTATAATCGTTTTCAGGGTTCCTTATCCAAGTTGTAATGGAATTATTTCTATGGCTCCTATGATCACAAATATTAAAAAGAAACAAATGAAAATTTTAGTGTTAGGACCGCGCGGTGGACTATGGCCTAATCCTTCTCATTCTGAGAGGAGACCCGTGCTCAGCAGTGGGACAGTAATGGGTTGATGATGATGATGAACACACTATTATTATTACATTAGTAGTAACTCCTCGCTTCTAAACGCAGAGACTCCTTCATAAGCATGACCTTGGAATATGTTAAATGGAGAATAAAATAGCCCCAATAGTGAACAGAATGGGAAAGTTGATCATGTCATCAAAGTTGATCGAACCATTAAGGGGTAGCAGCATACCTGTAGTCGATCTCAGGCAGGACCATAGGAATCATTTACTATCAGGTGGACTGAATGCTCGTTTGCAACTTCTATTATGTAAATAAATAATTTGAGAGTTGTTATAAAATGTTATTCTCAAAATTTAGCCTATGATCACTTTTGCCATTTAGACGAATGCAACGACATCTTATATTTTAAAATCCTTCAAGCCGTTTAGACCAAAATTAGACACATGACACACTCAAAAACATTACCCTCCGCCGCCGACAAAGATTTAAAAAAACATTGACATCGTGACGTCACGAATCAGGAACTGCACGACAAGACATATCGATCGTGCTGTCAGCTTTCACTATCGATCTTAATGTTCACGGCCGAGAGGAAGTCAGCGCCACGACAGTTGCGGAAAACATTACACTTTGTCGTTGTTGTTGCGATAATGACGGCTCTGTTGTCTAATGGACGGTGGAGAATATTACGAGATGGCAGTGAAGAAATAGATGCGATTTTTTTAACCGATTTCAAAAAGAAGGTTCTTTACCTTTACCATGAGGTTTCAAATCATCCCACAATTTTAGGTTACGTTTAAACAATCCATTATTCTGTTCCGTTTGCTTATTAGATTGAGTAAACGTAACAATAAGTAAGTGCTCAAGTCTTTTTGTCTACCTCACATATTTTTGTCTACCTCACCGATTTGTCAATTTAGGCATTTAATGTTACGCTACTGACACTATAGTTCCGCTAGGGGCGCTGATTGAAAATTGTATGGGTAAATTAGTAAACAAATACCAAAACAGTCATATTTGTCAAAACATAAAAACCTATGGTAAGGGTACTGTATTCGTCCGCTATGTATGTAAGTATGCAGGTATATTTGTATGTCCGCGAATTTCTCAAAAACAACTCTTTCAATTTGGATGGAGTTGTAGTTCTTCGAAAGCCTATTTTTAAAGGGGATTTGTATATAACACCGACATTTGGACTCTTTTGACAGTTTCCGTGGAAAACCATGTGAAGAATAGATTGGAACCCTTCGGATAAGTATGTCTCCCTTACCACACTTCAAAGCGGAACACAGCAGCGCTTAACACTGCTGTTATTATGCAGAAATAGGTGTGGCGGTGGTGCCGCCGGAGTCGAACCACATTCAAGTGATGAAGAAATAAATAATTGTAAAAAAGGTGTGGTAAGGAAGACATTTTTCCGAGGAGTTCCAGCCTATTCAGGGGTAGCGGCGCATCTGTGGCCGACCACAGGTAGGAATCTAATCTTATATGGGGTCGATTGCAGATGTCCATGGGTGTACTGTTTCTTTTAGTACAAATATAATACAAATCGGTCCACTACCGTCCTACCCGCACGCCGTCCACACTAAGAGTGACGTACCAGATCAACTGACAGTTACTCGATGTCGCCAGATGCGTACCACTACCGCACGCTACACCACAGTACTCGTACCTATGTTTAGTGTCTAATTATGAGCGTACTTACTAATACACTACAATGGGGTAGGAGCCACTTACCATCAGGTGGACTGCATTCTCGTCTGCTCCTCCTATGTTATAAAAATAATAATTATTATTTCAGTTAACGATAAATTGTTGAGTGATTAGTCCATATATTAGTTGCATGATGTGTGAAGTTGTAACAATGGGATGTGGGCGCCGGCCCGTCGGCCTCAACTGCTTCGTCATAAAGAAATATGTCTGATTACGCAAACATTGTATTCATGGGGTTTTGAAGGTCTATCTTAGTATGTGTTATGGTTATTCAAAATTTGTGGGGATTTTGGAGGTCTTAATATGTTTTTTTGTTGTAGTTGAAGTGTATTTTACATAGCATTCGCTTTTCTAGATTAACTAGTAATTTCTATAAAAACATGAATCCAGTGACATCTCATATGTTACAATCCGTAAAGCCGTTTGGATGTACATCATCATCAACCCATTACTGTCCCACTGCTGGGCACGGGTCTCCTCTCAGAATGAGAAGGATTAGGCCATAGTCCACCGTGCTGGCCAAGTGCGTATTGGTAGACTTCACACACCTTTGAGTTTTTTTTTATAAATCTCTCAGGTATGCAGGTTTCCTCACGATGTTTTCCTTCACCGTTTAGTGATAATTAAAATAATTAAAATTAGAGGTGCCTGTGCGTGCCTGGGATTTGAACCTCGGACCCCTCGATCGAGAGGCCGAGTTTCTTAACCACTAGGCTATCACTGCTGTGCTTTGGATGTACATACGCTCGAAATATATGCGAAAATGTAAGATGATACAAGTATACCGAATTTAAAACTAGAAAGTTCAAAAACATGGTAGAAGACAGTGCAACTCATTTGTCTATCTATGATCCCTCTTGTTGGAGGCGGTACCTCTACCTATTCTGCCCTATAACAGTCGATTTACCTATTTCCAAAACAAAATTCGAAAGATTGATTGAATAAGCTCGTAGCTAAGTTGTGCCTAAACTTTAAAACCAGTTCATGCCAACACTTGCATAATCACAATCAGGTGAAGAAAGGCGAGCCTGGCGCTAGGTATGTTTGGGCAACTATCGATATACGGGTATATCGCTGCATCGATGTAAATAAATGTCGATATTTATATACAAGCGTGAAACAATTCTGCGACATTGTTGATATACAATCTTATAGGTATATAAAATTCTCGTGTCACAATGTTATACTCCTCAGAAACGGCTTAACCGATTTTCACCAAATATTATATGCATATTCAGTAGGTCTGAGAATCGGCTACTATCTATTTTTCATACCCCTAAGTGATAAGGGTTGTTTACCCTTAACATTTTTTATTTATATGGCAACAGAACGTTCGCCGGGTCAGCTAGTGATTCATAAAACTTTAAACTTTTTTAAAGTTTTCGCTGATAAAGTTCAAAGTTCTTGTTTTAACGATCTTTTGTTTCGTTGTCATATCCTAACGCTTTGTACACTCATTGCCCCAATAGGAATTTTCCCGTCTCGTGGATGTCATACACAGAATAAAAATTTAAATTCATCGTTCAGATCTGTCTGACCGGGGATCGAACTCGGAACCCTTTGCGTGTCAGACTGTTATGGTGAACGCTCCGGCACTTGGTCGTCAAACATCATTTTTTTTTATATCGATATTTCAACTTTTCTATGAAAAATCTGTGTCACTAGCTGCCCCGACAAACGCGTTGCCATATAAATAAAAAAATGTTAAGGGTGAACAACCCTTATCACTTAGGGGTATGAAAAATAGATAGTAGCCGATTCTCAGACCTACTGAATATGCATATAAAATTTGGTGAAAATCGGTAAAGCCGTTTCGGAGGAGTACGGTAACTAACATTGTGACACGAGAATTTTATATATAAGATATCGTATCAGCAATGGTTCTTACATCGATATTTTGTGTTCGTCATTATCGAACTTTCGCATATCGTTGCATCCCTGGCGCCTCTAGGTCTCTGCACTCTGCCAGTGCCTAACTCGCTATTGTCTAAAGAATATTTAAGGAGGCCCCGAATTTCTCAAATGTACCGAATTCACTAGTGCTCCACAGTTCACGAAGGTCTTTGAAGATTTAAGGCTGAAATTCTGAAGTGTGCAAATAAATTTTGAAGTATAGTGGTAGAATTCTTTGTAATATTGGATTTTATTGCAGTGTTTAACACTGCTGTGTTCCGGTTCGAATGGTGTGGTAAGGGACACATACCTTTCTGAGGTATTCCAGTTTAATACTCAGGGTATCTGTGGCCGACCTCAGATAGGATTCTTATTTTACCTGCGGTTACTTATAAATGTGCATGGGCAGCAGTAGCCACTTACCATGAGGTTGTTTTTCTTTTTTTAAATATAGGAGTCATAGACGAACGAGTATGAGGTCCACCTTGTCCCTGTGTAGTCCCTTACCACAGCCTTCAAACCAGAACACGGCAGCGCTAACCACTGCTGTTATAACAGAAATAGGTGTGGCGGTGGTACCGCCAGAGTCGAACCAAAAGGGCTCTACCACCTTCAAAATATCCATTCATATCTAAGCACAATATTTAATTTTTTATTAAAATTTATTCATTTCAAAAATGGGACAAGATTTACTTCTATGTTTGAATAATTTAATTAACAAAAAAAAAAATTTAACAAAAAAATAAAACCGACTTCTATGTCACTACAAAGTAAAAAATAATTGAAATAAGTGTTGGTTTAATACATATTTCTGAAGTTGGCGCTCAATATATTTCGTTTGATAACGGCGTAAACAGCGTGTCTAATATGAGCGCCGACTTCAGAAATATGTATTAAACCAACACTTATTTCAATTATTTTTTACTTTGTAGTGACATAGAAGTCGGTTTTATTTTTTTGTTAAAATTTTTTTTTCACCCTTTTTAGTGATGATATGTTAATGTTTGTATTAATATTATGTAAAATTGTATAAAGGTGATCATGTATAAAGGTAAGGTCTGAATTCGTACGAATTGGACCCACCCGCTCGCAGGGCGCTTCCGCGCTCTGCTCGCTTAGTTTTATATTGCCTTATATGTTTCAACCTAACCTAACCAATTCAATACGAAACACTATAGGCGAGGCTACATGCAATTCTATATTGTTTGCTAGGATAGGTTGGAACAGAAAAGTAAATAAATCAAACTAGGTGGTAAAACTCTGCGAGTGAGTCGGTCCAATTTACCTTAATTCAATAGTTAAGGAAAACTACAGCGTATTCATTAATCATATTTTATATTTGTAAGAAGTGATTGTCAACTTACTGTTGTTTAGGCCAGCAGTGTCCCTGCGTCACTAGGATTGAAGACTTTACGGTCAAAGTTATCAGGGTTAAGACCTTGAATTTTCATCATATGTGTCTGCTTAGTGACGTTAATACATATATGAAAGCACAAAATGGCTAAGGTCATTTTTTTCATTACATGTACCTGCTTAGGACCTGTAAAATATGTGTGAAAGCACTAAATGGCTTATTCATGTGGCTTAGGCTGGATGTACCTCTGCATCATCAGATCTAAGGAGTTGAAGGTCAAATTTTTCATCATATATCTCTGTCTACCAACTTCATTACAACAAATGTCTAATCTATATACTTTACATTGGAGGCACCTCTGCATCATAAGGATTGAAGAATTCAAGTTCATATCTTCCATCATATGTCTCTACTCAAAGACCTTATCATATATTCGTAAGCTCCAAATGCCTAACTTGTATGGTTTAGGCAGGAGGCACCTCTGCATTATCAGAGTTGAAGAGTTGAAGGCCAAATTTTCCATATATCTCTACCTATCAACCTTATTAAATATCCATAAGTTCCAAATGCCTTACTTGTATGGTTGAGGCAGGAGGCACTTCTGCATTACCAGGGTTGAAGAGTTGAAGGTCGAATTTTCCATCATATCATGTTAATCTAGATACTCAATGTTCATTTAAAGTTTCATGAGAATTGAGTGGGCAGAAGGAAAGTTGTCATAAAATATGTAAAAAGCAGGGGTAGTGATGATGAGTTCCACCCCATTACTTAAGTTCTAATCATCAGAGCATACTAATATTATAGTAGGAAAGTACCGCAACAAAACACCCTTTCATATGAAAAAAATAAAATTGAAATTGGTTAAGAAATACTCGAGTTATTGAAGTTTATATCGGGAAATAAAAGAAAGAAATCGGGTTTTTCCAATTTCCCGGGAAAACGGGCGAAAATTTTCAAATTTCCTCGAAATGGGACCCCCTGTGAAACTAGCCGCATACAATGGTGTATGAATCATGTCGATCGGTCGCGGCATCGTGAAAAAATCGCCGAACAAACATAAATAAAAAAAAAATATATACGGTCGAATTGAGTAACCTCCTCCTTTTTGGAAGTCGGTTAATTAATAATATGCAAAGATGTCGGATATTTGGAGTTTGGAGGCCTTGATTTGGATAGGTTGGTTCAAAGGTTTAAGCGGCCAAGGATGTGACCCGTTGGTCTACTTGTCTAGCGATAAATCCTAGTTCATATGACCTTATGTTTGAAATACTAAAGTGGGATTGAATAATGAATATGCAGTGGAAGACTTTTTTATAAGATTGAAGCATTTTTTATAATATGGGAGTAGTAGACGAACATGCAGTTCACCTGATGGTAAGTGGATACCACCTCCCAAGGACTTATTATGTAATCAAACCCAGATAGGACGATATTCCTATCTGAGGTGGGCCACAGTTACGCCGCTACCCCAGAGGACTAAGCTAGAACGCCACAGCCTAGCATACAGTCCACTTAAAGGTAAGTGATCACTGCCGCCCATATACGTTTGCAAGTAACTCCGTGTGGATCAGGGTTCTACCTGAAGCCAATTAAAGATTGAACATGACGATTAACCCATTACTGTCCCACTGCACGGGTCTCTTCTCAGAATGAGAAGGATTAGACCATAGTCCACCGTTCTAGCCAAGTGCGTATTGGTGCGTATTGTTAATATAATTTTGAAATCATTTTATTTGATATTTCTTAGGTATACATAGATAGATGACGATGTTTTCTTTCACCGTGTGCAAGTGATAATTAATTTCTAATAGGCACATAACTTTGAAAAATCAGAGGCGCGTGTCGGGATTTTTACCTCGGACCCCTTGATGAAGAGGCCGAGTTTCTTGACCACTAGGCTGCAAATAAACACTGCTTCAAAATTATGATTATGACATATTTATATTAATGGTCTACAGTGCTTCATAGTAAATGGCTACATTTATATAACAGTTTATACCTATCATATATACTAGTCTATTACTGTCATTTGAGTGATCAGAAACGCAATTTAAACCATTTCCATTCCACAATATTTTCCGTGTTTTTGTTGTTTGTGAGAACACATTAGCTGACAATAGTGGCAATACAGTCGCGCTGCATTATACTCACGTGATCAGCACAACTGCATCAGATCGTTACTGTGATTGAACGCGAATTTGAAAACATTTTGTTTTACTAGTATTTCCCGTTGGGTTTGTCTATGTTCAGATTTTGAAGCAGGTTTTGAAGACAATATTGTAAAGATGACGTTGAAGTAATTAAGCATGCAGTCCACCTGACGGTAAGTGGCTACTGCTGCGTATGGACATCTATTATCAACCCCGGATAATAGTGGAATCCTACCTGAGGTTGCGTTGCTACCCTGCGCACTAAGTTGAAACGCCTCGAATAAGTATGTCTCCCTTGTCACACCCTTCAAACCAGAACACGGCAGCGCTTAACACTGCTGTTATTAGGCAGAAATAGTTTTAGCAGTGGTGTCGCCGGAGTCGCACCACAAAGGGTTCCACCACCTTTAAATCATAAAATTGCTTTTTAATTGAATTTACCGAAGCTTTGCAAAGTACGTGAATGGAAGTAGGTCAAGTAACTTCAAAACACACGTTATTCATACATAAAATATTATGATACAGTGCAGACCAGAGTTACCCAAACTTTTTTGTCTCGTAGACTCCTTGCTATATTCACAAAATAAAACCGCTATATTTTAGGTGGATCCGCTTTTTAGTCTGAGTTATCTTTGCTTTTGAACACCAGATTACCTTTATTGAGGAAACCTTCAAAAGGTAATTTTTGGACAAAGTGCCTTAGGAATGAAACCAGGTGATCTATTTTATTTAGCAAAGGGCAACAACCTTAAAGGGTTCCACGGTGCTCTGGGTTATGTAGAACCTTACCGCATTAAAACCCACTCGATGGCCTTCCTCGGCGTTAAAGTCACCACCATCATGGACCAGTGCTCCCATCTCACCGACCCCCTAATTTTTTTATTTTTTATTTATTCATTTATTTCAGACAACAAGGTCCATATTACATATACCTTACAGACTAACATACATACTAATTCTTCTTTTGCTAACATAAACCCCCTGAAGGTTGACTGGGGGTTCATATAGACCACTTTAAGTATCAATGGTGTAGACCAGTGTTTTCCAATCTGTGGGTCGCGACCCCCAGGAGGGTCGCCAAGACTCGGGTGATCGACGGCAAAAGAAAAACAAGAAGGAAGGAAACACTACAATAAACAATATCATTGAGAAGGATATGCTCGATTATTTTTCAAAAAAATGTGAAAGCTTAGTGCTAGATTAGAAACGTTAATGACTCAGGGGGTTGTGAGATCTTTTCAACCCGTAAATCTAATCAAATCAAATCATTTTTTTTAATTCAAAATAGGTTCTTTACAGAGCACTTTTTGAATGTCAAAAAAACTACAACCACTTCACAATGTGGTTCTTTATGGAGAAGAAGCGGCGAAAGAAACTCCATAACACACATCTTTTAAAAAAATATATTTTACATAATGACAAACTTGACCTAATGGTACATGTGGAGCTGAAGCTACTTTAGACCACACCGTTTGATCAGTCAAATAATCACTCAGTCTGTAGTACGCTTTTTTACATAGCGTTTGTTTAACGACAAGTTTTTTTTTCTGTGAGATTCATAAAGGGGCCCGACCCCTTTATGAATACACAAAGATTGAAAACCACTGGTGAAGACAAACCGATTTGTCTATTACCAAGAACTTGACCTCAAAACAAACTTACACGACGTACCACAAAAACCGATAGTACAAGAAGCAATCAATGTGTGGTTACGAATGTTGTTGAATATTTGATTGTTTGTCGCTCGGCTTGACCCATTTCTGGGCCATTAGGCTATCGGGATTAATATGCAGTAGAGGTCATCGATTATTGAGAATGAATGACGATTCCTAATTGGTTTTATTAATGTCGTTTTTTAACAATTACATACAATTAACAAACGAGTATGCAGTCCACCTGATTGTAAGTGGTTATCTATCCCTAAGGATTATAAGTTGCAACGCCTCGGAAAAGTATGTAGATTACTACTTCTCTTACTATAATAAGGCCTAGGTTTATCGTCTCGGTAGTGCCGGGACAAGAATAGGGCTACGGTATGTCCTGCCTGTTGTAAGAGGCGACTAAAAGGGGACTTCGGGTGTTGCGGGCGGCAACAATGGTAGCTCGAACAGTCCAGCAAGCGCCTGATAGGAACATTAGTAGAGTCCGGTTATGTTTTGTCAGAGATCTCGGAGTTCTCCATCAAGCGCCGAAGACCGAGGACGGCGTTGGGTACCTTTTGAAGGTTTCTTCGCGAGCAAAAAAAAAGGTTTATTATGACTGATCCAAATTGATCACAAAGTTAGCTATGTAGTTGGAAGCAAGAACCAGTTGTCAGAACAACAATGGAAGAACCGTTCCAATTCGCACGACAATATGCCGTGAACACGAGGATGTGTCAATACTGAGAGAGCGGGTAAGCGAGTTTTTGTTGGTGCATTGTTCTTGAAGCAACCTCTACACTAAATACTAATGCTCTTCGTCCACGATACTATTTGCAAGCGACTCGCGTTTGTATAATATAGCACCACCAGACATCAGATATGGTAGCAGATATGCACCTGATTGTAAGTGGCTACTGCCGCCCATCAACTCCAGATAAGTTAAGATTCCTACCTGAGGTCGGCTAGATGCGCCGTTATCCTTGAAGATCACGCATCCCTAAACACCTTATATTCGCCTATGTCTAAAAATGGCCTAAAAGTGTAATGTATTTTATTGGTAACGATGACGTTGGTACATAATGTATTTTATATCTAAACCAAAATTACTATTTCTGTCTAAAAATAGCAGTGTCAAGCGCTGCTGTGATACTTTTCCGAGGCGTTCCAGCTTAGACTTCAGGGACAGCAGCGCATCTGTGGCCGACCTCAGGTAGAAATAGTTAATCCTATCTGGGTTGATTACGGATGTCCATGGGCGGCAATAGCCACTTACTATCAAATGGACTGTATGCTCATCTGCCACTCCTATGTTACTCGTATAAAACATCCATGTGAATAGTTACTAATACTTAACCAATTCGTGTTGCATGGTGCCTGTGTGTACAGCGGAATAGTGGTAGTGATTCACAGTGGGTCCGTGATACGCGTGTGGCACGCGAGCGCTGGGGGCAGGCGAGGCGAATTTGTGTGATCTACAATTTCAGGCTGCATTCACACTTTTCAAACTTTGGATGTGTTACATTTTGTTGGCCGATAATGGTCTATCAGTAGCAGTCCTTTTTTTTGTTTACGAGGGTTACCTTCAAAGGGTTCCCGACGGCGTGGGTGCGACGCCGGCTTATGTGGGATTTTTATCGTACTAAAACTCCCCCGGTGGCCGTCCTCAGCGCTTGGTGGAGAACTCCGGGATCTCCGATGGAACACAACCGGGTCCTCCGAGCGCGACCCTGCGGGAATGCCAGGGGTGTGCGAGGTATTTGAACCTCGGACCTCTCAATTGAGAGGCTGCTTTCCACCATAAGGGGTTTGTCGGTTTGACATGACCTGTGGTCACTCTCATGTAATTTCTAACGTCTGAAAGGTAGAAAAGATAATTCATTTCTATTCATCATCAACCCATTACTGTCCCACTGGTGGGCATAAGTGTCCTCTCTGAATATGAAGGACTAGGCCATTGTCCACCGCGCGGGCCAAGTGCGTATTAATAACCTTTGAGTTTTTTTTAAATTTCTCAGGTATGCAGCTATCCTCATGATGTCTTCCTTCACCGTTTAAGCAAGTGATAATTAATTTCTCATACGCACATAACTTTGTTAAATCAGAGGTGCGTGCCTGGGATTTGAACCTCGGACCCCTCGATCGAGAGGCCGAATTTCTTAACCATTAGGCTATCACTGCTCGACCCTGCGGTCACTCTCATGTAATTTCTAACGTATGTAAGGTAGAAAAGTTAATCATTTCTATTCTTATTCAATTAATTATGTTTCCCTAAGTACGTTGACCTCGGCTAGTAGCGAACACAACAGACAGCAATTAAAATTATTGCATTATAATAAATGTATTACACAATATTGCGACAAAAGCGACTAGTCATGGCTTTGTGGTGTGGAATTACTGTTATTTACTACGACGACTCGCTCTTCGCTCTTTGTAACTGAAGCAGCAAATAAATATGCAGTCTTTTTGAAGCATAGATAAGTATTAAGTTGTCCCTGTAGTTCCAGGACTAGAATAGGGCTACGGTATCCCTTGCCTGTCGTAAGAGGCGACTAAAAGGGGGCTTCCGGCGTTGCGGGCGGCAAGAGTGGGAGCTCGAACCGTCCAGTATGCTGCCCCGGGAAGGACGGCGGTATGTGTGGTCGCATACCGTCGTACACACCAGAAGTTGTTTGTTGGGGTTTTAGTGCGGTAAAAATCCCACATAACCCGACGTCGCTCCCACGTCGTCGGGTACCTTTTGAAGGTTTCCCCCTCGAAAAGAAAAAAAAAAGAAAAAGATAAGTATTAAGTATAGATATCTCTGTCATAGACATTTCTGTCAGCGTTTAATGGCTGACATGGTGTAATTTACGCGGAACAATGCCGACATACGCAGTTAAGACACGAAATCAAAGAAAAAGTGCGGAGAAATATCGTTTCATTCGTAAATGATCTAAAAACTACATTTTTTGAATATTTTTCAAGCACGAAAATAGATGACAGTGACAATTTCAATTGTCAAAACTGGTTACATTTTTTTGTTAGGAGTGAGTAATCTTTACTAATCTATGTATTAAAGTGAAAACTTTAGCAGCGTTGTGCACTTTTTATGATGGGTAAAAATGTTAAACTCCCGCCAGGACACGTGGCCTGATCGAAAATTCGTAAGACGGCAAAGAAAACTGCAAAATTCAAGATGTCATCCGGTGTCAGCATAGAAAAAATATGTCAATGGGTGTCAGTTTCTTTTTTTATTTAGTAAATTTTATTATTCAGGTTAGGTTTCGAAAGTTTTCACTTCTGCCGGCACTCCCGGAGTGCAAGACGTTGATTTTTTTTCAGGGTTTCGTACCTAAAGGGTAAAAATTACTAAACCTCCGCTGTCTGTCTGTTTTGGGTTTAATTGGCGTATTAATATATTAACTTAAAATATAACAACTGGTTGATCGATATTTTCATTATAGTGACATACCCTATTAAAGATATTGGTCTTAGGTGTATATCCCTTTGTGGTTCGATTCCGGCACCACCACCGCCACACCTATTTCTGCATAATAACAGTAGTGTTAAGCGCTGCTGTGTTGTGGTTTGAAGGGTGTGCTAAGGAAAGCATACTTTTTCGTGGCATTCCAGCTTAGTTCTCAGGTAGCAGCGCATTTGTGGCCGAACTGATGTAAGAATATCTAATCCTATCTGGGGTTGATTACAGATGTCCAAAGGTGGCAGTAGCAACTTACCATCAGGTGGACTACATGCTCGTCTGCTACTCCTATATTATAAAAAAAAATACCTTATTTAAATATTTACTTTTAACATAAGAACTGTCCGATCGATATTTTCATTATACCCATAGATTAATAAAGATACTTCGCCGCCTTGAAATTGAATGAAGCCACAAACGGCTTATTATTAAGTTCTTTTTTTGAATTCTTGACAAATAAAAACATTTTTAGAGAAAATTTACGAATAAATAACTAATACTGCGTAATTTACATAATAAATAAATAAATTATTATTTCAAATATTTTAAGGACATCTTAGCACGGAGACGTGGCATAACTTTTTTACGCAACTATTTCAATTGTCAAAACTGGGACATTTTCTCGTTAGGAGTGAGTTATCTTTACTAATCTATGTTAATACCCTATATCGTCCATAGCTCGCGTATTACGACACGACACGGCACGCGGTACGTGCGGTCGTGGCGAAAGGCTACGGAAGCGGCTTGGGAAACGACGATACGACGTATCGTGAGTCGCTGATTGGAAATGTATTCACTGTATATTTTGTAAGGTGCTTTGATAGTAGGTGAAATGGGTGTATGGGAAATAAGGGGGTATAACACTTTTTTTTGTAGATTTTGATAGAACTCCGGGTGCTAGAGTTTTGATTTACCAAAAAGAAGAGCAGTGTTAGATGTCGGGCTCTCGATCCAAGGGTCCGAGGGTCGAATCCCAGACTTGTTTTTCGAAGTTATGTTAATATTATTTATCACTTGCTTTAACGGTGAAGAGAAACATGAGGAAACTTGCACACTTCTTGAGTGTTTTAAAAAAAAGTTCTCGAAAGTATCAGAAGTGTACCAATACGCACTTGGCCAGCGCGGTGGACGATGGTCTAATCCTTCTCATGCTGAGAGAAGACCTCTGGATTTTTTTCTAACTTTCAGGCGTGTATGTTTCCACAATGTTTATTTTACCTTTAGCAAGTGATAATTAATTTCTAATACAAACATTACTTTGAAAAGTCACAGGTTCGAACTTGGAACCCCCCTCGATTGAGGTGCCGAGTTTCAACCAGTGAGCTATCACGGCTTTATTTTTAGGGATCCGTATTCAAAGGGTAAGAACGGAACCCGATTACTAAGTCGCTGTCTGTTAGCCTGTTCTTTTTTGGACCCCTGACAACGTGTGTACAAAACTTCATAACAATCAGTTTACTTTACAGTAGTCAAGGCGTGAAAATAAAGCAATGAAACAAACACACAAACAAGGTCATTTTCGTATTTATGATATTAGTTAGGATTTATAAACATTTACTAGTTGACCCGGCAAACGTTGTGTTGCCATATAAATAAAAAAATGTTAAGGGTGAACAACCCTTATCACTTAGGGGTATGAAAAATAGATAGTAACTGATTCTCAGACCTACTGAATATGCATATAAAATTTGGTGATAATCGGTAAAGCCGTTTCGGAGGAGTACGGTAACTAATATTATGACACGAGAGTTTTATATATAAGACTAGCTTTTGCCCGCGGCTTTGCTCGCGTTACGAAGTAATATTTTCATCACCTATTTTATCCCTTTGGGGGTAGAATTGATCAAAATCCTTTCTTAGCGGATGCCTACGTCATAACATCTACCTGCATGCCAAATTTCAGCCCGATCCGTCCAGTGGTTTGGGCTGTGCGTTGATAGATCACTATGTCAGTCAGTCACCTTTGATTTATATATATTTAAGATTTAGTACTATGTGTACTTTACATCAAAGGTAAAGACATGTATGTTTCGATAAACGTATAAGTTGTAGGTTTAGGGTTGATGTTACAAGGGTGTGTTCGTGTGATGGGTTGTAGCGACGTTACGCGCTGACACGCCCTGGGAAGGGTGTCGCACGAGGGAAGGGCTTGTCAGCTGTTTGCAAACAATGACAAGTAATGATAGATAACTAATTACACTTTAAGGGAACTTTAATACATTAATCCTTGTTTAGAGTCGGGAAGGAGTAGTGTTCTAATGCCAAAAAATGTATTGCATGTACTTTGCTTTGGTGGTAGAACCCTTTTTGGTTCGACTCCGGCGGCACCACCGCCACACCTACTTGTGTTATAACAGCAGTGTTAAGCGCTGCTGTATTCTGGTTTGAAGGGCGTAGTAAGGGAGACAGACTTTTCTGAGGCGTTCCAACTTAGTCCTCAGGGGTAGCGGCGCATCTGTGGCCGACCTCAGGTAGGAATATCTAATCTTATCTGGGGTTGATTACAAATGTCCATGGGCGGCAGTAGCCACTTACCATCAGGTAGACTGCATGCTCGTCTGTTACTCCTATATTATAAAAAAAAAAAAAAAAACTTGGGAAGTGGTGGTGTTGTAATGCCAACAAATATTATGCATGTAGTTTGCTTCGAAGGGTGTGGTAAGGGAGACTTGTACAAGGCATTCCAGTTTACTCCTTAGAGGTAGCGGCGTATCTGAGGCTGATCTCAAGTAGGAATCATGGGCGACAGTACCCACTTATGATGAGGTGAACTGTATGCTCGTCTGCTACTTCTATAGTATAAAAGAAATAATTAGCGAAGTACGAGTCGAACTCGCACAATGAGGGTTCCTTACCATACATTTTTTTTTTTTTAATTTTTAGTATTTGTCGTCGTAGCAGCCTTAGCGTACCTAAAGCGATTTCTTCAATGGCGGCCCCTGTTTACTTTCAAGTTTTTTTATTTTATTTTCAGTATTTGTTACAGTTACACTTACCCTTAAAAATTTTCAAGTATCTATCTATTTCGGCACGGTAAGAAAGAACTGGAAAGACAGCGGAGGCTTAATAATAGGGCTCCGTTTTACCATTTGTGTACGGAACCCTAAAAAATAGCAACTCGGGGTTCAATTACTTAACAACAGTTTGTGTAAAGTTTGTTGCACCGTTGCATCGCATTTAGGGGTGTGTCGGCGACGGTACCGACTGACACACCCTCAGGGCGAGGGGTTGGTGGTAATACATTGGATTACTGCTTTGTACTGGAATAATAGATTTTAATATAATGGTCCCGTTGCGTGGCATCGCCGTCACACATAAGCGACGAGTGTTGTTGTTTGAAGGGTGTTATGTGATAGGGATTTTTGATATTATGACGTTATAAGTGACGTAACAAGTTCGATTTTAAGGATCAGTCTTTTCGGTATTGGCCATACATGCCCGTTAGCCCTTTTCGGAATAAAGGTACCCTATGTCCTTTTCTAAACTCCTGACAAGATGTATACAAGATTGATGTGATACATGACCATCGATTATGTAGTTCAGGCGTGAAAGTGTAGCAAATATAGAAATAAACAAATTCGTATTTATAATATTAGTTACAATTATATGTTTTATTAACGACCCGCGTGCCGGAGCGGTCACTATACCGGTCTGACGCGAGGGTCCCGAGTTCGATCCCCGGCCAGAGAGATACGTAAATGATGAATTTAGGTTTCTGTCTCTAGGTCTAGGTGTTTGTGTATTTGTCCCTGTGTGTCCATAGCACCCTCGAAACAAGGAATCCTGTGGGTCTGTAGAAAGCGTTTTTTTTATCAATTTCGTTTTCGTTAATAAATTCGTTAATTTCGTTATCGTTTTTGAAAATCCCCGAAAATAACTTTCATAAGGAAACAAACCACTCCCTTCTAATCGTTTTAATCTAATCATAAGCATTGCGTGCCAGTGGTCGTGCCAACACCGACTGACCCACATCGCTGATTACTGGCCGCGGCCCAGCACTGGCCGTCACACCTTATCGACAGGGTCATTGACCCCTTGAACAGTAGTCTTATTATGATTTATAGTAGCGACATCCAGCACAGCGAAACGGTGCTTTGAAGGTGTTAGAAGTACCAATTTCTGCCTATTGTTAAGCCTAATTGCCTGATTTAAAGTTAAAGTATTGTGGGAGATATGTTTATCCGAGGCGTCCCTTTGTCCGCAGGGGTAGCACGGCATGTGTGGTGACCTCAGGCCAGGTGGTGATAATTCGTTATCAGGCCTACTATGTCCCACTGCTGGGCACAAGTCTCCCTTCTGAATGAGAGGGGTTAGGTCATAGTCCACGGGTCAAATGCGGATTGGTTCATGTCATAAAATTTTTTCAACTTACACGCCGGAGAGCTATTTAATTTTTTAAATAGCTCGTGTAAGTTTACGATTCTTTCTTACACCGTTATAGTAATTGATAATTAAGTACGCAAGTCAATCGTCAAACTTGGAAAAATCAGAAGTGCGTGCCTGGAATTTAAACTTCGGACACCACGGCTCCTAGACAGAAACCATTATGCCATCACTCTTTCTAAAAATGTATTACACGAAAGAGGTCACACGGTGACTGGTGACCGATAGAACGGTCATCGGTCAACGTCTTTTTTTTTTTTTGTTATTAGGGGGAAACCTTCAAAAGGTACCCGGCGCCGTGGGAGCGACGCAGGGTTATGTGGGATTTTTACCGCACTAAAACCCCCCGGTGGCCGTCCTCGGCGCTGCGTAGAGGGCTCCGGGATCTTCAAAGGAACGCAACCGGAGTCTTCTTAGCGCGTTGCCCCGTCGGGCTCTGCCCAGGTGAGCTTGACGCTCGCCACACCGTCTGGTGCGTACGACGGTATGCGACCACACATACCGCCGCCCTTCCCGGGGTCGCTTACCGGGCGGTTCGAGCTACCCACTCTCGCCGCCCGCAACCCCGGAAGCCCCCTTTTAGTCGCCTCTTACGACAGGCAGGGGATACCGTAGCCCTATTCTGGTCCCGAAACTACAGGGACAATCGGTCAACGTCTAGATTCTAGAACTTTCGTTTTCTGCTTCGTATACTTCACTGTATTAGCATAAACTGTGGTTATGGTACGTTACCACTGTTTCTTTCGCTTTAGGCCATGGCTGATTAAAGGTGTCTAGTACACACATATACACAATAACATAGTCGTGGATACGAACACACAACAGCTTCCGGTAACAGTTGAATGGAAAGATCGTCACGTAAGGAAAATGCGATTTTTCAAATTATCCAACCCTTTCTAATGAGGTGGAAATTGCGTTAAAATAGTCCATCCATTAACATTATAAATAAAGCGTGTAAAATGTAACAAAATCTATGATATTTTTTCAAGTGTGACACCTATGTTCAGCGCTTTAAAATAGCATAATTATGACACACAAAAGTTATTATTGTTCGCTTTGTAATATAAATAGGCGGTAGTGTAGTGAGTAGTGACACATAGTGGCCTCTTTAAGTGTTATGACGAAAATACCCGTTTCTTATATGGGGAACTCCCTTTATTTTTAGGGTTCCGTACCTTATGGGTAAAAACGGAACCCTATTACTAAGCCTCCGCTGTCTGTCCGCCTTTGACAGGGGATATACTACCATCACTTAAAACAATATTATTTTAATCATACATTGAAATTTTGTACTACGACCTGTTTTAAGGAGGTCGTGGTACGAAACAAAATAATGTCGATGCAATATTGAAACAAAACTTTCCTGAACTATGATGGTTTTTAAAAGATGGTAGTACGATGGGGTGGTAGGCCCCCTGGCTCTATCTTCTGAACCGTAATAGACACTTGAATTTTTTACAGAGTATATTTACAGAGATAATGGTGGCCGCTATAACAACGAATACTAAAAATAAAAAAGTTGAAAATAAATGGGGGTCGCAAAACAAGAAAACTTTATTTTTCGAAGTTATTTGTTTTATCTATTGAACCGTAATAGGCAGACAGTTAAAATTTTCGCAATGCATTACTTCAATCGTAAAAATCTTATAGGTAATAGCAAATAGTCAAAATAAAAAAAAATAAAAATGTTGGTGATACGGAACCCTCCATTATGCGAGTTCGACTTGCACTTAACCAATTATTTTCCTTTTCTTATACAACAGTCACTTATCACTATTTATTTGTTGTAAAATATAACCAAATGTAATGACCGTATCGATTCCATGAACAGCAATGTATGATGGTATCATACGTGTTGGGGATCGATTATCGCCGTAATTACTGAGCTGTACTCGATACTTGCGTTGATCACGACAGGCGCTAGGGCTGGCAATACCGCCCGTTGTTAATAATCTATCTATCGTTAGTTTTGCTTTTCTATCTTAAGTAATCAAAGATCGACATGGAAGGCTTGATGGTGGTACAACCCTCTGTGGTTCGACGCAAGCGGCACCACCGCCACACCTTTTTTGGTTGTGGGATTCTTACTGCACTAAAACCCCCCCGGTGGCCGTCCTCGACGCTGCGTAGAGGGCTTCGGGATCTCCAAAGGAACAACCGGAGTCCTCTTAGCGTGTTGCCCCGTCAGGTTCCGCCCAGGTGTGCTTGACATTCGCTACACCGTCTGGTGTGTACGACGGTATACACACACATACCGCCGTCCTTCCCGGGGCCGCTGGCTTGGCGGTTCGAGCTATCACTCTTGCCGCTCGCAACCCCGGAAGCCCCCTTTTAGTCGCTCTTACGACAGGCAGGGGATACCGAAGCCCTATTCTGATCCCGGAACTACAGGGACAGTGGATGCTGGCTAAGTTACATATTACAAGGCGTACGTGCAAAATGTGGAATGAACTTCCTCCTGACGATTTCCTGAACACTATGACATGGGGATTTTCAATAAGGGCGCCAAAGGAGCTCTCCTGCAAAGCCGGCGATGCATTGGCGACTCTTCTGGTGTTGCAAATGTCCATAGGCGACGTTGACTGCTTTCCACCAGGTAGGCCGCCTGCCTTATCGTTAGGTATAAATATAAAAAAAAAAATGTGAGCCGTCACGGGACGCCTGGCAGATGTGAAACATCGACATTATTTTGTAAAAGTAATATGCAGAAAAGAACATATTGTGATAGGAACTAAATATGTCATAATGATAAAATAAAATATTACGATTTTTTTCCAGATAACGATTACTATATATTTATTTATTTATTTATTTATTTATTGCTTCATTAACAAAATTACATGCAACAAAACTTATAGATAACACAGGCCAAAAAAGAATAACATGGAATTTCAATTAGAAATGAAGACAGCTAGCATATAAGAGTACATAAACACACATGTACACAACTAATAACATGACAAAAATTACATTACAAATTGGAAATTATAAGGTTGTCTAAAGTTTAAAAAGAAAAAAAAGAAAGAACAGGTATTACACAGCTTTTAGATTTGGATGGCTGGGAATGGGGTGCAAGACTCTATATATTTTTCTTTTAAAGGCTTCAAGTCCATCATGAAAAAGGTCGATAGTAAAATCTTTAGCTAAGAATTCCTTCAGAAGTCTGCATAACCGAGGAAAAATGGAGTGGTGTCCTAAATTAGTTCTGTATATAGTGTGGGCAAGCAAGGGTGTAGGGTGTCGTGGTATACGCGACGGCACATTGAATTTAATGTGGTTTAAGAGCTCTATATCATCAACAAAATTATTAAGTATCTTGTATAAGGTAATATCAATTATTTTGCGCCTGTCTGATAGTGTTGAGAGATTAAATATATTAAGTCGATCATTGTATGGAGCCCGTTTAAACTGTCCGTGACTGAAGAACTGAGTAAAACGTCGTTGTATGCTTTCGATGCGATCTTTATGGATTTGATAGTGAGGGTTCCATACTACAGAACAGTACTCAAGCCGACTTCTAACTAGTGTGATGTACAGCAGCTTTATTGTGCTTAATTTTTTGAAATCTTTTGCATTTCTGAATATGAAGCCCAACATTTTACGTGCTGATTTGCAGATGCTATCTATATGTTCGATGAAGGTTAGTTTGTTATCAAAAGTTACACCTAAATCTCTTTGTGATTGCACTGTATTAAGATTTATGCCGTTTATGTGGTAAGCTACTTTGAAAGTATTGTAATTACGAGTGAAATTGACTAAGGAGCATTTTTCAGGGTTTAGGAGCATTCCGTTTTGTTTGCACCATGCAGATAATCTGTCTATGTCATCTTGTAAAGCTTTAGCATCGTTAACGCACTTTATTGGTTTAGCAATTTTAATGTCATCAGCAAAAATAAAGCACTTAGAATTTTGAATGACATTCGTGACGTCATTTATAAAAATATTAAATAAGAGTGGCCCCAATATAGAACCCTGCGGCACGCCCGAGGAAGCAATATAAAAATCAGATGTGTAACCCTTGACTGCTGTATATATAGATGTTTCACATCAAAAGGCGATTGTTTAGTCTTTAACAGTGACACCACATCTGTGATCGGCTTCAGGTCAAACCCGTTCTATTTAGCCCGGTAAGAATCCCAAAAGGGCTTACCGTGTCGCTCCCACAGGATCGGGTATGGTCCGCATAAAACTGCTAGTCCGCTCTGAATATGGAAATGAATCGCGTCGCCTGCTCGGAACAACTTCAGAGCGGATAAGCAGTTTGGCGCGGACTATACAAATCAAATCAAGTTTTTTTTATTAAAAATAGTATCTTGACAAAGCACTTTTTGAATGTCAATACAACTACCTCTTGAAGGTTTCCCTTAAACGTTAAAATATCAGTTCTATTTTATTACCATAAAAAACAACAATCCTAGCAACCCTTCACATACGGTTAGAACATAATGCCAATGCGCACGCGACAACCGGCCACCGCGGAATTGATATGCAATGCGCGCAGGCAGCGCACTGATCACATAGTGTGCGTTATCACCTCAGTTGTAATAGTGTTATTTTGTAACATGATATGGACATAGGACATTAATATACCACTAGTAAACGTAGATACGTTATTAACAAAACAATCGGCGCTTTTTGGTGGCAATAATCGCGAGAAATGTACGCTACGAAGGCGTAAGAGGTGCAAATAGAATAGCACGTCTAAATCCTTACTAATATTATTACTTATCCTTACTTAACATTATAAATCCGAAAGTAACTCTGTCTGTCTGTCTGTCTGGTTTCTCTTCTTCACGCCTAAACCACTGAACCGATTTTAATACAGAGACCCGAGAAAGTACATAGGATAGTTTTTATCCCGGAAATCTATCGGATCTAAGATCGTTTAATCGGAGAATCGATCTTTGGGACCAAAAAAATCGATTATTTTAATCGATATTAGTAAGGATTGAGTCGTAAACTATGTATTTGATCAAGTGATGATCTTTAGCAAAGTTGTTGTCCATGAGCTCACGAACGTTCCAGAGTTGGTACGACCAATTTTCGCCAGATGGCGCCACTGTCATTCCAATGAAGGTACGAATTTTCAGTTTTATGTATGTTAGTATGTCATATTATTTTCTTTTAAACGCGGGCGAAGCCCCGGGCAAAAACTAGTGAATGATAAGTGTAATGTTTGTGATCTGTAAACATGACGTTGTCTCGGGCACACGGGTAGTGAGGTGACAGTCACGCGGTAGCCACGAGCAGGAGCGGATGTTACTTGCATACTGGTGTGATAACGAGCCAATTACCGTACGCGTAAGACACGGAGTACTACATGTGGCGACGAGGTAAAAGGTCAGTGTTAAATAATATATATATCTATATATATTCTAAAAGAAAAAACAAGGAAGAAAAAATGAATATGTTACATACATATGATTGAGATGGATGATTTAATGGTTTAAATTTTTATGCAGTGGATGTGTGTAATAGATTGTGTTTAGTATGCGGGGGCTTCAGGCTTATCTACTCTATTAAAAATAACTAATTTCGAACTTTCTGTCGGTCACGAAGAACAATTTATTTTAAAGTGACAACGGCACCCGCATCGGCTTCTTTCAATATGTAGGCAGACGCTCACTAGATGGCGCTACCAGTAGCGTTTCTGAACAGATTGTTAAATTACCGGAGGGTCAATAATTCAATATACATATGAATAAGATTTGCACGTGTAAAATATTTTTAGTAAATACACTAAAAGATTATATTGAAACAAAACAAAATATGTACCTTTAATTTACCAAACAAAACCTTAATATCTTGTTTCGTTTATCACTACACTTTGTAGGTCTTTTACAATGTTCCCGATGATTCATCGCGTCGCGGTTTTGCAATGCGGATTAATGTTATATTTTAAACTACCCGTAAATTGAATTGAAATTAATAATTAAGTATTGTGTATTAAATGCGACTTTAGTAACTAATCGTTTTAATGGATTAAATTAATGACTAAAATGGATTAAAGTTAAAGAAATTAGCTATAAGAATGTTATTAATCCTTGACTTACTTAACATGAATTTTTGTACCATAATTACATGGATTCAAAAGATTGTTAGGCGGATGCCTGACGTTTAAGATTTTAATTTGTATTGTGTAAGATTGCTCAATTTTTCAGTAGTTCTAAATTCCTTCCGGTGATTTAATAAACTTAATGCTGTTTTAGAGCATACGTACTTATTGAAATAATTATACTGTGAGTTAGGTAGTACGAACCTACATGAAAATGTAAATTGTGCGTGACGTGCGTGTGTTAGGTAGTACAAACCTACATGAAATTGTAAATTGTACGTGATTGTGTGTTAGGTAGTACGAGCCTACATGAAAATGTAAATCGTGCATGATTGCGTGGATTGGGTAGTACAGACCTACATGAAATTGTAAATTGTACGTAATTGTGTGTGTTAGGTAGTACAAACCTACATGAAATTGTAAATTGTACGTGATTGTGTGTTAGGTAGTACGAGCCTACATGAAAATGTAAATCGTGCATGATTGCGTGGATTGGGTAGTACAGACCTACATGAAATTGTAAATTGTACGTAATTGTGTGTGTTAGGTAGTACAAACCTACATGAAATTGTAAATTGTACGTGATTGTGTGTTAGGTAGTACGAGCCTACATGAAAATGTAAATCGTGCATGATTGCGTGGATTGGGTAGTACAGACCTACATGAAATTGTAAATTGTACGTAATTGTGTGTGTTAGGTAGTACAAACCTACATGAAATTGTAAATTGTACGTGATTGTGTGTTAGGTAGTACGAGCCTACATGAAAATGTAAATCGTGCATGATTGCGTGGATTGGGTAGTACAGACCTACATGAAATTGTAAATTGTACGTAATTGTGTGTGTTAGGTAGTACAAACCTACATGAAATTGTAAATTGTACGTGATTGTGAGATTGTGGAAAAGGTAGTACTCGTTAATATAATACTACTAGATACCCGTGTTTACACAATGGGACGCCCTAATAGTATACAGTAGTCACCGAAACTAACTTCGGTTCCAGGTCGCCCCGAATCTATCTACTCCGAAAATGACAAATTTATTGCCAGCTCCTGAAAAGCTAGATCTCGAAGGAGACAACGCTACAGTTGCTCTGAGATGGGAGCAATGGAAAAGATCTTTTCACATATATTTGGAAGCATCAGGAATTACAGGCGAAGGAA
The DNA here is from genome assembly GCA_014595695.2 of Epargyreus clarus clarus. Taxonomy (NCBI): domain Eukaryota; kingdom Metazoa; phylum Arthropoda; class Insecta; order Lepidoptera; family Hesperiidae; genus Epargyreus; species Epargyreus clarus. The sequence continues at coordinate 998,878 of JACTTY020000116.1, forward strand.
GAAAGAGAGCAACATTGCTCCTTTTAGGAGGACCAGGACTCCAAGAAATTGTTTACAACTTACCTGGTGCTTACGAAGAAAATTCTACAAATGAATCACAAGTGTTTAAAACAGTTATTGAGAAGCTGGATGACTATTTTCTTCCAAAGCAGAATAAAATTTACGAACGACATTTATTTCGTCAAATCAAGCAGGATGAAGGGGAAAAGTTTGAAAAATTTGTTGTGAAATTGAGGAATCAAGCTAGAAAATGTAAATTCACTAGTCCCGATGAGCATATAATTGATCAGATCGTGGAAAAATGTTTTTCGTTAGAACTGCGAAAAAAAATATTAACATTAGGAGACATTGGACAAAATCATAACTGAAGCAAATACTTTAGAATTAGTAACTCATCAACTGGAAGAGTATGGCCAAAAAAGAAAATCAAATGATATCAATACAATTACAAGTCGCAAAAAATTTTATAACACTGAGAAAGATTACATTAAAAACAAAAATGAGACTAGTAAAATGAAAGAATCGACAAGTCAACCTGGACCAAGTAATTGTAGTAGATGCGGATACAATGCGCATACTGCGTCAAAGGAGTGCCCTGCAAAAAGGAAAAATTGTCATGCCTGTGGCAAATCCGGGCATTTTAGTGCAATGTGTAGGACAAGACCCCAAAAGCGTAAACTGGAAAACAAACAAAATGACGAACCTAAAATAAAAAAGAAACGGAATGAAATAGACTCAATAAACTTTGTACATGACTCTTCTGACGAGGACCATTATATTTTTAACATGAATGACGACGACGAAGCTACCATTGAATGTGAAATGGGTGGAATCAAATTGAAGTTGCTTATAGATTCTGGATGTAAATTAAATTTAATTACTGAAAAGACATGGGAAAATTTAAAAAAGGAAAAAGTTCTATGTACTAATCAAATTAAGGGGTCAAACAAAAACTTATATTCATACGCGAGTAAATTACCTTTGAATGTGAAAGGGTCTTTCGAAACTGACATCAAAGTAAATAAGAAATCTGATCACACTACAGTTTACGTTATTAAAGAAGGATCAAGAGATTTATTGGGAAAGGACACTGCTCTTCGCTTAGGAGTCCTCAAGTTAGGTATTGGAATAAACGAAATCACACAATCCTCTAAGCCTTTTCCAAAATTCAAGGATGTACTGGTTGAGATTCCAGTTGATGAAAAATGCAAGCCTGTATCACAACCGTACCGGAGAATTCCAATTCCTATTGAAGATAAGGTAGAACGCAAAATAAAGGAGCTCTTGGACAGCGACATTATTGAAGAGGTACATGGACCTTCTCGTTGGATTTCCCCGGTAGTACCTATTCTAAAGGACGATGACGACATACGACTATGCATTGATATGAGGCGTGCGAATTCCGCAATTATGAGGGAAAATCATCCATTACCCTGCATGGATAATTTTTTGCCGAAAATTAAAAAAGCTACATATTTTTCGAAACTTGACATAAAAAACGCTTTCCATCAAGTGGAGATCCACCCTAATTCAAGACATTTGACGACATTTATAACTTCAAAAGGCTTGTATAGATACAAAAGACTTATGTTCGGTATAACGTGTGCGCCGGAATTATTTCAAAAAATAGTTGAAAAGATGTTGACGGGACTAGATGGCGTAATAAATTTTATTGATGATATCTTGGTGTATGGAGAAGATGAGAATCAACATGATAAACGGCTATCCAAAGTTTTAGACGTTTTAAAAGAAAATAATGTCTTGTTGAACGATAGCAAGTGTATATACAAGGTGCAAAAGATTAGTTTTCTCGGACATGAACTAACACGAGATGGAGTGAAGCCGCTTAAAAAATATATGACCAGTATAGCTGAATTTAGAACACCTAAGACAGTGGAGGAACTTCAAAGTTTTCTAGGGTTAGTAAATTACATTAATAAATGGCTGCCAAATCTATCAACAATGACGGAACCTTTTAAAAAAATATTGAGAAATAAATCTGGGAAAAAAGCAAACATAGAAGATTTATGGGAAGATGAACAATATCGAGCATTTGAGAATCTGAAGCAAGCTCTCAGCAACATGCCAACATTGGGATATTACGACGTTAATGATGAAACACAGGTTATTGCTGATGCGAGTCCTGTAGGGTTGGGAGCTGTGTTAATACAAAATGATAGCAGAGGATCTAGAATTATTGCATACGGTAACCGCACTTTAAATGAACTGGAACGGAAATATAGCCAAACAGAAAAAGAGGCACTTGGTTTGGTTTGGGCCGTAGAGCACTTTAAGATTTTTCTGTTTGGAAAAACATTTGATCTAATTACGGATCATAAGCCACTAGAATTTTTATTTGGGCAAAAGTCGAAACCATGTGCGCGCGTTGAACGCTGGGTGCTACGCCTACAAGCTTTCCGATACAATATTAAATACAGACCTGGTAAAGTCAATATAGCCGATCCTTTGTCAAGACTTTGTGAATATCACAGTGTCCCACCCGGAAAAATTGAAGATTATGTACAGCAGATAGCGGAACAGTCTAGGCCTTGTGCTATTCCCATGGAAATCCTATCAGAATATTCTGGACGTGACCAAGAAATTAAAAACGTAAAAAGAGGAATGTACAATAAAGACTGGGATGATTCGGTAAAAGGATATAAAATATTTGAAAATGAGCTTTGTTTTTACGATAAAATATTATTGAGAGGCACCAAAATTGTAATACCAAAAGAACTCCGAAAAAGTGTATTAGATGCTGCACACGAAGGTCACCCGGGGATAGTATCGATGAAAAGCAGGCTGAGATCAAAAGTTTGGTGGCCAAGAATAGACAAGGATGCTGAATTAAGAGTAAAAGCGTGTAAAGGATGTACTCTTGTTGGGTTACCAAGTCACCCTGTACCTATGAAACGACGTGAGCTCCCCATGGCTCCATGGATTGACGTTGCAATAGACCTATTGGGTCCACTGCCAAGCAACGACTACTTGCTAGTAGTTATTGATTATTACAGTAGGTACAAAGAGGTAAAATTTACTAAAACAATCACTAGTTTGCAAATAATTAAACTTCTAAAAGAAATATTCAGTCGTCTCGGATATCCCTCATCAATTACAGCAGATAATGGTCGGCAATTCGTTAGCGCCGAATTCAAGGAATATTGCCGACAGTGCAATATAAAACTATTCAACACAATACCTTACTGGCCTCAGCAAAATGGCGAGGTCGAGAGACAAAATAGGGATATATTAAAAAGATTAAAAATTAGTCACCTACAAAAAGAAGATTTAAAGGAAAGTATGTGGGAGTATTTAATGATGTACAACTCAACCCCACATTCTGTGACAGGAAAGACACCTACCGAACTTTTCTTCAGTAGACAAAATAGGGATAAGATTCCGTCTTTACTTGACAACAATAGTAAGATTAATGATTCCGAAGTAAGAGACAAAGATAGAATGGAGAAAGAGAAAGGAAAAGAGTATGGGGACAGGAAACGACATGCTGAGTACCCATCACTTTCAGAAGGGGATAAAGTATACGTTAAAGATATGGAAAAAGGAAATAAGCTATCAACCACCTTTAAACCGACACCACATGTTGTAGAACATTCGGACGGTGGAGATGTAGTTGTAAGGAATGAGGAAACGGGACAAAAACTTAGACGGAACGTAATCCACTTGAAGAGAGTAGAAGGTGAATGGAAAGTTCAGGATGAAGGCCAAGGTAGTGAATCAAGTAATATTGAATAAGGAATTTGTTGTGAAACATTGTACTTGATGGAGTGATTATGTTGTAACCAAACTATTATTGATTAATAAATTTATAATAAGAAAGGGATGTAATGTTTGTGATCTGTAAACATGACGTTGTCTCGGGCACACGGGTAGTGAGGTGACAGTCACGCGGTAGCCACGAGCAGGAGCGGATGTTACTTGCATACTGGTGTGATAACGAGCCAATTACCGTACGCGTAAGACACGGAGTACTACAATAAGAAAAAAATAGTTCGGGTAAATTAACCCATATTTCGTTTACAAACGTGTAAGACATTTTTTGGTGACGATGGAGAAAGCTTCAATAGGTATTCATATGCCGTGAGAGCGACGACGGGCTATGTGGGACTTTTACCGCACTAAAACTCCCTCCGGTGACCGTCCTAGGCGCTGCGTTGAGGTCTCCTCTCCATGTGGAGTGTACGACGGTATGCGGCCACACATACCATCGTTCTTCCCGGGGTCGCTAGTCGGGCGTTTGGAGTTTCCACTCCTACCACCCGCAATCCTGGAAGCCCCCTTTTTATTGCCTCTTATGACAGGCAGAGCAGCCTATCTACATTTTTTAAAAGTTTCTTGGTCCTTAACTTGCATTCCAAAACTAACATTTATTGTATACAATCTGAAAAGTGTAATAATTTTAATCGCATACCAATCACATTTATCCGACGACAATAAAGATCATTGTAAGCACGCACGAGAGTGGCGCAGTCAAGGCCGGCGTGCACGCACCACGAATACCAAACATATGCGCGTGCGCCTTCGTTATGTCAGCTAGCGTAACGTTTTGTTTTGTCGTGCAACTTGCTTTTTATAATATAGGAGTAGCAGACAAGCATGCAGACTGATAGTAAGTGGTTACTGCTGCCCATGGACATCTGTTACCAACCCCAGATAGGATTAGATTCCTACCAGAGGTTGGCGACATATGCGCCGCTACCCCTGAGGACTAAGCCGGAATGTCTTGGGAAAGTATGTCTCTTTTACCACACCCTTCAAACCAGAACACAGCAGCGCTTAACACTACTGTTACGTTTAGTAGATTCCATGTAATTCTGCTTCGACTGACAATTACTGCTATAGTTCATTGAAGCCTGTTTATTATCGTATTAACAAAGTGGGCCGACGGTAATGCGCTGACCCCAGGAATGTGGTTAATCCCTGGATAAAGCTAGTATTAAGGTTATCCCTAAGGCGAATATAATGCTGTAAATAACCTACTTTAGAACTATGTTTACTTATATATCGACGAGCTTTTGCCCGCGGATTCGCTCGCGTTACGAAGTAATATTTTCATCCCCTATTTTATCCCCTTGGGGGTAGAATTGATCAAAATCCTTTCTTAGCGGATGCCTACGTCATAACATCTACCTGCATGCCAAATTTCAGCCCGGTCCGTCCAGTGGTTTGGGCTGTGCGTTGATAGATCACTATGTCAGTCAGTCACCTTTAAGTTATATATATTTAGATTCATTCTTTCTTTTTGGTGGGAAAACAGCCATGAGTGCGATTTCTGTGTGGGACGAAGTTGCATGCCGATGTAACACATATTATTTAGGAGCGACAAAGTTTTGCGCGCTGATGTAAATAAAAATATTTAGCGAAGATATATATTTTGCGCACGGATGTAACACATTTTTAACGTGGTACGAATTTCAAAAAGAGAAAATTCGAAAACAGCTTGATTTTGAAAATATTTTAACTATTAATTAGGAATAATGTTTTGATTTTGATCTTTTTTGTTGCAGGGGCGCGGAGCTGGTGGATGTCAGTCTGCTGCGGCGGATGCCCAACGTGGAAGTGCTTGCCTTTAGGTAAACTGCTTTTATATTTTTGGAAATGGTGGAGTTACTAACCCACTATCGTATGAACATCTGATATACTTAAATATATATGAAATATTCTCTGAAGTCAGATGCATGTATTCTCAGGATGATTTTTTAAAAAGGATCGGGTAGTTTTTTCTTTTCTAATATACTTTTTATATAGGATATTTTCTAATATATAGGAGTACAGAACGAACATGCAGTCCACCTGATGGTAAGTGGCTACTGTCGCCCATGGACATCTGTTAACAACTTCTAATATGCTTAGATTCCTACCTGCGGTTGGCCATAGATGCGCCGTTACCCCCTGAGGACTAAGCTGGAATGCCTCGGAAAAGTATGTATTCCTTACCACACCCTTTCAAACACAAAATAGCGCTTAACACCGCTGTTATTAGGCAGACATGAGTGTGACGGTGGTGCAGCTGGAGTCGAACCACAAAGAGTTCTACCAACATCGAATATGTAAATAATGAAGAACACAAGCATGTATATCATCTTACATTGAATTGCTCCGTCTGGTACCCTTACTAGATACATATGTCGAGTATATGTTGTCTCCTATACCTCCGACAGCCAAAGGTCTACGCCCTTAAGACTATTAGGAGGGCTGTGTCTAGTCTAGACTGCCAGAAATTGAATTTCGCTTAACACCTTTTATTTTACGGTATAGCTCTTGCAAGCTTCTGCCTTTAATGAATACCTACTTTGATTCCTGCAACCCTAGTACATAAATCATCAACTTATTATTGTTCTACTGCTGGACACAGGTTTCAGAATGAGAAGGATTAGGCCATAGTCCACCACGCTGGACAAGTGCGTATTGGTGGACTTCACATACCTTGCGACCTATAATAGAGTATGTGTTAGTCGCAGTGAGCATGTTGCGAGCACTGCACTGCGACATTACACAATCTGACGAGATGATTAGGCTTAAAAGTGGCACAGTATAGACAATACTTTCGTCTTTATAATATAGGGGTAGATGACGTACAGTCTACCTGATGTCTGTAATCAACCCCATATAAGAGTTTCCTAGCGTCGGCCAAAAATGCGCCGCTACCCCTGAGGACTAAGCTGGAACGCCTCGGAAAAGTACCTATGTCTGCCTTACCACACCCTTCAAACCAGAACACAGGAGCGTTTAACACTGTTGTTATGAGATAGAATAGGTGTGGCGGTGATGTCGCCGGAGTCGAATCACAAAGGGATCTGCCACCTTCAAGTAGTCACGACTTTGAAAAACACTGCACTTAATTGGAATGAAATTTGATCGTAATTTGCACGCCTTACAGGCACAAAATAAGAAGACATTGTACCTATCTATTAACCTACTTAATACCAAAAATTGTACCTATTTTTAACACGCTTTTATTAGCTTCAGACGTATGTATGTTGGTATGTTGGTATGTTGGTATGTTAGTATGTAACGGAATCTTTGAACATGATTTTAACCCCCTTCAAAACGTCGGATTAACTCGAAATTTGGCATACTTATTAAGGACCGATGACAATTCAATATTTTAAACATTAATAGTTTTGTACCATTGTCCTTATCAACATCCTCTGGATTAACGATTTTCGAGGCGAGATTTTTCAAACACCTTCAGCAAAGTTCATCGCAACTTTAGATTGCAAATAATTATTGCTATTTAGTTTCAATAGGCGTAACTTTTATATCGTGATTTTTAGTTTAGAAAATAATAATGTTATTTCCCTATAACTCAAATGTTCTGAAACATATCTATAATGCGCTCTTGTAGAATGATTTTTAGGATTCCGTACTCAAAGGTTAAAACGAAACCCTCTGCGGTCTGTTCGTCTGTCGTTGGGCTTTATCTATTAAATCGTAATAGATAGACACTTGATTTTTTTACAAATGATGAATAATGGTGGTCGCTATAACGAGAAATACTAAAAATTAATAAATAATTATAGTTCAAAAAACTAAAAAACACGCTTTTATGATAAAATCAACTAAAAAGTAGAAAATAATTTTCAATCTAAAAATCAATTAAGGAACAGTAAATAGTATAATTGTGGAAAAGTGTAGGGTGCTTTTCGAACCTGATAAATGGAGCACCCCATGGGGTGATAAATGGAGCACCCCATGGGGTGCTCCATTTATCAGGTTCGAAAAGCACCCTACACTTTTCCACAATTATACTATTTACTGTTCCTTAATTGATTTTTAGATTGAAAATTATTTTCTACTTTTTAGTTGATTTTATCACAAAAGCGTGTTTTTTAGTTTTTTGAACTATAATTATTTGTACAAATATTCTATTCTAAGTTAGACGCGACTTTGAGAAACACTGCATAGAGGTAGACACGTGATTCGGGTTCGTGACCTGTCTACATCGGCCGTTAGGACCGAGATAACCTTTTTATTCGATTACTTTTGGATTCGTCCTACGGGAACTGAGCGTAGAGGTCGGTCAAACTGACGCTTGTCTGAGCGGTAAGCGGATTTGAATTAAAGGCCTGGACGCATTTATTAATCACTAGTTTTTGCCCGCGGCTTCGCCCGCGTTTAAAAGAAACTTTGCTAAAGATCATCACTTAATCAAATTCATAGTTTACGACTCAATCCTTACTAATATCGATTAAAATAATCGATGTTTTGGGTGGGTTGGGTTTGGTTTGGGTGTATCCAAAAGATCGATTCTCCGATTAATCGATCTTAGATCGCCATCCCTAGTTCCCGTGGGATTTCCGGGATGAAAACTATCCTATGTCCTTTCTCGGGTCTCAGACTACCTTTGTACATAATTTCATTAAAATCGGTTCAGTGGTTTAGGCGTGAAGAAGAGAACCAGACAGAGAGATAGACAGACAGAGTTACTTTCGGATTTATAATGTTATTTAGGCATATAATTAAACTAGTAGTGCCCGCGGCTTCGCATGCGTTAAAATAAAAATAACATGACATACATAATATAACTGAACCTTCATTGGAATTACAGTGGTGCTATCTGTCGAAAATTGGTCGTACCAACTCAGAAACCTTCGTGGGCTCATGCACAATAACTTTGCTAAAGATCATTGATTAAGTGCATAGTTTGCGATTATATAAATTACATGCAGACAAACATTCATTTTATATACCTATACATAAAATTCACGTGTCACAATGTTAGTTACCGTACTCCTCCGAAACGGCTTTACCGATTTTCACCAAATTTTATATGCATATTAAGTAGGTCTGATCGGCTACTATCGGCTACTATCTATTTTTCATACCCCTAAAGTGGTCCTTTTGGGAAGTAGTTATTTTGGGAAATGGTCGTTTTAGGAAGTCGGCCTTATGGGAAGTGGTCGTTTTGGGAAGTAGTCCTTATGAGTCTAAATCGTGTTGTTCACCCTTAACATTTTTTTAATTATATGGCAACACAACGTTTGCCGAGTCAGCTAGTTATTCTCTAAAAAAATCAAGTCTCTATCTATTATGATTCAAGAGATAAAGCCCTGTGACAGACAGCCACACGGACAGTAGTAGTAGTCGGGTCTTTCGGGTCTCTTCTTCTTCTTCGTCGTTTCTTCATTTCTGAAGGTCGTGCTCGTTCTGGTAAGCCTCCGTGGATGATCTGACGAGCTGCTTCCATGCTACCCTGTCTTCCGCGTGTCTGAGAGCAGTTGTGACTGGAAGTCTCATAATTTCTTTTATGTAGTCCGATCCGAACATCGACTAGGTGATCGGCCTCTAGGTTTTCTTCCATCTACCTTGCCCACCACCACCAGCTTTTCAAGGTTGTCTTGCTGTCTTCGTGCTACGTCGCCAAAGTAGGTCAGAATGCGTTGGTACCCTTAGAACCCTTCGGGTACGGAACCCTAAAAAGTGCACGTAGGTTGCAGGAATGTTTTACTCACATATTTTCTATTTTTTTGTTTATTAAAAGAGAGAGTCTTCTAAATTAACTCTAATAACTCATAATAAATCATTGCATTAAGTTTCTTTTCAACCGCAAACTGTAGCATCATTTAGCAAACAGCGTCGAACAGTTAAAGTAATATCCATCATCCATTATCGTGGTGTCGTTGGCGTCCATTATAGTCGGATGTCACGCTTGGTGGAGGCTTTTGTATGTCACGACACGACACGCGAAACGACTTGATGTTGTATTTCTGAGGAGAAAATAAATTGAAATGTGTGCAAGTTTTTATCAGTTTTTCACGCTTTTTCTAAGGTTAGGTTCGGTTAGGTCAGTGTGGTGGCTTTTATATATGTCACGACATTACGCGCTAAACGACTTGACTGTGACTATAAATAAGGTACGTAAATAAAATTTTATCAATTTTCAAAGCTTTTTCGAAGGTTTGGTTAAAGTCAAGTCAAGTGAACGTAAAAATTGTCTTAAAAGGTATTATTATTTGACTTTGTTTCAGTGTTAATAGTATTTTTTTTTTCAGTATTTGTCTTTTTTAGGCCTCGTCAAATCGTTTTGTTTTTGGTATTTAAAGTTTGATAGAGATTACTTTTTTCTTCTTTGTTATAAAATAAAACACACGGGCTTTAAAAGAAAAGGATTCGTTTGAAATCAAAATCAGTTACTTACTCAACTTTCTTTATAAATTGTAAAGGTTGGTAAATTGGTAAAGAATAAAACTATGTTACTTACATGTATGACACGAATTTAGTTTATCGTAGTTGAATTTTTATCGAGTTCGGTAAAATTAATCCTATTGGGTTTATACCCAACCTGTGGACGAAAAGAGAAATAGGACTACTCTGTCGCGTTTTGTACAAAACGTCGAATGGTGGTCGTGGTCGTAGTCGTGTCGTGCGGTCAGAAGGGTCGCTCGTAAACGGTGAGAGCGGTGAAAGGGGTGCTGCATCCAATGTCAGCCTGTGGTCGCCGTCGCCGCGTACTCTGATACCCTATTTGTGGAAGTTTTCGAGAAATTTAGAAAATCTTGCAGTATTATTAAAGTCGTGTGTTATAAATATGGATTTTTCTTTTCTGATCGCCATAGAAGTGTAGAGAAGTACGCCTTATGTCACTATATTTAATAAATCAATATGAAAAGTCATTGAACTTGATCACAGATTAGTCGATACCCCTGAGAACTAAGTTGGGCCGCCTTATATGTCTACTTTCAAACCAAAACTAATTGTTGTTAACTTTATATTTTCCCACTGCTGGGTATATATCATACTGAGAAGGGGCCATAATCCACTACTTTGAGAGCATTTTTATAGAACTTTCAGACACAAATTTACCTGAAGATGTTTTCTTTATCCGTTAAGAAAGTGATAATGATAAGTCATTTCTCAAATGCGCATAATTTCTGAAAATCGAAGCGAGTGCATGGAATTCAGAGCTGAAAGAAAATGGAAGGTCAAGTTTCACTTCTAGGCTCATTATAAAACGTAATAATAGTTAATTTTATAAGCATCAATGAATAACTCAATCAATGAATTACTTACCATCAATGAATAACTACGTGCATCTGACTTCTGAATTACTACGCTGATACTCGTGGGCGAGGGGGGCATCTTAGCAAATACTACGGGTGGTCACCAAGGGAGGGAGATAAACGTTGGAAAAAAACGTGTAGTATGGGTACGTTTCCTAAGAACTTCCGTAAGCCATCCTTAAAATAGTAATTAAAACATTGCGAGAATAATAATAATTATTATCGAGTAACTTCCTATTGCGCGCCGGCAAGGACGCGGCCAATCAGAGCGCGGCGGCCATCTTGCCCAACACGACTTGACCGGCCGTTGCCCAATCGGCGTTTGACCGTTACGCACTTGTTGAATGCGTGCAATCCGGTCGGGTAGCAACGTGTAAAGGTTCATTTTTAGGGTTCCGTACCCAAAGGGTTCATCTGCATTCAGCGACTCCTTGAGTACTTCAGCCATATTACCCGGAAAAGTAGCAATTACAAGACGACAATTACGAGAACATAGTTATAATCCGGATAATAATAGATAGATAGATAGATAATAGATAGAAAGATAATAATCCGGTTATAATAGAACCGGCTAAGTCCAGGGAAAGAGACCGTGCGGACGTAGTCCGATACGCTGGTCGGATCAAATCCGCACCACTCTTGACAGCAAAATACATGAAGCCATCCACGTTGCTGAGAACCGGCACCGTTGGCGCAATATAGTCCGGGATATGGTGATCCGTGGAGGGGGTCACGAGTCACGACCCTCAGCATTAAGGACATCGACGCGAGGAGGAGGACCCAAAGGGTAATAAAGGGACCCTATTATTAAACCTCCATTCTCTGTTTCTGTCCATTTGTCCGTTTATGTCCCGAACCGTAATATTTTAAAATTATTTTTTTTACGGATTTTACTCTTTGGTTACGGAACCCAAAAACGTTTAGTAATATCCTGTTTGTAGGAAGCAGGCGATTTGGACACGCGAACAATTATTTTTTATGCTATGTTGCTATAACTTGACATACACACTAATCTACGAAATCAATTTAAGTATTTTACTCGAAAGTTTTACAGAATTATTTTTGAATTATGAACGTATTTCGTTTTGCAGAAGAAGCAGCGAAAAACTACTTAATAGACATCTATTAAAATATAATAATAATGATGATTTAACCGGAAAATGTGGAGCAGGAGCTACTCCAAACCACAAATTGTGGTGCCATCTCTTGATTACCTGTCAATTAAACTAAGCTTCACTTAAAATTCACCAGTCCCTCATATCGTTCCAGTATAAACAAAATCCGAACGCTCGGCGACTTCGCCGGCTGCCGGCGGCTGCGGGAGCTGTACGTGCGCAAGAACGAGATCCGCGACCTCGCGGAGATCCGCCACCTGCGCCGCCTGCCCGACCTCACCAGCCTCTGGCTCGACGAGAACCCCTGCACGCACCACCCCGAGTGAGTAAACACAGATCCATAAAGCCCATCTTCTCCAAGTTTCTCTATGAGCGACTTCGCGAAGATCCGCCACCTGCACCGCCTGCCCGACCTCACCAGCCTCTGGCTCGACATAAAGCGGTTCTTCTCCAAGTTTGTCTATGAGTGACCTCGCAGAGATCTCTCCCTGCACGCATCACCCCGAGTGAGTGAAGACTACTTCGTATCTAAAAGCTGTTGGTACTTAATATCTATAAAGTTTTGGATGGTTTTAAAGTAATACTTAGGATGTTTTTTTTTTCCTTCTGCACTATTTTTCCATATAAACCTTGACCAACATTATCGACTCAAATAGTTTGCCTAACTAATTAATTAAATGGCTGAATTTCATTCAGAAATTATGTTTAATGTGTCTACTATTATTTCACGGCATTAAGACAGTTGACTGCGACTTATAGATTATAATCGAATGTGAATTTCCATTCCAGATATAGAATGACGGTGTTGCGGAATCTACCGAATCTCGAGAAGTTGGACAATGTAGCCGTGCACCCAGAAGAGGTGAGTTTCTGCCACAAACCTTCCAAAGGTTCCAGTGCCACGGGAGCAAGCGGGAGGTTTACGTTTTTTTTTTTATAATATAGGAGTAGCAGACGAGTATGCAGTCCACCTAATGATAAGTGGCTACTGCCGCCTATCGACATCTATAATCAACCCCAGATAGAATTAGATTCCTACCGGAGGTCGGCCACAGATGCGCCGCTACCTCTGAGGACTAAGCTGGAACGCCTCGGAAAAGTCTGTCTCCCTTACCACACCCTTCAAACCAGAACACAGCCGGGATTAAAAACTGTGTTATTAGATAGAATTTAAAGGTGGTAGAACCCTTTGTGGTTCGACTCCGGCGGCACCACCGCCACACCTATTTCTACCTAATAACAGCAGTGTTAAGCGCTGCTGTGTTCCGGTTTGAAGGGTGTGGTAAGGGAGACAGACTTTTCCGAGGCGTTCCAGCTTAGTCCTCAGGGGTAGCGGCGCATCTGTGGCCGACCTCAGGTAGGAATATCTAATCCTATCTGGGGTTGATTACAGATGTCCATGGGCGGCAGTAGCCACTTACCATCAGGTGGACTGCATGCTCGTCTGCTACTCTTATATTATAAAAAAAAAAAAAAAAAAATAGAAATAGGTGTGGCAGTGGAGCCGCCGAAGTCGTTTCACAAAGGGTTCTACCGCCTGTGTTTCTGGTATCGAGGGGGAAACCTTTATACGGTACCCGGAGATGCCCAGCAGTATTTGAGATTCTTATCACACTTCTTACCACTAATAGATCTATTCTTATCACTAATAGACCCCGGTGGCCGTTCTTGACACTGAGTAGACGAATCTAAGATCTCCAAAGAAACGCAACTGTAGTCGTCTGACCGACTTGCCTCTTCGCAGTGTGGTATTTATGCAATTTTGTTTATTATAAACAGTTTAGTCCGTGTTTCCAGGTGCAGGAGGCCATGCGTCGCGGTGCCCACATACCGGACTCCGACGACGAGGGCTACCCGCAGCAGGTATGTATCATTACTCCGATTAACACTGAAATGAAATGAAATGAAATATATTTATTTTGTATAGGCCAACGACGGCACTTACAAATTGTCAGGTACAATATTTTTCTTAAACTACTACCGGATCGGAACGCGACCTCTACTGAGAAGATCCGATAAGAAACTCAGTGGGTTTGTCTTTTTTTTATAATAATTATTCTCTTTTTTAATGCCATCATTTTTACATATAATTAATAAAGCATTAGCTCCAGTATCTTGCTTTATATTTATCTAAAAAAGAAGTTTGTTCAGCAAGATACGCTACACTTTGACATTTTCTAAATTAATTAAAAAAATTGTTATTGATCAGTCCCAAGCTGTTTTATCATCAATATAATCAGAAATTTTATAATAAGCTTTACGACTAAGTTTGATTTTGATTATGGCTTTAAATTTATTAATTGACAAATTTCTGATTTCGTAGGGAAGTTTATTATAAAAACGTATACATTGACCCATAAAAGAATTACTTATTTTGTGGAGACGAGTAACATGTGTAGAAAGATTATGTTTGAACACTTGGTACCCCTGTTCGAATAAACCTGGTAAATCCAGATACAATATACTTACAACTAAATCGGTCAAGTGTGATTCGAACTCGCACGCTAAGGTAACCACGAAATTTATTTTTGTTTTTAGTATTTGCTATCATAGCAGACATAGAAGTTAAGAATTTTGAAAATTTGATTATAATACCTAAATAATAAATAAAGCGAAAAATAGTGTCCCAATTATTTTCAAGCAATTTTTATTTTTAATATTTATCGTTATAGCGGCGGCCGTTATAAATACTTTTTAAAAAAAATCAAAAGTCTATCTATTACAGTTCAGGAGATAGAGCTCTGTGACAGACAGACAGGCAGCGGAGGCTTAGAAATAGGGTTCCGGTTTTACCCGGTGTGGTCTGAAGTAGCCCACATGTTCCATTTTAGATTCAGTTTTTCATTGTAAATAACATCTATATTTTTAAATAGTGTGTGTGTATGGTATGGAGTTTCTTTTGTCGCTTCTTCTCCATGACGGAACACGGCCGCCGGTAGATATTATATTGACGAACAAAAAGAGTCCTATAAATAATCTGCTTTGAAAAAAACTAGATTAGATTTGAACCCAGTTATATTTTGTGTTAGGATGCAGCAACTAGGATACTGAAAGACCGAATTACCATTATATGTATTAAATTAAAAGCGAATGTTAGCCCCCAGTGAGTTGCCACGTTCAGAACTACCTCTTAAGTGGTGGCAACGTATGTAGATGTCGAGTCAGCGTTCTCGCGGCACGACGGCGGTGCAGAATCGGATGTCTTCTAGATAAAGATTGTAGTTTAAGGCCAATATATAACAACCTAAAAATATTGGATATTGTCGACAGGAGAGCTACGGCCAGTACCGCCGGCAGCGGTCGTGCGAGTCGTCCCCGGAGCGCGAGCCCGACCAGTACTACCGCGCCGCGCCCGCCGCGCTGCCCGCGCACACACACACCGCACACAACACACACACCACGCACACCGCCAGGCACGAACAGGTGAGTGCGGCGAACGTTTGAAGGTCGACCCCTGAGGGGCTCTGTATCGAACTACTACTCGATCAAGCCAAGTAGAGGAATGTGAAACGTGACGTCAAGCTCTGTGCGTACTGCTGGCAAAATAATAATAACTTAATATGAAATGTTGATTTATACCTATGAAATGTAAATTTTAATAAATTTCTGTCCAATATTTTTTTTTTATAATATAGGAGTAGCAGACGAGCATACAGGCCACCTGATGGTAAGTGGCTACTGCCGCCCATGGACATCTGTAATCAACCCCAGATAGGATTAAATATTTCCACCTATGGTCGGCCACAGATGCGCCGCTACCCCTGAGGACTAAGCTGAAATGCCTCGGAAAAGTCTGTCTCCCTTACCACACCATTCAAACCGGAACACAGCAGCGCCTAACACTGCTGTTATTAGGTAGAAATAGGTGTGGCGGTGGTGCCGCCGGAGTCGAACCACAAAGGGTTCTACCACCTTCAATTATACTTTAACGAATGTTGACTTAACTACTTTAAAGACTGGCTTGGTCGAGTAGTAGTTCAAGAAACGCATTTTTTTATAATATACATATATGTTGTTATGTTAGCATATGTTAAAATGTGCTTAAATTACATAATAATTAACTGTTATTTATAAATATTTAATATGTGAATAAAAATAATATTATATTTATGTGATCATAATTTTATGTGTCATATTATATAATTTTTTGTCATAATTTAAAAAACATTAGTCAATTATAAGTATGAATCTATCCAATGTTTCGCCTACCAAAGATCTGCATTAGACAATATTTGCCTACAAGAAATTGACAAATTTATATCTTTCATATTCAAATAAAATATAGATTCATTATTTATAACGGACGTGATGAATTAAAAGCTTTTATTTTTAGCTTTTATTTTATTTTCTTTAAAGAATACATATTATTTTTTTGGTTTGTTTAAACCAATGTCATTTGAATTATGACGTATCCGTAATATTTCCTGTTATGTGTGCATGCGCCCTATATGATGAAGTATTCTCATTTGTATCTAATTTTAAGTGTTTTAATATTACAATGATGATTCTACACGAGTCTCTTAGTGTAATAGATTGAAAAAATATTTTTGTTTAGTTTGTATACAGGGGCAATAGAAATATAGATTAAAACTAGTTTTTTTTCAGCGAATTTGTACGAATATAATACAAATTTTAAACCCCTAAGGGTTGAATTTCCAAATACGGTGAAAGAGGTGGCTTATTTTTTCTGATAGGAGCCGCCAATTTTTAATTACTTAAAACTCGTTTAGAATCATCAAATAATACATATTTAATAATAAAAAACATATATGGATATATAATATTATTATGTCGTTGCAAATTTAATTATAATTATTTGCCTTTATTATATAAAAAATCCTTGTTAGAAATATTTGAGAAATACACTAAAATAAACATGTATGTGAAGCTTACATACCCACAAAAGATAAATATTAACGTTCACTAGGAAAATCGGCACATACATTTAAATTTGCGACGATTTACGGTGTACGCCGTTTATATGTAATAGGCATGATGACACTATTTAAAATCCTGTAGTAATACATGATTTAAATAAAAAAATATGTATATTGAAAGGATTCTAAAAATTGAACCAGTTTTAATATAAACTTTAAGATTTATAAATTTTCTTTAAAAAAACACGTACAAAATACTGTAGTCGTCCATGTTGTCTGAAACGCTAATCGGGAATGAATAACGTCATTTCTCAGATGTGTCACCGTATTGCTTGCACTTTTCTGCGGGGTGTCGTAGTGACGTCACCAGCGGACGCCATGACACCCGTCAGGATTTTAGCGCTTAATTCGAAATACGCAATAAACGGTATTATTTTCGTTAACACTGAATTTATTGCCGAAATAATTCGATTTTTGGAATCAGTAGACGTAAAGTACAAGCCAAACTTCAAGTCCGCTCTGAAATTTTTGCGCGCAGGTGTCAGTCAGAGAGCCAATGCGGTCGAACACAATTACAAGCATATACTCCGTAACAACATAAGGGCGCACTAACACGCTATGTGCCCGCGGGGGAGAGCGGGCAGCGGAGGGTGCCGAGGGAAGGGTATATAAAAATGTGTCATCATGCCCATTATGTATGACATGTACAATATGTGTGTGTGTGACTAACGACTAACGCCGCAGGGCAGCGACAGCTCGGCGGACAGCCACGAGCCCGAGCCGCGGCCGCCCGACCAACAGGTAGGGACACTCTCCATACATTCATCCACTAATCGAATACAGTCCTCATTTAGACCTCACTTGACATTTGCGAACGAAAATGGAGCATAGTAGAGTAGAGGCCAATGATACATTAAAACTATAGATACGTTACATGTCCACTAAACAACACAAAAAAGTGAGCGAAACGCGAGCGCATTGACACACACATGTACGTTTTTCATTTTACTTACGTATTCAACATTTGACGTTTACGAACATTGCGTGTCAAGTTTCATTCATACGTTAATATCGACGTAAAATTTGCGTCTCTATCACTTTGCTTGTGGAAGGAATACGTTGTCTCTTTATTGTCAGTTGCGTAATCATGACGGACCAAACACGAAAAATAATTAAAATATAATAATTTTTAACTTGTGATATATGATTCCATGAAGCTTGTTTATTTTTTTGCTCATAATTTATACATTAACGCATTGCACAAGAAGGCATTTTAAGCCTTAGATGGCTAAAATAACGACGTTTAACTACACATACATACATAACATACTGTACATGACTGGAGTTGACAAACACCAATTGCCTGCTTTTGTATGTTTCAAGTTTTGCCCGCTAGTAACGTATCTCTATTTATTGTATCAATGGTAGATACTAGATTATCTGGACCTCAGGTTTAGGCAGGGCTGGAGATAGGGGAGGGCAGGTGGTATTACTCCACAAAAGAGGGAGAGCAAATTTGATGTATTTTTACTTGTTGCTAGTAAATTTATAAAGACTTGACGGAAGATTTTTTCTTTTTACACGGAAAATACTTAGGGCCCCTTCATAGGGCCCCCGGAACTCCAAATCCAGTCCTGCTTAGGAATTCCATAAGCTATCTGTTAATAACTTACTAACTAACTTGCTTTTAATAATTCGATACTTAAATTATATTACTCGGTTTTGCCTTTCATTTAGAGATTTGGTAGTTACGACACGTTTATCACTGCTAATATTTTTTGAATTTCATTATTAAATATCTTTAATCGCTTTCGCTTCTGACCAACATCCAGTATCAATAATCAATCTTGCCAATGTTTACCTACCAAAGATCTAAATCCGATGGTTAGTATCTGAGATTGAGAATACCGTTACTAATAATCAATCCATTTACTTTTTACTAAAGATCGAAAGTCTAGAATGAAGAAAGTTACAAATGACGATTTTTGGTAGAGAAAATATGGCATAGATTCGAAAGTTTCGTAAAACATAACCCCTAAGGGGCAATCTATTTAAGTACAACAAATGGAACCACACGTAAGCGGCAAAACGTCTCTTTTGAAGAATCACCTTAGAATTAGGGATGGCGATCTGAGATCGATTAATCGAATAATCGGTATTTTGGACCTATAAAAATCGATAATTTTAATCGATCTCCATCCAGTAATTGATCGATTTTTTCGAAGTGGATTGAACATTAAAGACATTTTGCTGACGGATATGTATTTCAGATATTGCTTGATCCTGAATAGATCGAAGATATTTTCGGAGAATCGATTCTTTAAACCTCGATTTATTTGTGAATCGATTTTTCACACTTTGATTCGAATCGATTCAAGAATCGATTTTTTTCCAGAAATAATGTCCATCCCTAGTTAGTAGTTGGAATTATAGTAATAGTATAAGGTGTGCGTCGTAAGTGATATGTGGAGGTTGTTGCAGTGCGCCGCGTCGCCGGAGCCCGACGAGCGGTACGACCACCCCGCCATCACCATGACCACCTCGCACTACGAGGTAACCACACATATATCTCGTTAATTAAAATTAGGCCTTTATATAATCATCGTCAACCTATTACTGTCCCACTGCTGGGCACGGGTCTCCTCTCAGAATGAGAAGGATTAGGCCATAGTCCATCGCGCTGGCCAAGTGCGTATTGGTAGACTTCACATAACTTTGAAAACTTTTTTTTTAAGATTTCTCAGGTATGCAGGTTTCCTCGTGACGTTTTCCTTCACCGTTTAAGCAAGTGATAATTAATTTCTGACGCGCACATAACTTCAAAAAATCAGAGGTGCGTGCCTGGGTTTTGAACCTCAGACCTCTCGAGCGTGGGGCCGAGTTTCTTAACTACCCTAGACTATCACTGCTACCTCTTATATATAAATTCATAAATGCTATGCTAAATGTTTACACTAAACAGATCGCATTAATAACATATAAAAAATTGCCTTTCCATTAGTTTGTCATATATCATTACTTACTAGAAATTAATCCTTATAAGTAACACTCCTTATAACATCCTATGATGGATTAATACAGGGTGTTTTTTGTTACAAAATGTAATAAATAACGGCGCAGTTTTCGTTTGTAGCAAAATCGGCCTCGTAACTCTTTTCAGCATTTTTAACTTATCCTTATAGTTTCGGATTTGGCACTGAAGGCCTGTTTGAAAAAATCACCTTGTGTCACCTAATGTCTACAAATAATAAGAGCTATTTTTCTGCTTATAACAGGACTGTTAAGCACTACTGTGAGAACACAGTAGTGCTTAAACTAGAAAGTTTGAAGGGTGTGGTAAGGGAGGCAAACTTTTCCGAGACATTCCAGCTTAATCCTTAGAGGTAGCGGCGCACCTGTGACCGAGTTTAAGTAGAAATTTAATCTTATCTAAGGTTGATTACAGATGTCCATGGGCGGCAATAGCCACTTACCATCAGCTCTGCTCGTCTACTCTAATACTATAAAAAAACATATTAACTGTTATTTCTAGATATCTATATTTATTTGCAGAGTCGAGGCGGTCCGCGATCGCCCGACGCCGCGTCGTTGAGGCACTCGGTGTCGGCGCATAGTGTGAAGGTAAGTCTCGTAGGGTTTCAACCCTTTCAATACTCCACTAGTGGACTAAAGGGGGGAGAAAGGGGCCAATCCTGGGGGACCCTACTTGCAAAAAATGGTCGTCAGAACCAGTGGCGGACTATGGTCGTCGGAGGCCCTAGGCGGAAAGTTGAACGGGGGCCCCCAGTGTAAAAAGTTCGCCTGTGATTCTGTGACCATTTTTTTCGCTGACTGATACATATTTCATAGATTGTTTGGATGTAACGACGTTTTTTTTAGCAACTGTGTTTGGATGCCCCCAGGATCGAGGGCCCCGGACTGACTCCCCCCCCCCCCCCCGTCTTCCGCCCCCTCCATTAAGCCGCTAGAGGTCAGAACCAAACAACCTGTGGAATGTGTATCAATCAGCGAAAAAAATAGATCACTGGAATCATACGTATTCGGCGACGAATAAGTCTATGACACACTTGTAATTTTGTAAAATTAAATAAACTTTTTAGACTGGGGGCCATAGATAAGTATAGATATCTCACCGCCTTGTAATTGAAGGAAGCCATTAAATGGCTTAAAGAGCTGACAGATGTGTCAGCCATTTAATGGCTGTCATGGTGTAATTTACGCGGAACAATCCCGATATGTACAGTTAAGTGGTGCAGAAACACAAAATCGAAGAAAAAGTGCGGAGAAATATCTTTTCATTTGTAAAGCATATAACTACATTTATTAAATATTTTTCAAACACGAAAATAGATGACAGTGACAAATTCAATAGTAAAAACTGGTTACATTATCTTGTTAGGAGTGAGTAATTTTTATTAATTTATGTGTCTGTGTAGGACTACTCGTACGCGTCTAACGGCGAGTGGCGGGCGGCGGGCGCCGCGGCCGCTTCGCCGCAGGGACACGAGACCTTCTGCGAACGACCCGACAGGTAACGTCACACACGCGCACACACATACACACGCACACACACACACACACACGCACACACACACACACACACACACACACACACTCGCGCACACATACATACACGCGCACTCGTACGCATGCGCACGCACGCCCTCACACACACGTACACACGCCCACACATTCGTACACATATGTTCTTAGATGCACACTCCCACACGCCCTCACACACACACACATACATACACCCGCACGCACACACATTCCACTGAAGCGTGTGCCCTGTTCCAGGAGCGAGCCGTACTCGTCCCGCGAGTGGGAGCGAGAGCGCGAGGGAGCGAGGGAGCGCGAGTACCCGTCCGCGGTGATGGCCGAGCACCGCGGGTTCACGCGGCGGCCCGTGGCGCGGGTGAGTGGCACTGAACTATAGTACTGACCCGGTACTCCTCCCGGAGTGGGAGCGAGAGCGCGAGGGAGCGAGGGAGCGCGAGTACCCGTCCGCGGTGATGGCCGAGCACCGCGGGTTCACGCGGCGGCCCGTGGCGCGGGTGAGTGGCACTGAACTATAGTACTGACCCGGTACTCCTCCCGGAGTGGGAGCGAGAGCGCGAGGGAGCGAGGGAGCGCGAGTACCCGTCCGCGGTGATGGCCGAGCACCGCGGGTTCACGCGGCGGCCCGTGGCGCGGGTGAGTGGCACTGAACTATAGTACTGACCCGGTACTCCTCCCGGAGTGGGAGCGAGAGCGCGAGGGAGCGAGGGAGCGCGAGTACCCGTCCGCGGTGATGGCCGAGCACCGCGGGTTCACGCGGCGGCCCGTGGCGCGGGTGAGTGGCACTGAACTATAGTACTGACCCGGTACTCCTCCCGGAGTGGGAGCGAGAGCGCGAGGGAGCGAGGGAGCGCGAGTACCCGTCCGCGGTGATGGCCGAGCACCGCGGGTTCACGCGGCGGCCCGTGGCGCGGGTGAGTGGCACTGAACTATAGTACTGACCCGGTACTCCTCCCGGAGTGGGAGCGAGAGCGCGAGGGAGCGAGGGAGCGCGAGTACCCGTCCGCGGTGATGGCCGAGCACCGCGGGTTCACGCGGCGGCCCGTGGCGCGGGTGAGTGGCACTGAACTATAGTACTGACCCGGTACTCCTCCCGGAGTGGGAGCGAGAGCGCGAGGGAGCGAGGGAGCGCGAGTACCCGTCCGCGGTGATGGCCGAGCACCGCGGGTTCACGCGGCGGCCCGTGGCGCGGGTGAGTGGCACTGAACTATAGTACTGACCCGGTACTCCTCCCGGAGTGGGAGCGAGAGCGCGAGGGAGCGAGGGAGCGCGAGTACCCGTCCGCGGTGATGGCCGAGCACCGCGGGTTCACGCGGCGGCCCGTGGCGCGGGTGAGTGGCACTGAACTATAGTACTGACCCGGTACTCCTCCCGGAGTGGGAGCGAGAGCGCGAGGGAGCGAGGGAGCGCGAGTACCCGTCCGCGGTGATGGCCGAGCACCGCGGGTTCACGCGGCGGCCCGTGGCGCGGGTGAGTGGCACTGAACTATAGTACTGACCCGGTACTCCTCCCGGAGTGGGAGCGAGAGCGCGAGGGAGCGAGGGAGCGCGAGTACCCGTCCGCGGTGATGGCCGAGCACCGCGGGTTCACGCGGCGGCCCGTGGCGCGGGTGAGTGGCACTGAACTATAGTACTGACCCGGTACTCCTCCCGGAGTGGGAGCGAGAGCGCGAGGGAGCGAGGGAGCGCGAGTACCCGTCCGCGGTGATGGCCGAGCACCGCGGGTTCACGCGGCGGCCCGTGGCGCGGGTGAGTGGCACTGAACTATAGTACTGACCCGGTACTCCTCCCGGAGTGGGAGCGAGAGCGCGAGGGAGCGAGGGAGCGCGAGTACCCGTCCGCGGTGATGGCCGAGCACCGCGGGTTCACGCGGCGGCCCGTGGCGCGGGTGAGTGGCACTGAACTATAGTACTGACCCGGTACTCCTCCCGGAGTGGGAGCGAGAGCGCGAGGGAGCGAGGGAGCGCGAGTACCCGTCCGCGGTGATGGCCGAGCACCGCGGGTTCACGCGGCGGCCCGTGGCGCGGGTGAGTGGCACTGAACTATAGTACTGACCCGGTACTCCTCCCGGAGTGGGAGCGAGAGCGCGAGGGAGCGAGGGAGCGCGAGTACCCGTCCGCGGTGATGGCCGAGCACCGCGGGTTCACGCGGCGGCCCGTGGCGCGGGTGAGTGGCACTGAACTATAGTACTGACCCGGTACTCCTCCCGGAGTGGGAGCGAGAGCGCGAGGGAGCGAGGGAGCGCGAGTACCCGTCCGCGGTGATGGCCGAGCACCGCGGGTTCACGCGGCGGCCCGTGGCGCGGGTGAGTGGCACTGAACTATAGTACTGACCCGGTACTCCACCCGCGAGTGGGGCACGGGGCTCCTCTCATAATGAGAAGTATTAGGCCATAGTCCACCGCGCTGGACAAGTGCGTATTGGTAGACTTCACATACCTTTGAGATTTTTTTTATAAATCTCTCAAGCATGCAGGTTTCTTCAGGATGTTTTCCTTCACCGTTTAGCAAGTGATAATAGTGTGTAATGTGAGGATTAGGCCATAGTGCACGGGGCTAGTTCACTATGGCCTAATCCTCATTCTGAGAGGACACCCGTGCCCAGCAGTGGGACGTTAATGGGTTAATGGTCCCCTCGATAGAGAGGCCTAGTTTCTTAACCACTAGGCTATTACTGCTTTTTTCTGATGATGATATTGATGACTTATATAATGTGTTTGTCCCAGAACTCCAACCTGCTGTCAGCAGTGCTGTGTTTGGTGAAGGAGCTGGATTACCCGAGCCTCGAGGTAGCAGAAATGGCCGTCAGGTAATCCACTGCTACAGTTGAACTGTCCCATGCTAGTGTTGGGCAATATGAAATACAGGGCCGGATTTAGAGGTCTAGAGGCCTTGGGGCAACAAAGGAGTGGAGGCCCCCTGGCCCCAAATTATTTTCCGAACAAAATGATCAATTTTTTCAGTTGAATTTTTCAATAAATACTTTATTGTAAAACGCGGGTAGATTCTTCTAGTATTCATGTTTGTACAAAGTACTGTAGATAAAGATAAAACAGCGAAAAAAAATATCAAAGGAAAAGATTTATTTTACTAGCGTTTACTAGGCGGAATTAAAAAAAAAATCCAACGTCTCTATTGTGGGGTCCCCTCTTTAACTTAAATCCGACCCTGATGAAATCTAACTACTGATTACTAACTACGACTACATATAGTAATCAGTAATTATAACTACAGATTACAAAAAAGTAATCGTAAAAAGTAGTTAAACATTTTGATTACTAACTACTAATTGTAGTTGCAATCACGATTACATGATTACTTTTCTTATCGAACCCACACCTTCGGGTTTTAACTCGGGTGGCTGTACAGGCTGTACTCTTATTCCACGTTTTTTTCATTGCAAAATATAAGCGCCTAACACTGCTGTTATAAGGTAGAAATAGGTGTGTCGGTGGCGCCGCCGGAGTCGAACCACAAAGGGTTCTACCACCTTCAAAATTGTATGATTGGCCGGATATCCGGTATCCGGCTGAACTGTTATCCGTTTCTCTAATCACATTGTCTAATGATTGTATTACAGGTGTCGTATGGACGAGCTGGCCAACAGCCAGTGACCCGCCGCGGACCCTAACCTCTCACACGAGTGAGGACCACGTCACGTGACTTGCGCAAGGAACATAAGGGCTGGATGTACTGGATAAGGGTCTTTACACATTTCACACGAGTCTGATCGTGGGAAAATTTGATCCTTTGAAAAGTTATGAAAGTTTGGTCGCTGGGTGGCTTATCAACATATTCACCCACAGAAGTGTAACTTCTTTCGTAAGCTTTTCGAAGTGACAACAGTTGAAGTACCGAAATATCATCTATATTTGAAGTTATGCTTCTTTTGGTGTTTGGAGAAAATGCTGAAAATGATTTTTCCTAACTTGACACCATAAAATTGGTTAACATATTGCAGCTTTACCGTTTCACGATACTTTTTGTGCCGTGTCGAGTCGTGTTTTTTTGTACCAATCACTTTGTAATATATTTATGCTGCGAATAGTCCGCGTAAAGCTGCTAGTCCGCGTAAAGCTGCTAGTCCGCTCTGAATATAGAAATGAATCACGTCGCCATAGCAATTTCTGACTACACCTGCTCGCAACAACTTCAGAGCGAACTAGCAGTTTGGAGCCGACTATACTAACATACACGAACCAAGACAAACACTCTATCCTCACGTTTTTATTTCTAAGTTTGTTGAGGTTTGTCAAGCGCGGCATTATAATTTTTCTATTTAATATACCCGAGAAGTATGACTTCTACGCGCCTACATAAGTACAGATTTTTTTTTTTACTTGCAATAATAATTCGAATTTCATACGTGAAAATTATACTAAGTTTTAAGCCCGTTCCATATTCACGCGAGATAAACCCGATTTGTATCGGCTCCACTTTCTCGTTTCTCATACTTTTCTCGCGTTCTCGCGAGAATGTGGAGCGGGCTTTAGAAATCACTGATTTAAAGAGAGAAAACAATATAATATCTATGTATAAGAGTGAAAGAGACGACACTAACATCTCTGTACTCTTATAGTAATCACCTCATTGTAAGACTCGGTGGCGATACTGTGATTTAAGTCTACGGTCGTACGAAATTGACTAAGATCTAGATTTAAGACATAAACGTTTGCAAACGAAATTTTATAAAAAATAGCACATCTTTAGAATTACAATGTAATTGTTGAGCGCTGTGTTCTGGTTTGAAGGGGTGGGAGACATAGCTTTCCGAGACGTTCCAGTTCCCTTAGTATGAGTTTTTACGGTTTTACGAAGATTGTTTTGGTATTTGTTTACGTATTTGCCCATATATTTCCAATCAGCGCCCCTAGCGGATTGTATCTACTGATTGGAAAAAATTGGGAAATATATAAACAAAAACGTAAAAACTCAGCTTAGTTATCAGAGGTAGCGGCGCATCTGTGGCTGACCTCAGGTAGGAATATCTTATCTGGGGTTGATTACAGATGTGCATGGGCAGCAGTAGCCACTTACCATAGCAACCATTGACGTAAATACATTGTGAAAATTTAAACTGTCTACTTATAACAAGCTAAAAATGTCGAGAAATAGCGGTTTCTTATATGATGACGCCCATTTATATTTTACTTTTTTAAATTTTAGTATTTGTTATAGCGGCCACCCTTATAAATACATACTCTATAAAAATCAAGTGTCTATCTATTACGTAATAGGGTTCCGTTTTTACCCTTCAGCTACGGAACCCTACAAAACGTTTTTGTCTGGCACGAACCGTGTCTGATACGCTCAGTGTCTGTATATAAACGTGGCGTAATTCTAAAGGTGTGATGTTTCGACACAGTTCCTTATAAAAACGCATGCTATAAATATTTCATTTAAGGTTTGTAAATTAAGATTTTACAATTGCTTTAAAATTTATGAAACATATTTTTTTTTATAAAATTTCGCTTGCGATGTGTCGAAGGACATAACTGTGTGTGCACTTCCAATGCAATGGTTTATCCCAGCTGTGGGGTTTTAGAGGGTATCATAGATAAGTATAGATATATCACCGCCTTGTAATTGAAGGAAGCCATTAAATGGCTTAAACGGCTGACAATTGTGTCAGCCATTTAATGGCTGTCACGGTGTAATTTACGCGGAACAATGCCAACATGTGCAGTTAAGTGGCGCAAAGACATGAAATAGAAGAAAAAGTGCGGAGAAATATCGTTTTATTCGAAAATTATCTAAAAACTAATTTTTTCAATATTTTCCAAACACGAAAATAGATGACGTGACATTTTCAATTGTGAAAACTGGGTACATTTTTAGGAGTGAGTAATCTTTACTTATCTATGGGCATAATGTATACGTCACTATTGCGAGTGAGGCATGACGTCATTCAAGACAACATGCCCTACTGCAGTGTTTTAATACTTTTTTGTTGACAATATACTTAATCTTAAACTTTATATTCAAAGTAGGTCATTTTTTGGATTCCCTCCAATATTTTTATTAACAAAAATATTTTTTTTTATTATTTAATATTGTTAATGCCTTTGTCAAATTACGAATTGAGGTAGCCAAAATTCGCAAAAAATGATTATTATCTGATGCTATTTAATGAATTGCTATATTTTTTTGATTGTAAAAAAATATCGGATTTATATTTTGAGATCGTTATATTAAAGATTTATTTTAAATGTGTCGCTAAATTTATTCAAATTTTTATGTTTTTTTGTAAGATTACTTTATTACAATGAAATGCAATTTACATGTGCAATAGTTACTTATAAATAAATATAATTGTATTTTATAATTACAATTTACAAAGTTTTTTTTGTAATTTCTATGGTTTTCTCAGTAACTTCACCTGTTTTGTTGTCTCTTGGAAGTGCACTGAACAGAAAACTCACTGAATAATGCAATTAATTAATGATAAATCACTAGTGTAACATTAGTTAGTTAGTAATATTAATGAAATAATAAAATTAACTTGCCGTAACTATATGTGTCTTTATTTTATTAATCCTGAATGATTTTACAACATATGAGATTTTTAATATCAATATAGATCTATTGTATAGATTTATCTTCAATTAGTAGTGTCGGCGGCTTCGATCACGTTTTAATAAAAAATAATGTGACATACATAGAACTGAAAATTTGTACGTTCATTCCAATTACCAATTGGTCGTACTAACTCAGAAACCTTCGTGGGCTCATGCGCAACAACTTAACTAAAGATCATCACATGATCAAATGCATAGTTTACGATTTTATAAAGGACTAGCTAACCCGGCAAACTTTGTACCGCCTCAAAATCCATTTATCAAATATATTTCATATAAAATATAGCCTATGTTACTCGTGGATAATGTAGCTTTCGAATGATGAAAGAATTTTTAAAATCGGTTCAGTAGTTTTTGAGCCTATTCATTACAAACAAACAAACAAAGTTTTCCTCTTTATAATATTAGTGTAGACATACAGACAAACATTCATTTAATATAATATGCAGATGAAATATCATTGTGGAATAAGAACAATAATTGGCCAAGTGCGAGTCGAAGACATGCTCATAGAGAGTTCCGTACCACCATATTTTTGTTTCTCTTTTATTTGTAGTATTTTTGTTATAAGAGTGGCCATAGAAGTAAATGCTCTGTGAAAATTCGAACTGTCTGCCTATTATATTATAATTCAATGGATAAAACGAAAAAAGTCGAAAAATAGTGGTTTCTTGTATGGCGACTCCCTTGTTTTTTCTGTTCCATGACTCCCATTTACTTGCTCGTAGCCAACCGTAAGTAGAAATCTAATACTATCTGGGGTTTATTACAGATGTCCATATGCAGTAGCCACTTACCGTCAGGTGCACTGCCTGCGTGCATCAGGTGCACTGCACCTACGCACATGCACGAAGGTGGTAGAACTCTGTGGTTCGACTCCGGCGGCACCACCGCCACACCTATTTTTACGTAATAACAGCAGTGTTAGGCGCTGCTGTGTTCCGGTTTGAAGGGTGTGGTAAGGGAGACAGACTTTTCCGAGGCGTTCCAGCTTAGTCCTCAGAAGTAGCGGCGCATCTGTGGCCGACCTCAGGTAGGAATATCAAATCCTATCTGGGGTTGATTACAGATGTCCAGGACGGCAGTAGCCACTTACCATCAGGTGAACTGCATGCTCGTCTGCTACTCCGTATATTATAAAAAATAATGTATCTATGAATATCATAGATGTCGGATAAGGGTGCCTCTAGACCTTCAATAACATTGTTCAATACTTTTTAATGTGCAATATGATTGAAAGGCGCTTTGACTCCAAACGAGTAATTATATTGCACAATAATACGAACTGCACAATGTTATCGTGTTCAGTCGGAGAATAGTATTGATTGAAAATAGTTATCTCCATAACGAAACACGACATACGGCCACTTCACAAGGTGTTTTGTGAAGTGGTGGTAGATGTATTGACATTCAAAAACTGCTCTATAAAGTAACTTGTTTTTTTACGTGGAGCAATAACATTTAATATCTGATAATTTATTGGATAATAATAAGGTTATATACAATATTTGAAACAATAAAATTAAATACTAATTAAACAAAAAAATAAACAAATTATATACTAATAGAAACTTATTTACAAAATGTACATATATACAAAAACGAAATACAAAAATATAAAAACATAAAAACTACCATAAAAAATGATCGCCATCGCTGTCCTTGGGCAAGGTACCCAAGATGCTGGCAGCATTTCCTCTTTGAATTGCTATAGCAATTCGTTGAGCGAAATGCGTGCCAGCTCCTGGATCTCCAGAGACGTCGACCAATCGTGTTGACAGTTGTTTATACAACTGCCAAGCATCCGGGCCCCATGGACCTAAAGTTTCAACACCAAACGCCACAAATATGTAGTTATTACACAAACTAACATATTTATGACGCTTGGCGTTTTCAGCAGCAGTAGCCGCCGCCCCCGCGCCAGATGATGATGCCTGGAGGTGAGAAGGAGCCAGTGTGTCGACACACGTAGCGTCCCACACCAACATCCTTCCCCCCTTCCAGGGTATTAACGTCATACCATCAGGCCGCTTGCCATCGTCACGTGCGAGACCATTCGGCTCTAAACAAGCCGGCACATTGACGGTGACAAAAGCCCGACGAATGACGTCATTGATGGTGGCGTGGCGCGATAAGCGACCAGCACTGCGCTGACAAGAAAGTCCATGGTGTCCAAATACATCGACGTCTGCACCGCAATGACAGCGATGGTGCTCAACTGTCTTTACACCCAGACGCAAACGAGTACAAACTGATAGAGTTAGATTGTCTAAAAGTGTACCTATATTTCCCGAAGGATATGCCTGTAGCCAAAACCCCGACTCCCGCTCTGCTACTGCAAGGAGACGAGCCCTCTCTGCAATATCATGTGCAGAATCAAGAAGCTGATGTCGCACAAGTATGCAGACACAAATGCACAAGTTGGGTTCGTCCCAAAATTTTTGTAAATTTAATTGTACCGGAAATTTTAGATTTGGTCCAGCCTGTAACCAAGCATCTTTAGCTTCATCCATAAAAGTAATCTGAGGTTCCTCAAAAATTTTAGACAATATATCCGAAGTTAAATTTTGTGTTTTATGGACTGAAGATAAAAATGCTGGTAGCGCAACACTAGAAATTTTACGTATACCCAAGCCTCCATGCCTAACGGGTAATGAAGCCTGGGTCCAAGCGCGTTCATTCATATGACAATTTAGAACAGACGAAAGAGTTTTCATGATGATGTCATCCAATTTTAAACAAAGTTCATTAAATTTCCAAAGGGGTGTACTTCTCAAAAGATATGTAAATTTAGGGACAAATAAACAAAATCGAATAATGAAAAGAGCCATGTGTGAATTAATTTTAAGTAAACGATCTGAAGTTTCATTAAAATTATGAATATTGTTTTCGATAAAAGATGGAATTGATTCTGGGAATATCGGTGAGCCCAGGAGGTGTAAAGAATGTTTATCTGAAATTTTGATATTAGGAGCCAAAGTTTTAAATCGTTCAATAATACTATTTTTTTCATTTACATTTTTGGAATTTGAAACAAAAAGTTCACATTTTGAAAAATTTACTTCAAGACCAATATTGCTAAATTTATCCATAATTTCCTGAAAATCTGTAAAAACTGTTTCTGTGTCACCTCCTAGAGAGCCGTCATCCAAATACCACACGTTAAATTTTGAATTTAAATTTCATACAATGGGATGAATAGCCAAACTGAAAATTGCTGGACCAAGTGGATCACCTTGCTGGCAAACTACAGATGAATTTAATAAATGATGTTTGTATACTAACTTTGACGGAGTACCATAACACTGCCAAAGAAAAGGATAAATAGATGGAGTAACTTGTTTTACTTGATCCAGCAAGGTGATCCTGTCAACCGAATTAAAAGCATTTTTTATATCCAACTTCAAAAACACGTCTCCTCTCTCTTTCATTAATAAAGTTCTAGCTGCGTGGACTGCAGCCTCACATCCACCCTGGCTTCCAAAACCTAACTGGACAGAGGATAACTTTTCAGATATATCAGGTTTAATAACATTGCAGCATATTTTGGAAGCCAGGCGACGCAAGGTGCAACCCACAGCTATTGGTCTGATACCACCGTCCTTTTTTTTTAATGCACATATATTTGCGCCATAAAGAATGTGGGTTACATCGGAGGTAACCTTACCAGCTAACATTATGTTTATTAGCTGCGTTATACTATTTAACAGTAACTGACCTGCATCTCCAACATGACCGCCTACAAGATCTTTTAGATGTTGTGGTGTTAAGCCATCAAGGCCACCTGCGGAACCATTTTTGAAACACATTACAGCAGCTAATACCTGTTTTGGTGTAATTTGTAGTGGATCATCTTCAATATTAAGAAATTCAGGGGAGCCGTGAATTGAAGCTGGTGGATTTTTTTCCAAAAGGGCCGAAAGAGTAGCAGGGGAATCGGGAGCAATAACATCATTAGAAAAAATGATAGTTGCAGCTCCTTTTAAATCTCCATCAGTTACTTTTTGTTCAACTTTTTTAAAAATATTACTGTTCTTGTGGGAAGTTTTGGATTTAATTACGATGTCATTGTATTTTATTAAACTGGTGCAATTAGTTTTTATTATTTGTGTGAGTGAACTGCGACT
The DNA here is from genome assembly GCA_014595695.2 of Epargyreus clarus clarus. Classification (NCBI taxonomy): domain Eukaryota; kingdom Metazoa; phylum Arthropoda; class Insecta; order Lepidoptera; family Hesperiidae; genus Epargyreus; species Epargyreus clarus. The sequence goes on from JACTTY020000116.1 coordinate 1,031,154, forward strand.
ATCCTTTTTTGCATGTAAAACAACATATGGAAATGTCAATAAATGTTCCCAGCTTTGTAAGTCGTTTTTATTTACTACATCTTTTATTATTGTATTAAGGGTGGTTGCAACAGTGACTCGTGAACCCCTAGGAATGCGCTTAACCACTGGTATTGAACCTTTGAGGCGCCCGAGAGTTTTAACGAAATCACTGGAAGCTTCAGTCTGTGTGATTTCTGTGGATTCGACGTGTTCGACATTTTTATGAGCTTTCCCAAAATGTACCCTTAAGCCCCGATTACCTTTGAAGTAGCGTGGCTGAGAACATAACTGACATTTCAATAAGTTTCCACATTGTGAGTTATTAGATTGGCTACAGGTGTTTGCGTCTGACGAAGACGAAATAGAAATATTTTGCATATAAAAAAGACTTAATTATAATATACAAAAAACAATAAATATATGTAAAATAGCACCTTTTAAATTAATTCATACTAAATTAAATCATATTTATAACTAAAATAAATTATTTATCTGACAAAACTTCAACAACAAAGTTGCTTAGTAACGATTACATAATATTACAACTGATTGGCAGGATGACGGAGAAGCGTAGCTATTGGTTTTCAAGATGTATTTTATACTTTGTTGATTGGCTAGTTAACAGACAAGAATCTCTGCTATTGGTTTCCAAGAAGCATTGTTGCTTGGTAACAAGTGGCGTCCAAAGGCGTCCTTAGCTACGTTTTGACAGGTTGCTTTGTTATTAATATTTTTACAATTTTATTTTTCACTAGACCCGAGCACGTCCTGATTCTACCCACAACTGTGTGGATGACTCACTGGTTGTTAAAATGAATGAAGACCTTTTTAGGGCTTAAAACACGATAAAACACATTAAATTATTTTAATCAATGTAGACTTGACAACACAGTACAACGGCCCATGTTCCATATCAAACTTGTTGATTTGAGCAATACTGATCCTACACGATGCAATAAAAATATGCTGCAATAAAAATTAAACTCGCTCAAAGTTTCGGTCAATTTTTGCGCAATTTTCAATATTAACCATAAACTACTATTGCACAATTTGCAATATTGCACAATATAATTGACCGTTTAGGCGGCCTCTAACGAAAAGTGCTTGATTTATAACATCTATGCCTGACGTTGACAGCAGACGTCCCCGCGGTGACAGCCGCCATGTTCGCCGCCGGCATGGTCCCTCCTGAGGTCAGTTACCATCTTACCATGCGGACACTAAACCTATAAGTAAGTGTTACATTACCTGGTCTAAACAGTATCGACTACAGTGTAAGAGTTTTTCGACGTTGAAATGACTCGGAGGTAGTCCGCGCCAAACTTCTAGTCCGCTCTGAAGTTGTTGCCCGCGGGTGTAATCAGAGAGCCAATGCGGTCGAACACAACTACAAGCATATACTCCGTAACAACGTAAGGGCACACTAACTGCGCGATGTGCCTACGGGCGAAAGCAGCGGGAGGTGCTCGCTAATATCGACAATTTTGCTATTGCGACACGACTCGTTTCAGATTCAAATTCAGAGCAGACTAGAAGTTTGGCGCGGACTATACTAGGCCACATCTATTTAAATCAGAATCGGTTCTTGTTAAGTGGAGGTTGTGGATCGGCCTAACTTATATCTGAGGCGATCAACTCAGTGCTTAGAACAGCCTCTGTATACGTTCACGTAGAACCAGATCTATATTGAGTTAGCTACAGATGACCATGGCCGTGACTACTAACTGTCAAATGAACTACATGCTCGTTTTCTAGTTAAATTCTATATAAATATACGTAGTGGTGTTATCATGGTTTGCCTCAATGTCAAGTCGATGGTCATTCATGTTACCCACTACGCTATGTTTTTAAAGCTCTGTTAATTGTCCGCTTATTCCAAAGCATGATAAAGTACTCAGATTTATTATATCCAGTTAATATATACAACAATATAGCAGAACTGTATTCTGATAACAATTTTTAAATATACACTATATAGTCGACAGATGCACTATCTTACATCCACCATCAAGTTATTAAAAAGCGAATTTAACACGAATTACTGTAAGACATGGCGAATCTAGATCATGTACGTAGTATTCATCTCATTTTAGTACGAAAAAATCACACGCTTATGTTAAAAAATCTGATAATGCGTTCATTACACAACATACAAATATAAATACAAAAATCTTTATTTGTACACGTAGCGCCATCTTTCGTTGAGTAGCGGAATGTTTCTTTTCTATTACACAATTTGGTAAATCCAAATTTTGCATAATATAAGATCCTTATCTAGAGAAAGGTTTAAATATTAACATTAATCCGATTTTTCTATAACAATAGCAACTTGTACGTCGACCTACGTGGCGGAGTGGTCACTATACCGGTTTGACGCGCAACGGGTCTCTGGTTCGATCCCCGGCCAATTTCTGGGTCTGGGTGTTTGTGTCTTTGTCTCTGTGTGTGTCCAATTGTCCATGGCACCCACGATACAGGGAATTCTAGTGTGGGGCTTTGAGTGTAGAACGCGTTTTTTTTGTATACGCAAGAACTGATGAAGTTTAATAAACCTGTTTAGCACGGTTAATACGTGTAGCGCCATCTGTTGCCGAGTAGCGGGAGATCGCGGCATGTCGGCCTCGTCGGCCAGCTCGCCGCGGCGCCGCGTCGCCGACATCATCGACCTCGACCGCTACATGCGCTCCGCCGTCAAACCCTCGCGGGACTACCGGTATGTGTTCTCTCTAATAACTAACTAAAAATCTCTAAAATTAAGAATATTGACGAATTTAATATCGGTTTAACTTTGTTATTTTGGTCAGTTTATTTTGTGTTAATACCGAATAATTTAGATACCTACGTAAACTTGCCCGATTTAGAAAAAAATACATATTTACATATTTTATTGTAGCTAACGACCACTAGCTACCGTAACTAGATTATTCGTACATAATATACTGTACACGTATTACGTATGTACGTGTTTATGTGTACGTATTTGATGTACTACCCACCGTTTGTATAATAAGATGTATTGTAGTACCCGCCATTGTTACGATAAATGTGAGATTGCAACACGCCGGTCGATTTGGGTTAGTCCTACTTCGATAGCGACGCGAGGCGGACGTGCTGCACAAATTGCAAACTGATTGTTTCTTTAATTTTCAACCTCTGTATACGTGGTAACGCTTCTGTTTTCGTTAAATAATTCTTATTTTTAATCCTAGTTTCGTGAATTGTTAGAGTTGAGAGGAACACGCAAAATGTAAATTTTAATTATTATTCAGAATCGATTAGTTTTCCACAGCGAGCATTTCGTAGTGGACGCGGGCGGGGTGGACCGCGCGCCGCGCTACTCCAGCGGCTGCAGCGACAGCAGCGCCCCGCCGCCCGCCCTCACCCCCGCGCCCGCCCACCGCACCGCACCCTCCGCGCATAACAAGAGATTCTCGCATGACAGTGGCTTGTCGGACGGAAGCTACGTCAGGCGGAGGCAGAAATCACACAGGTTTCTTTACTATACGATATACACATAATTGTCTAGATGGTCTCTGTCACACATGGACTACAGATGTCCTTAGTGGATATCTGTAGTTAACTAATTTCGTATAGAGCGGAGGTTCTAAAGCGATGTCAGGCCTCATGTGTAAGTCAACCAGCACCTAAACCTTCCACCAACACGTAAGAATTTGCTGATTTGGCGGCAGTTGAAAATTCTGAATCACCACCTTTCGGAGGGTGTATACTGTATATCTCATTTTTTTATTAGTTGATAGGCATGCGCTTGCTGTCAACTATCTTTATATACCTACCTACCGAAATATGTTAAGTTAAATTTTAAACAATTGAAAAACCTGAGCCAATTATGTATCGTCCGCCTTTAGAGTAGTCCTATCTTTATATATATATTTCTTATGTGCGTGTGTATGTCACTGAACTCCTCCTAAACGACTGGACTGATTTTGATGAAATTTGTTGTGTGTGTTCAAGGGGACTTGAGAATGGTTTAGATTCACAATTTAGTCCGTGGGAAAAGGTTTTTTAATTAATTTTTAATTCGTAAGTATCTTGATGATCTTTAGCAAAGTTGTCGTCCAAGAGCCCACGAGTGTTTGGGAATTGGTAAGACCAATTTTCAACAAATGGCACCACTGTCATTCCAATGTAGGTACAAATTATTCGTTTTATGTATGTCATATTATTTCTTTAAAACGCGGGCGAAGCCGCGGGCACCACTAGTTTTTAATAAATTTACAAAGTGTAAAATTTCCATAATCAATAAGTTACACATTTCAATGCGATGCTATGTTATGGAAGCTCAAAGGTACTTGGAATAAAATCATTCGTTTAAATCTTGCCGTTAATATTTTAGACGCAAACCCGACCTGTCGAAGCAATGCGACCAGCCGCTACCACCGTATTCGTCGTCGTCCGTCCGGGAGTTCAGGGTGGCCTGCGAGAAGGCGTTACGGGAGCAACAGGAGCAGATAGCGCGCGTGGCGGAGCTCTGCGAGCGGCTGGCGCAGCCGGCGCCGGGCGGGGACCGGGACGCCGCCCAGAGAGCCCGTGTAGAGAAGACAGGACGTAGGTCGCGCACTGGACAGAAAGAGAAAGCAGGAGACAGTTCAGATACGAGTGACCTTTCCTCCAGCAGCAGTTCACAAGTTCGGCGTAAGGATAAAAGGCGGGTTGGTTTAAGTTTCAATTGATAGTTTGCTTGATTTTGTGATTTTTTTACATAATATTGGATTAGCAATCTAGCAATTTGATGCTAAGTGGCTAATGCAGCTCATGGACATCTATAATCAACGATAGGAGCCCTGCCTGACGTTTGTCACACATGCTTTTCTGACCCCTGAGGATTAATATGGAACTCCTCTGAGAAGTTTGTCATCCTTATCACACCCTTAAAAGCGCCACATTGTTATAGGTGAGCAGACAAAAATAGTTTTGACGGTGATGACTGTGGAACAACGAGGGGTTCTACCACCTTTAAATTCTATCTGTTCTAGTCGGAGTCCTGTAAGACGTACAAGATAATCATGTCGAAGCTAGACGAGCTGAACCGGCTGTTCGCGGCGCGGAGGGCCACCTCCCCTGCCCCCGCCCGTTGCCCCTCTCCCTGCCCCTCCCCTCCCCGCAGGGCTGTCTCCTCGCGCTCTGTATCTGTGTGTGACAAGGTGGTAGCCACTGAACCACTCAACAGAAATGTGAATAGAGCAGTCACTCCAACTGTACAGGTGAGACCTTTGGAAGTAAACATTTGACAAAGTAAAGTCGATCAATTTGCTGGCCAAATGCCAGCGCGGTTGACTATGCCCTAAACTTCTCTTATTGTGAGAGTAGACTCATGCCCAGCAGCGGGACAGTAATTGGTTTCAAAAGAAACATGAACATGAACATCGCATGTGTGATGCTTTTGTAACCGCGGCGGATACAAATAAATAGAAAAGAAACTTCTGGTAAAGCATGTTTCAAATCTTCCAAGTCCAATTGTGATCGGTAACTTTAGAGTTATCTGTCACTCACTCTGCTGGGACAGGCGATATATTTCTTCTTACTAACCTGGGAACCTTTCACACCGAGGTAATTTTACCTTACTTTTATGGTTTCTGTTTCCAGACAGTGCTGACTCCGCGCGACCATCACTGCAGCGAGTACGCGGCGTCGGTGGACGGTCGTAGGTAGTGTACTTTAGCTAGGGCACTCACAGGTAGAAGAACCCTCTTGTCCCTGTAGTTCCGGGACCAGAATAGGGTTACGGTATCCCCTGCCTATCGCAAGAGGCGACTAAAAGGGGGCTTCAGGGGTTGTGGGCGGCAAGAGTGGAGTTAGATGGTTTGGCGAGTTTTATACTCACCAGGGTAGAGCCCGACGGGGCAACATGCTTAGAGGACTCCGGTTGCGTTCCTTTGGAGATCCCGGAGTCCTCAAGTCCGAAATTGCCTGTCAATTTTATTTAATAATTCCCTGTTGGTGTGGTAAGAGAGACATACTTTTTCGAGGCGCTACAGCATAGCCCTCAGAGGTAGCGGCGCATCTGTGGCCGACCTCAGATAGGAATATCTAATCCTATCTTTGGTTGATTGCATATGTCCATGGGCAGCAGTAGCCACTTACTATCAGATGGACTGCAGGCTCGTCTGCTACTCCTATATTATAAAAAAAGGTGCAGAATAGCAATTATTATATTAATAATGTCTTCGTCAGTGTCGTTAGAGGCCAGCGGTCGGTCAGCTCGAAGGAGCGAGCGCGGAGCCCGCTGCCTCACAATTACGATTTGGACAATCCTATTCACGTGAGTAACTTTACATGTGTAGTACAAGAGAATTTATGCCGAAAAATAGGTTTCGACACTTTCGACTCAAGAAATTTTGTCTCTGTGGCGACGTTCCACTACCCGTCTAGAGATGGCGATACACGTTTATGAATAACGATATCGAAGTATTCTCAACATTTTGCGCGTTCCGTTTGTGTACGAAACACTAAAAAATGTAATATTGACAGTTCTACGAGCAAGCCAAGCGCTTGCAAGCGCTCCACGCCAGCCCGCAGCGCTCGCCCGCGCGCCGCAGCGAGCCCGCGACACACGACAGGTACTGCATTATTATCTTTACCCTACCATAAATTACGTGACATTTTTTAATTTTGAAAGTGATGTTTAATCAAATAAACTGATTTGAATTTGAATTTTAATTTATGTAAATAAGTGCCATCTCTGTGCGTTTTATGACGTTGCAGTTACAAACAAGGTAGCTACTCGATAAAAGATGGCGCTGTTTTATTATGATTTTTAATCTTAGAATTTAATGATTATTTAGAAGATCGAAGAACGCACCACTTGATGGTATGTAGCCATTTTCATCCATAATCATCTGTAATCAATTCCATATATAACAGGGGTTCTCCTGAAGCCAATTAAAAGTGGTGCGACTGCTTTTAGTATTGCAGTTATGATGAATAATTGAATACTATCTTATCTATATTTCTCTAGTTGCGAGGATCATGCGGTGCATTCGAAATATGTGCAGTATGCGGGGTATGAACAGCATGCGCCATATACACAGAGAGAGAGCTCTGTGCAGCACGAGAGCCATGCGCAGCCCGAGAGCTATGTGCAGCACGAGAGCCATGTGCAGCCCGAGAGCTATGTGCAGCACGAGAGCTATGCGGAACGCGAGAGCCATGCGAAGTGCGACAGCCATGCGGAGCGCGTGAGTGTGTGCGCGGCGTGTCGCGGCTACTGGCGCGCGCTGTGCCGCCACCTGCCGGCGCTGCTCCGGACTAGACTCTTCTAGTATTAGCGTTGTTTATTTACTACGAAATAAATTATGTTTGAGTTTTGCGGCGTTTTTCTTTTTACGAGATGTTATTTAACTTGATCTAACTTAATTTAATTTACTTTGTTGTACACTAACACAGATTTAAGAAAATATGTACTAACCAAATCTATGGTCTGTAAAAAAAATAGGTCTGAAATAAAGAAAATTATTATTGTATTATTAACCGATTGATTGAAAATTTCTATACAAGTTTGGTTGTTAATGCATGATTGGTAATCGAATTAAACACTGTTTAGTTCGACTCCAGTGGCACCACAGCCACACCTAAGTCAGCCTAATAACAGCAGCGTTAAGCGTTAAGGTAGGAACCTTAATCTTTCTAGGCGTTGATCAAAGATATTAACGGGCGGCAGAAGCCGGATACCATCAGGTGGAATTCCGTGGAATGCATGCTCGTCTGCTACTTCTATATTATAGAAGAGTTTTACATAAGCGTTAGGCAGGGGGCCTATGCAACATTCCGCCATGGGCCTCATTCTACAATTTCGCCCCGGGTCGCCGACGAGTGCAGTCCGCCACAGGGAATTTCACGATAATTCATACCAATTGACAGAAAAGAGATAATTACTGGCTACGACACTTCTTTTTTAAAAGGTGACTGACCTGACAGATGTAGAACAAAAGAAAATTTCCGACATCCGACATGTTGCTATCAAAATTAACTGTGAAAATAATATAAAAAACATCATGTAGTGAAGGGCAGGGCGCACCTAACAGCAAATATGAAGAAATCTGATATCGCCGCGTGGTGGCTTCTCTTTCTACTCATTCAGGTAAGCAGTCCGTAGTCTTCTGTGGCTGAGTTTAAGGCTCTTATTGACTGACGGGTTCTGTTCTTAGTAATCCACTGTAATATCTTTGTTATCAAGACAGTTTCCTTCAAGGATTTTAATATCGAACTTGATTATATCTATTACTATTGTGTGTCTCAATTAATACTTGTAATTTGGCATCTAATGAAGTGACACTACGATCTGAATAATGGATTACAAACCTTAACATTTGAGTTTTAATAAGGAGTAGTTTTTACCCTTTTTGTATATATTTAAAGTGAATATCTAAACCATTTACATCAGGTTGCCAGCGCTTTTGCTTGCAAAAGAAAATCATCGTGTCGCCCTCCTCGCTGCCCGGGCGGCTGCAAACCCAAATACTGGTGAATTAGTGAAGCAGTTTAAAACGAAACTATTGGAAACAGAACATATTTTACTTCTACCAATGAAAAGTATGGTGAGTTCATGAGTTGGTATTAAGTACGCGCCTGATAATATTAAATAGCACAAAATAATAAAATTTACTATGTCTTTATTCATTTTTGACATTTACACACTTAAATGTTTTAACTAAAATAAATTAAAGTAATATAAAAAAATAATAAGTAATAATATAACTTTATTTTAAATTAAATATAAAAAGCTACATCTAAATTGCTGTCCCTGGGATGAGTTCCCAGAATGCTGGCAACATTCCCTCGTTGGATAGCGAGGCTAATTCGCTGTCCGAGGTATGTGCCAGCTCTCTGGTCATTCGTTGACTCTATCAACCGTTTGGACAGATGCTTAAAAAATAATCTAGCATTGGAACCCCACGGCCCCAATGTTTCAACACCAAATGGCAGAAATATGTAGTCTTTAATAAGATCTGCATATTTCTGCAACTTGCGAATTTCAGCGTCGGTCGCCACGACACCGGCTGCCCTGGAAGATATGTGAATATGAGAAGGTGCCAGTGTGTCCACGCAAGTAGCGTCCCACACAAGACACCTTCCATTCTTCCAGGGAATAAGGGTTAAACCATCAGGCTTCTTGCCATCACTACGTACTAAACCATTCGGCTCTAATAGAGCCGGTACGTTAGCAGTGACAAGAGCCCTCCGGATAACGTCATTTAAAGCCGCGTGGCGTGATAGACGACCGGCGCTGCGTTGACAAGACAGGCCGTGGAGGCCCAAACGGTCGACTTGAGCTCCACAAGGGCAACAATGTGGATGATTTAAAAAAGTACCTAGTCGAAGGCCCACTGCTGTAGAAAAGAAGTATTGTCCAAAAGCGTTCCTAAATTAGCAGAGGGAAGTGCTTGCAACCAATATCCCGATTCTCGAACAGAAACTGCAAGGAGACGAGCTCGCTCGACTGGATTTTGACTTTTATTTAAAAGCTCAGAATGAACATGTTTACAGAGTGGCTCGTCCCATTGCCTTTGAGAACTTAAGGATTCCGGAAGTGATTCGCCAGAACAAACTGCTAACCAAGATTCCTTGGCTTCTGCACAGTAAGATATTTCCGAAAGACCTAAAGAGGAAAGAGTTAGTTTCTGAAATAATAATTTTGTACTGTGTGCAGAAGACAAAAAAGCTGGCAATGCAATAGAAGAAATTTTCCTAATACCAAGACCCCCATACCGAATTGGCAAAGAAGCTTGGCACCAGGAATTTTCATTTAAAGAGCAATTTAGAATTTTAACTAAACTAAATTTACTTGATAATGTTTTTGCTAATTAAATTAAAAGTAAATAGTGTTTCTTAAATCATTTGCCTAAACTGAAAATATGATACTTGTATTAATGATTTTATTAAAAATTATGCTTCATTGGTCTAGTGATCACGAATTTACCTTAGTGTGATTTTATCTTTAATCTAACATTTTAGGAATCACAAAAGTCCTACGACTTTCTAGTAGGTAGTTTTTATTCATTTTATCTTGGTTTTTTATATATATTTTTTATATTGGAGTACTAAACGATCATATAGTCTACCCTATGGTAAGTGTAAATTTCTGCTCTAATACATTGGACACCTATAATCATTCCCATTAGCGTAGCGTTGGAATCCGGTCTGATGTCGGCTTCAGATATGATGTGAATTACCTCCAAGGACCAATTTGAAATGGCCAGAAAGTATAGACACAGGGGAGAGCCTTTGCCACTCCCCCGAAACCGTAACAACAGTACTAAAGGGCAAATAGGTGTGACGGTAGTGCTAAAGTACAAATAGTTCTACCACATATAAATTTTTAACATCATTTAGCGTGATTACACCTTTCAATGAGGAACTCAGCAGCGCTCAACACTGTTGTTATGAAGATATAGGTATGGCGGAGGTGTCTCCGGAGTCGAACCACAAAGGGTTCCACCACCTCCAAAACTGAGCTCTTTTTTTGAATAATATAGGAGTAGCACACGAGAATGCAGTCCACTTGATGGTAAGTGGCTACTGCCGTCCATAGACATCTGTAATTAACCCCAGATAGGATTAGATATCCTACTTAAGGCCGGCCACAGATGCGCCGCTACCCCTGAGGACTAACCTGGAACGCCTCGGAAAAGTATGTCTCCCTTACCACACCCTTCAAACCAGAACACAGCAGCGTTTAACACTACTGTTATGAGGCAGTCTAACCACAAAGGGTGCTACCATCTTCAAGTCATGTAATAAAATTTGTGTTTCTGGAGATCAGCTGAGGTGGATGGTGTGGTGGGTGTGTGTGTTGGCGTGGCTGGCGGTGGCGCGGGGTTGCAAGAAGCGCACCATCTGCCGCCCGCCGCCCGGCGGCAAGGCCGGCTGCGGCGGCCGCTGACCCCGTAACACGACGTGAGGTAAACTTAGGCACAGTATAAGGATCTATACAGTATTGTAACTCGGCCCTGTTCTTAAATTATATACCTACAGGGCCGCCGGGCGAGAGCTCGCCTTAGGGCTGCGCGCCTACTGAAGATAGAATACTGTATAGATAACTATACTGTGACTTAGGCTTCCAACCATTAGGGAGCATTAATTACGTGAGACGTTTTACCGATGCCAATCCCTCTCCCCTCTTGGTGAGATTTGGCTCAACCCCCCATCCCCTAATCCCACTGAATATTTTACAATGTGTTTCTGGTGTAAATGCAATAGATTGATTATAAAAATTAAAAAAATAATAACTTGCTTAATATATTATTTAATAATATTCTAGATTTGGACACAATTTAATGAATAAATATGCTTTATTCAATTTTACATTAATTTCTCGCAATTTTACTGTTTTTTGTGGAATAAAAATTACGTGATATTTGCAGAGACCTCCCCTCTCTCAAAGTAAGAATATATGAGACTTGGCTTGATAAACTTCCCCCTTCCCTCCTAAATGCCTCAGGTAATTAATAGACGCCCCCTTGCGATAATGATCATCACCAAATTTATTATGGCAGCCATAGAAGTACATGCACAGTGAAAATTTAAACTGTGCTAATTAAATTTTCGGTGCAATAGTTCATATTAAGATAGCCAAAAAATACCGGTTTCTAGTATGGGAACGCCCATTTATTTTTGATTTGTTGTTATAGTGGCCATTGGAATAACACCCTTTAAAAATACAAAGTTGGAATGCCTCACATCACTATTTCTCCCTTCCCAAACCAGAACACGACACCACAAAACCGTATTTTTAAAAGGCAAAAGTAGGTACAGTGGTGGTATTTCTAAAGTTTGACCATGAAGGGTTCTACCACCTATCACTTCTGACTTTGGTTATAATATAGGAGTAGCAGACGTGCATGCAGTCCACCTGATGGTAAGCTACTGCCGCACATGGACATCTGTAATGACCCCAGGTAGGTTTAGATATTCCTACCCGAGGTCGACCACGGATGCGCCGCTACCCCTGAGAACTAAGCTGGAACGTCTCCCTTACCATACCCGTCAAACAGAACACAGCAGTTCTTAACACTGCTATTATGAGGCAGAAATAGGTGTGACGGTGGTGCCGCCGGAGTCGAACTGCAAAGGGTTCTACCACCTTTAAAAGCAACTAGCTAGCACTATTCAGCAATTCTCTTCATGAAAATATTTTGAAACTTCACATTAACTAATCTATTTTTTTTCCAGTTCCATGATCAATTGAAGACTAACATATGAAGCTCGAAATAATGAATTTATGTACACATTTTGTAAATAAATTTTACTTTTATGACAGAAAATATTGTAAAACTCTTTAAATAAAACAAACTGTAATTTTAGATTTTTTTATTATTTTTTTCTTAAAAATAGGGCATCCTTAAAAACTACTTTAGTAGTTCCTGTAACAAAAGAAAAAATAAATATTAATATTATTTTTGATATCCCTAATATTAAAATTAAAACTAGTGTATGTGATCCCTAAAATCTAGAAAGATCTTATGAACTTGTATAAAATAATAGTTTCAAATCTAAAAACCACACTAAAATCTCAAGAGAAAAATCGTTAATCCTGATTCCTGATGATTCTGATGAGATGAAGGGGATAAAATTATTTAAATAGTGTATTGTCTTGATAATTGTTCAAAATTTTAAATTAATTGGATCGTTCATACATACAGATCAAGCTAATAAAAGCGTGGTAAAAAACAAGCATCACAACTTAGTTCTTTACCATAAAATTATGTGAGATCCGTGTAATACCAAGTCTGTTAATTTATTCAATCCCTACTTAAGGCACCATCTGTCTTAAATTATTTCGTAATTAGCTAACCTAACAACATCTTATGAGACCATATGAATATTAAAAATCTTCAGTCTCGGAAAACTATGTCTTCCTTACTGCCGCCATGGACATCTATAATCAACCCCTGATCTAATATCCCTGAGACTGGCCACAGATGCGCCACTACTGAGAACTAAGTTATCCCTCAGATGCTGAACTAAGTGTTTTCCTGACTATATTTGTAGTCGAAACTACTATGTGAACTAGTTTTATAACCTTCTTTTAAGTGTCATAGTGTATTGTATTTTTCCTAAATAAAATTAAAATTAAAAATTACACACTTCAAATTCAAACAGCCTAACACCGCTATAGGCAGAAATAGGAGAATAAGAGAATAGTGCTGCCAGAGTGGAACCAGAGAGTTCTACCTGCATGTTCAATGGTTAGAAGAAACTTACTTAGTCAATATGCCATCTCGCTTGGTGAGTCGCACTATGCAATCGTCGGACTCTCCCATACGGCGAATGGCCCCGCACACAACATAGATCTTGGAGGTGTCAGCAGCGCGGCCAGTTGCGGGATCCACATCAGCAATCACAAGCTGGACTGACGCATGATCCTTAGCATGGATCAAGCGGTTACTTGCCGAGCTGTAAGCAATACAATTATTAGAACAAACTGTGGTTTACAATCTACACAATTATGTTAAGATTAAAACTACTTCGCAACAATCTGCTACAAATATGTATGATTAAGACCGGACTTAACGATTAACCATCGTAAAGTCAACAGCGACAGCCTAGTGCTTATCAAACTCGGCCTCACAATAGTGGGTCCAAGGTTGAAATCCCAGGCATGCACCTCTAAAAATATTTTTTCAAAGTTATGTGCATATTATTAATTAATTATTTGCTTAAACAGTGAAGGAAAACATCATGAAGAAACCTGCACACCTGAGATTTATAAAAAAAATCTTAAATATATGAGAAGGCAGCACGGTTAATTATGGCCTAATCCTCACTCTGTGAGGAGACATGAACCCAGCAGTAGGAAAATAATGGTGATGATGCCTATATTGTAGGACCACATACAAATCTATAGGATTCACTTAGGCTCAACATAACATTGTTTAAACTTATGGTGGTAGAACCCTTTGTGGTTCGACTTCCGAGGCGTTACCTCCACGGCTACTTCTGTCTACTAACAGCAGTGAAGTTCCGCTTTAAAGAGTATGGGAAGGGAGACATACATAGCCGAGAGGTTCCAGCTTAGTCCTCAGAGGTAGCGACGCATCTGTTGCCGTCCTCAGGCAGTTAATATTAGGCAGTGGTCATGGGCGGCAGTAACCACTTACAATCAGATAGATGCATGCTCGTTTCCTGCTTCAAAATAACTTATACGTACATTAATTGTTAAATGTGGTATAAAACAAGCACTTAGAATAACCTATAAAAGTCCAAACGTACCACTTCCTCGGGCAGTACAAGTCAACGAATTCCCCGGCGTCGTTCTGCATTTTGAGTATCTGAAATGGACACGCAGTGACTTTTAGCGACAACTTGTAGCGATTTCAGGGGTTTGTAAATGGTTTAAGTATTTTAAAATAATACAACTAACCTAAATACACACACGCGAATCGCAATTGACAGGCGTAAAAGGAAGATGACCGCTGAGCGTGTTGCCAGCTACGATATTTTAAATACCCACGGATTAAACAATAATTTGACATCGTAATGTACGAAAAATTAAAATATGTGTTAAAAATTAGAAGTTCATTTAAGATATCGTCGGTGATACTGCAATACCGCGTAAGTAACAATTGCAAATACCGCGGAAGTACGAAAAAATCAAAATTGAAATTTCGCGCCTATGAATTCTAGACAGCGATTGGCATCGTCCCGTGTAACAACGCGAGCGCTATAACCAATCAAATCGCTTCAAACTACACTTGTCGAAACCGCGTGAGTTGTGGACTGACGATTTTATCCTCAATACCGCGTATCTACACAGCATTACTTGGAGCGTGTGGTCGTTGTTTGTGCCTCCGTAATATAAGTGATTTTCATTGATATTTTGGGATCAAACGGTAAGTAAATGTTAAACTTTGATTTTTTAATACCTTAGGTACAATTTGAAAGCATTAGTTGATTTAAAACTTATCTTATTGAATATTAAAAATGTTAATATTTTTGTTATGGTAGTTACGCGGTATTTTAACATTCTCTTTGCATAATGATTTGCCTACTTACGCGGATTTAACACTCTCATTGTAACTCATTTTTCTTCTGTTTAGGTAAAAAAATATTATGGAAGAGATAAATGATGATGGTATGAAGGTCACAACATTAAGGGATCTCCAAAAACGACGGCAAGAACTTCTTCGTAAAAGGCAGAGTGTTTTAGACAAAAATCGTTCTCAAAATCCAACCATATATACCTATCATAATATACCTCAAAAAATTCATGAGTTACCCAAAAACTTAACAGATGTTGATGAGGATATAGCTAATTGCGATACGTTAACAACATGTTTTCCCATATCTCCCAGTCAGGCTTCATTCACTGCCATTCCAGATGTACATACAGAACAAACGTTTGTTGTTTTACCTCCAGACTATACTAGTACTTCATCTACTTTTGTGCCAATATTCACTGAAGAAGTGGCTACAGATTTTACTCATTACGATCCCAGTTCTTCATCCAATATTATCCCGAATGTTGCAGAAGAAACAGTTATACAAATTCACCTTGAAAATCCTAGCATTTTGTCCACTGATGTCCCGCCTGTTGCTCAAGAAACCATCGTACATTTTTCTCCCGATGACTCCACCACCGATCCAGACTACGTGCCGTTATCTGATATTACTAACATAGAACCTATGGAATCTAATGATCCTGAATGGTTTCCAGAAAGAAATTTGGAACCAGAAGCTGGAAGAGACTCAAGGAAAAGAAAACGTAAAGCTGACTCTGAAACCTGGAAAAGACAACTAAACAAGAAGGATAGAATGTTAGGAAAAGCTTATCTTGGATTTAAGAAAGTAGGTAATAAGTACCATCAGAAAGAGCCGAAACCTGAAAGATCTATGGGCCCTAAGTGTATGTCAGCATTTTGTATTCGCAGCAAAATTTTTTTTTGCCCAAACCTATCTGAAGACATTAGAAAGGACGTTTTCAATCGTTTTTGGAGCATGACATGGTTTGAAAAAAAAATGTATGTAAGATCAATGATTGACACGGAACACGTTAAAAGGAAGACTATTGAAGGCAATTCTAGACGATCAGATACTAAATTATATTATTTACAAATAGATGGCAAAAAGGAAAGAGTTTGTTTAAAGACATTTCTGGCGACCTTAGGCATAAAAGAGTGGACTGTTCGCTACTGGCTTGGTGATAAGACCCTTGTGAATTCGGTTAATTCGAACCCGGCTCCGATTTCGCATAATTCTAAACGAGATTCTGTCAAATGCTATTTATCTTTATTACCCAAATTACCCTCACATTATTGTCGCCAATCAACCACGAAACAGTATGTAGAACCGATAATACAATCTAAAGCACAATTGTACAAGCTATACGTTGAATATTCGTCGTCAGAAGCCAAGCCAGTAGCTTCGAGAAAACTCTTTTTTGACATATTAAGTGAGGAAAATATAGCTCTTTTTCAGCCAAAAAAAGATGCCTGTGATTATTGTAGTTCGTATGCAGTGGGTAATGTTTCCGAAGAAGATTATCAGCGTCACGTCGAATTGAAAAATTTAGCTCGAGGTGAAAAGACTAAAGATAAAGAAATTGCAAAACAAGGGATTGCTCATACTATTACTGCAGATTTGCAAGCCGTGAAATTATGTCCTACTTTGTCGGCTAGTGCGCTATATTTTAAAACCAAATTGGCAGTGCATAATTTCACAGTTTTTAACATTGGTACTAACGATGTTACCTGTTATTGGTTCGACGAGACCGCCTGTGATCTGAAAGCTACCACATATGCGTCGTTCTTTGTAGATTATATAACGAAATTGTTACAAGATAATCTTAAGGATGTAATTATATGGACGGATGGTTGTACTGCGCAGAATAGGAACAGTATTGTTTCTAACGCTCTCCTGAGATTAGCGATGGATAAGAAAGTTACCATTACACAGAAGTATCTGGAGAAGGGCCACACCCAAATGGAGGTGGATTCGGTGCATTCACTTATTGAGAGAAAACTCAAAAATGTCGAGATTTTCCTGCCATCGCAATATGCAACTATTACCAAAGTTGCTCGAAAGAATCCTTTTCCTTACAAAGTCGAACAACCCGATCATACCTTCTTCAAAGACTACAGTGTTAAAGAGTACCAAGTTTACGACTCTATACGCCCTGGGCGTGTTTCTGGCGATGATTGTGTTGTGGACTTGCGAGTTTTGAAATATAATCCTAATGGGACTATCGAGTTTAAAAAGCACTTCGAAAGTGAATTTACTCCACTACCTCGAAGACCAAAGAATATTTCTACATTGATAAGCAACGTACCAAGGCTTTATGAGTCTAGATTGCCTATACTGGAAAGTAAATATGAGCATTTGCAACAATTAAAGACTGTTATTCCTCGTGATTGCCATCAATTTTACGATGATTTACCCTCTAAAAAAAAATAAGTTCCTATATCAAGATTTAAGATCTCATTAGTTTAAGTATCTACTTAATTATTACCAAAACTTCGTTAGATGTTTTTTAAATAAGAGTATTTCCAAATGTAAGATCTCATTACTTACTACTACTACGTAGTATGTAGAACTTATATTTTTCTAAACTTTGTTAGAATTATGTTTTTGTTGTCTTCTATGTATCTACTTATTAAGTTACTTATTTAGTAGGTACACTTTTTGTTTCTAAATGTTTATTTTATGTTTTTGATGTTTCTATAGTTATTGTAGGCAGTTTAAAACTGCTTACATCTAAAGTTAATAATATTTTTACTTATTTTGAATTATATGAGACTGATATCGTGTTCAAAGACGCATAAAAATAATATTTTTGAATACCCAATCTTTTATTTTATCCCTCTTACAAATAAGCGTAAATAGTGAAAATGCTCAACAACAATTCATTTACGATGATTCAATACCGCGAAAGTGAATTTATTAATCGTCTATGAGGTTTTCTTACTAATGGATCATATTGATAGCTAAAGTACATCAATTTACAATTAGTTTCTAGTTCAATCAGCCGAAGATGTAATAACGATAAATATATTCAGTTTTTTCGCTCTCCTGTAAAATTTGTCACCCATCAGTTACGCGCTATTAGCACCTGTGGCTTACGCGGTATTGCAGTATCACCGACGATATGTTTTTTATTCTTATTTTGTATATTTTATGTAAAAAAAAAAACATAATTTTAAGCAATATATTATTATAATTGTTTTTATAATGGAATTAATTAAGTAACATAATTGAATAAAATATATTGAAATCTTTAATAATTAATTATTGGAAGAGTTTTTTAATTTAATTTTGGGGACTTAGTTTTCAAGAGTGTTAAAAGCACGTTAGTTTCTAATTTTTTACTTTTTAAAAATGGCTACAAGTTTTATAAGCGAAAATATTCTTGTTGTCCTTACAGCAATAGCAAATATTTTGTTCAATTATTAATAATATGCACATAATTTGGGACTCGAACCTCGGACCCCCCCATCAAAAGGGCGAGTTTCAACTTGAACAGAATATTTCTTAGTACTATATTGGTTATATGTACTGAAAGTAGATAGTCTGCAGAGGGCTTTCTGTGATACATATAATTTAATGATACATTTTAAGTACCCATCACGTACAGTTTATATTATGTACGTGTCACTGATAAATCCACATTTTACATTAACTTTAAGCATTTTCGCTCGCGTTGGTCTTTTTATCGTCTGGCAAGTGTTATAATGAAACGAAATCCGTTATACATTTATGGACCTCAAGATATCTATATTCCATCATATTTGCATCTTGGAAGATATGTATAGTATTTAGAAGCATAAAGAAGATGTCGCTCTCGTATGTATTTTTCAAAAACTGTTTTTAATATGGTACAATTTTTCCAAGGCCTTATGCTTTATGAGAGGCATGTAGTCCTATTGTGGTCTGATTTGACGCGAGTAATAGAAACTTTTACGTTTTCTAAGCGTTTCTAGTCCATTGGAGTAGGTACCAAAGCATCTTTATCTTTATTCAATATAAACTGATGGAGTATATAAAACTTGGAATGGGCTGCTTGATTATAAATTTTACTAGATAAATCATTCTGAAGAACCCTTTGTGGTTCAACTCCGGCGACACCACCGCCTATCTCTGCTTTATAACAGCAATGTTAAGCGCTGCTGTGTTCTGGTTTGAAGGGTGTGGTAAGGGAGAGATACTTTTCCGAGGCTTCAACTTAATCCTCAGGGGTAGCGGCGCACTTGTGGAAGACCTCTGGCGTGTCTAATATCTAATTCTATCTGGGGTTGGTTACATATGTCCATGGGCGGCAGGAGCCACTTACCATCAGGTGGACTGTATGCTCGTCTGCTACTCCTATATTATAAATAAATATATTACAGTAGTCGAATATTTCATTAATTTAAATTTAAAGAAATATCAACGACTGTGGTGTGGTGGTGGTATAAATCATCTACTTATATACTTAATAACAGTTATTATATACGTTAATGGTCGTTTAGGCTGTAGACTCTAAACTTTAGAGTAGTTTTTTTGAGGATTGATCATATCTGTATTCTCTCAATCAACACATAGTACTAGTTGATTGAAACTTTATTCATTATTTACAGAACTTGTCCAACAACAATTACGTTTAACGCAGCCGAAAATTTTATTCACGTCACCAAAACTTTTCCACACGTTCCAGAATGTGTTTAACAACGATGAATACGACATAAACACAATTGTGGTATTTGAAGGTGAACATAATGAGACGAACGTCACTCTGTTTCAAGACTTCGTTACTAAAACAATTGAAGTGGATGAGTTTGAAGCCGTGGTGGTGAACGGATTAGAGGATGTAGCACTGATTGGTTTCACGTCGGGAACTACAGGGAACCAGGAAAGGAATCCAGCTGACACATTATAATATGTAACTTTTATATTTGACAACAAATATCATTAAAGTCAGTGTCATACCAGCTTTCAAGTGTCTTATTTCACCACCTCACTGACTATGTGACAAAATTACTTGTATTTTCGCATGTTACATTACTGTTTCACTATTCGTGGGAGCGAGAACTGGAGAGGCTTGGATAAGCGTCGGGAATACTGGAGTGCGGTCAGGGGGAGAGCGACGGGGCGGCGGGGAGAGCGGGCACGGCGGAGGGGCGGGGGCGCCGCGCGCGCAGCACGGCGTCGCGCACGCGGTCCCACACGAGCGGGTCGTCGGCGTGCACGTACGTCTTCGTGGTTAGATACGCGCGCAGCTCCGGGTCCTCCCTCGCGGCACTCAGCACGTCGCCGCGCAGCAGCAGGATCACGCGGTCCAGCGCGTGCGCCGCGCGGAACTCCATCCTGCCCCACGTCGACGCGAGGAACTCCCGCGACATCACGACGATCGTGCGCCACGACTCGCTCACTGAGCGGGCGATCTGCTCCGTGATCAACCCGCCGATCTCCCAGTCGCGGTAATGCAGACAAAGCCGCAGCGGCCGCCGCCCGCCCTCGAGCTGCGACACGAGCTCGTCCTGCACGAAGTCGTCATCGCGGTGCGTGAACGACACAAACGCGTCATATGCCTTCTCCAAACCGGCGGGATCCGGAGGTTCTTCAAAAAAGAAGTCGAGCACCTCGTATCTGCGGAGCACGAGACGGATTTCGGTGGAGTATCTGAACGCAAGAACACCGAGCGCAGCCAGCAGCAGCCCGACCGCCGCCAGCGACCCACCGACCGTGATCGCATTGCGCATCGTGCACAGTTGTGCTGCGGTAGTGCTCATCACACTACTGCCGCCTCGACACCGTAGTTTTTCGCCATTCTCCAGCTGTGAAAAGCGAAGTTCCAGCATCGCGATAGAGCCATAATGGGCGCAGTCACAATCCAATACATTTCCAGAGAGACGAACTGTAGCATTAGCCTCGAGGAGAGAGATTGGTGCCATCGTCAAGTCGTTGTTGCTAAGATCGATCGTCAGGTTGTGGACGGGGCTTAGCGCCCGGGGTGGGACAGTCAGCCCGAGCCCGGAGAGGTTGACGAGGCGGACCTCCGGCGGCAGCGCGGCGAGGTCGTCGGGGACGGTGTGGAGGCGCAGGTGCACGACGGTGGCGTTCAGCGGCGCGAGCGGCGGCAGCTCGCTCGGGGCCGCGGGGCAGTCCAGCTCGAGGCGCGCGGCGGCCGGGCGCAGCGTACAGGCGCAGTGCGCGGGGCAGGGCGGCGTGTCCAGCGCGCACGAGAGCTCGTGGACCGGTACCGTGCTTAACCGCTTGCCGGAGAGCGATGCAGGAGAGCCACAGTGAGCATCATCTAAGTAGAAACGTTTCGCAAAATTGGGCTCCTTGAGGGCTATCACAAATTTGTATAAGTTGCAGTCGCAGATGGACGTGTTGTTGATAAGTCTGTACGATGCCTTCTTCGAATTTGCCTGGTCATATTCAGCGAGAGAGAACCTCGAGATGTTATTGTAACTCAAATCAACAGTCCCATTCCACTTAAACGTTAGATCCAAATCCTGCAATCAAAATATTTACTTATCTATATTCATTTAATCTCTATTCTCGAGTACATTAAAATTAAGCCAATACCTATAGCACAGTATAAGGATATCCTTATACTGTGCCTATAGTTACCTATAATAACCTATAATGGGGAAGCTCATGATGCTAAATGTACTCGAGCGTCGTTGGATACTATCGGAGATTTAACAGCAACAAGATAAAAGTTAATATGATGCATTGAAGGTGGTATAACCCTTTCTGGGTCGAATCCGGCGGCACGATCGCCACACCGATTTCGACCTAATAAGAGCAGTGGTAAGCGCTGCTGTGTTCTGATTTAACGGGTGCGGTAAGGGAGACATACTTTTCCGAGGAATTCCAGCCTAGTCCTCAGAGGTAGCGGCGCATCTGTGGCTGACCTCTAATAGGAATATTTAATTCTATCTGGGTTTGATTATAGATGTCCATGGGCGGCAGTAGCCATTTACCATCAAGTGGACTGCACGCTCTTCGGCTACTCCTATATTATAAAAAAAAATTGGCCCATGGAGGGTTCCGTACCACCACTTATTTCTTTTGTTAGTTAGTATTAGTGAACCTAAGTTCGTACGTAATATGAGTATATTAATTAGAAAATATGTAGATTGTTAACTATAGAAACAAGAGACACAATATTTTTTCACTTTTTAGTGCTTTTTTTTCGAATAAAATATTTGTCTGGGGCAGGTCTAAGCGTTGAAAACTGACGACGTTATATCCGGCGCTGGCGGCACCTGTACCGGACGACATTCCTATAGCGCCACCTACCTATTTCCTTTACCTGCTCTTCCTATAAAAATATTTGTAACATGGAACAAGAGGCATTTGATTTGGATGCGTCTCGGTGCATGGATCGCTATCTGTTTCAATAGGCTGCTGTCCTAGCCCTCGCTATGATTATTTTTCCATATACTTGACTGACTATGATAACTAATTTTACTAAATTATATGCCATGCCATAAACTTGACCGACTTACAATGATAACTAATGTTATTATTACTGACTAACGTGTCCCTTTTGAAAAAAATAGGCAACATATTTGTAACGGAGCACTGGTGAGGTGCGTTCATATGTGACGAAGCAGTGGTGTGGGTGCGGTGACAGATGGGTGAGGAGACGTCAGGCGAGGGGAGAGAGTTGTTGGAAATTCGGCGGTGCTATCATTGTTGTTTAAATATTTTGGTTGAAAATTTTATTTAAATAATATCTCTTTCCCATTTCTTTTATTGTAATAGACCCAAGGAATATAGCGGTGTATATTTTAAAACAATATGAGTCTTATTCAGAAGACAACTCACCGATAACTGCGTAATGGCGTTATGAGAAAGGTCGAGAGTTTTCAACTCCAAGAGATGCTCGAAAATCGCCAAGTCCGCTCTCACCAGCGCGTTGTGCGTCAGAGACAGGTGCTCCAAAGACCTTACTGGCACGAATAGTTCTCTGCAATGACATAAGCGGGGCCTCGCCTAACATTACACGACACACATATATCTCTGAATTAAAATGTTTTCCTTACATAATGTGTAAGGTCCTCCAATTCTTGTGTGCCTAGGGTCCCCCGTATAACTTAAGAAGGCCCTGATCTAGAGCTCGATGCGAATTTTTATGCAACGAATGGAATTATTACTTAACAGTAGGATGATAACATTGATTGGGATGCGGTATATCTTTGCAATTGGTATGAGGATACAATTTTTATGTACGTATATGTAATGGTTGGGAATTTATGAACGAATAAAGAAAATGTTATGGCAGTCGATACTTACGGTTTCAGCTGTTTTACATTGTTTTGATTTAAGTTAAGCTTCGAAAGATGTTCCGTTGCCTTGAATATATCGTTCGGCAAGAACTCGATGACATTTTCACTCAGATCGAGCTCGACCAGGTTCGATGAAACAGCGAATAGTTTGCTGGGCAACGTACGCAGACGGTTCTGTGCGAGACTGAGTTCCATCAAGTATTTCTGCTCGGCGAGCAGCTCGCCGGGTAGCTCCGTCAGCCTGTTGTCCTTCAGCGACAGAATTACGAGCAATCGCGATCCACGTACCAGGTCCGCCGGTACCGTCCTCGCGCCGCACGATACTATCGACAAAACGGTGAGGAAGAAAAATTCCGAAAAAGTACCAGCTTCAAGACGAAGCTCTGACATGTTTTCGTTGCTGATCTTTACCTAGAAAATTTAAACTGTTTATAGAATGATATATTTGATGATCGTGGTCCTAACAAAGGGCATTCAGAGGAACACTTTGCGGGTTTAGCCGTCAGGAGTCTGACATACCCTCTCCGCTGCCCCCCATTTGAGAGGAACCCATGCAGGGTTTCCCCATGTAAAAAGTTGCCGTGAATGCTTGCGCTTCTCGTGCCTGAGGAACTCCGCGAAGTTAATCCGCATTTTGAGGCAAAGTTTGAAAGTACGCCAGGAACTCACCAATTGTAGCATCGTCAGGTGACGTAACGGCTCGCGGGATAAGTACTGCAGGTGGAGGTCCGATACTTCTAGCCATGATACTCGTGGCAGCAACGTTGCGGGCAGCGACATCATTGCTTTGGTATTCAGATATAGACCTAACACGCTGGTCAAATCTGCCAAAAATAATGTATAGTTAATTTATATCATATATCTTTTCGCTTTTATATCTATATATATATATAGATATCTATATATATATATATATATATATATATATTTTTTATATATATATATATATATATATATATATATATATATATATAGATAACTCATGATAAGTAGAATAAATCCGTGCAAACATTGTTTACAACGTTTTCAATATTTTAATTACATTATGAAACAGATATCCTCAGAATTTTTTACTTTATAATGGAATGATGTGCTTGTAGGTTTAGCTTAGGTAGGTTAGAAGGCTTAGGCTGTAGTTAGGTAGCTTAGGTAGGTTAGTTTAGGTAGGTTAGAAGTAGCAGACGAGCATGCAGTCCATCTGGTGGTAAGTGGCTACTGCCGCCCATGGACATCATAATCCAACTCAGATAGGTTTAGATATACCTGAGATCGGCCACAGATGCGCCGCTACCCTAAGGACTAAGCTGGAACGCCTCGGAAAAGTACACCCTTACACACCCTTTAAATCGGAACACAGCTCTGCCCAACATTGCTGTTATGTTGCAAAAATTGGTGTGGTGGTGGTGCTGCTGCCGGAGTCGGAGTTTTTGTATGTATGTCTGTTATATGTTATAACTTCAATAGCACAAAATAAATGTTTTCTATTATATTCTATTCTAAATCATAAAGTTAACTATTTATTACTTATGAATGCCTCCTCATTTATATGTTTAATTGTGTGTCCTCCCAGGGTAAGTTTTTCTAGGTTTGGCAATCCACTGAACGCTCCTGCGGGGACCTCGACCAGGCCAGTTAAGTTGAGCTTGGACAGGTGTTCTAGCGCAGGTGACCGCTCCTCCTGCGTCCTGTTCGTGCTGAGCCTCACCAGCGACGGCAGAACACCGAACGCAGCGTGCGGCACGACTGTTCCGTTCTCAGCTGCACAAATATTCAAAGATATTTATTTGATAAAAAAAGAAAATCAGAAATGATTGTGTCACGCTATTTCTATAAAGTTTATATAATGTCTTATATTTTGTTCTGTATACAAATAATTCGCGAATCCAATTCGCACGCAATCGCGAATTCAAAAAAATCCTTAATAGGTTTTGCTAATTTTTAGGGTTCCGTACCAAAAGGGTATAAATGGAACTCAGTGACTAAGCATCCGCTGTCTTTCCGTTACCATTACTGTCCCACTGCTAACCACTCTTCTCAGAATGAGAAGGATTAGGCCATAGTCCACCGCGCTGACTTTACAAATCTTTGAAATCATTTTTCAGATTTGCGTACATCTATGGCTGCTAAGGTTATATGTACAAAAAATAAATGAAACTTTCATGATATCGAATCTATATTCGAGTGTGAGTGATGTGAGTTCGACTTTCACTTGTACAGGTCAATTAAAAAGGTCCCGATAGTTAAGTGAACTACAGGTCAACACGACTAACCATTGTGCGAGATAACCAGTGACTTGAGCTCAAGGCCCTCGAGGTGTTCTGGGCGCAGTTCGGGCACGTCTTCCAGCAGCAGGGTGTTGATGACGACACCGTCCGCCGTGCGTATGCAGCTCAGCGACTCGTGCAGTGCACAGCGTCGCACGGTCAGCTCCGGCCACGTCCTCAAACGAAACCCGTTCTCTCGCAGCTTCGCGGTCACCGTGTTCAGCTCGCGGGACAGGAACCGTCCCGCGCGGCCACTCGCGTCCCGCTGTATCAAACAAAATCAAATTTAATATTTATTTATTTGTTCGCAAAAGTCCATCGAGCAATTTTCAGCCCTCGGCGTGAAGAAGACACAATTTTTTTTTTGGATGTCAAGCGGGGTTTGTGTGAAAATAAATCTAAGTCGGTGGGATCGAAACTATTGTCCCTCGGCCGCCATCTTGAAAAAGAGATGCAAAATACTTTGACGTTTTATCGAGCAAATAATTCGTCTCACAAAAAATAATCACCTACAACTTTGGTTCGGAAATAGATCGAAATAGGGAGCAATTTTATTTTATATCTTTTATTTTAGTCATTTTAAAGAAAAATTAAAACAGAGCAATTTGATAGAGGGGTTCCTAAGGAATAAATGTTCATTTTATTTTATTTAGAAAATTTATAACCATAACTCATTGAAATAACGAAGTACGACGCGGCGCATCTATGGCCTGCCTCGGGTGGGAAACTTATCTGGGGTCGACTACAGATGTCCATGGGCGGCACTAGCCACTTACTATCGGGCATTTTATTAAAAGGTATCGATTGATCAAAAAGAGTTTTTTTACATCTCTATTAGACCATATCTCTACAAGAGCCCCAGCTCTATCTGAAGTCGGCCACAGATGCGCCATTATCCCTGAGGACTAAGCTGGAACCTCTGAAAAGCATATTTCCATTACCGCAGCCTTCAAATCAGCACACAGCAGCGCTTAACACTGTTGCTATAAGACAGAAATAGATGTGGTGGCGGTGCCACCGGAATCGAACTACAGAGGGTTCTAGTACCACCTTCAAAATGGTGCAACATCATTCTGCGTAACCGTGCCGTAACGCACCTCACACTCGATGTGGAAGTACAATTTGTTGTCGGTGGTGATGGTGAGGCGGCCGGCAGGCAGCGAGCAGCGCACGCGCGTCTCCTCCGCAAACGACTCGAGCACGCATCCGAGCTTCGCCAGCTCGCTGAGGATCAACAGCACAGTAACTTATTAAAGGCGGAAAATAGTAGGGAAGTAAGACGCAAGTATTACTAAGGTTCCGCTATCTGTCCGTCTATCACAGGGCTGTGTCTCTTAAACCTCAACAGATAGATACCAATTGTTATAGTGATACAATGATGGACGCTATAACAACAAATACTAAAAATAGAAAAGCTTGAAAATAATTGGGTTCGCAATAAAGAAACCGCTATTTTTCGGCGTTTTTCGCTTTCTCCATTAAATCGCAGTAGGTAGACGGTTTAAATTTACTTCTACATTCTACATTCTAATGCATTTACTTCTAGTGCAATAATAACGAAGTTTAAAAAAAAAATAAAAAAAGATAACAAAGATTAAGAAAATTTGGTAAATTTGGCCAATAGTTTTATAATATCGAATGTGCTCAGGATATAATAAAATTAACAGGGTCGTTGATATTTTTTTTGGTGCATCAGTATTATCAATTAAAATTACTTTATTTCTCTAAAATCAAATAATAGCTGTTAAGTAGATATAAGTTACTTTTGTCTTTAAGTGTTAATATTGTTTTAAGTATGTGGCTTTTAACCTTTGTTATTATTATTTTTAAGAATATACTTTGTAATTCTGAAGTGTAATTGTTGTAAATAAGTAAATATTATAATCTTTATATCCAAAAAGTATTGTTATAGGTTACTAAACTCTTTGGTAATGTTTTCTGTTATATCCTTCTTGTCAAATATTTAGAGAAATAAAGATGTGTCTGAGCTAAGAAAATAAGATTTTATTATTTAAAGTATTTCACGATCCTATATTTTAACATGGTAGCAGAGCGTGGTTAATAAAAATAATTAGAATTTCAAGAAAAACGCAGTGTGATAAAAAGACGCGTGCAAGAAAGAAAATAAAATTGTTTAAATGCTTGGAAAACATTACTGTCATAAAAATGGCTAAACAAGCGAAGATTGAAGATATTGTGATACCTATTTTTGATGGTGCAAACTATTCAAGCTGGAAATTTAGATTATTAACTTTGTTAGAGTATAAAGAATGCAACGAGGCCGCCATTGTGAAAATGGAAAAAGCCGGCGCAGAATGGAAAAAGAAGGATCTTAAAGCAAGAACGATAATTATGAGTACAATCTCAGACAAGCAATTGGAATACTTCACCGATTGTAAAACAGCATATGACATGCTAAGTAAGTTCGATAAAATATACCTTACTCAGTCTACAGCCATGCAAATTATATGCAGAGCGAAAATAGAAGAGATTAAACTAAACAATTATGATATTATAGAAGACTTTTTTGTGGAGTTCGAGAAAACTATAAACGAGTTTAAAACGGCTGGAGGAAAAATAAATGAACCTGAGAAGTTAAGATACCTACTAAGAGCGCTTCCACCAAGCTATAGTTATATTGGAGACTTTCTCGATGTAATTCCCGAAGAACAAAGGACAGTTGATTATGTATGCTCTAAAATAAAAGAGAAAAATATGTCTACTAGAGACTTAGATAAGAAAAATAATATAAGTACATTTGCAACCAAAACTATCGCTCAATGCTTTGTATGTGGAAAGACTGGTCATCTCAAGAAGGACTGTTGGTATGCGCAGAGATATAATCAAGGACAACAAACTGCTAGAGGTCAGCGAGGATCACAGAGAGGTAACAACAGCGGTGGATATTATAGAGGTCATATCCGAGGCAGAGGTCAAAAACATTTTAAGGGTCAAGGTCAGTCCAGTGGTAAATCTTCAAACAACTTTGCAGGAGAGTCATGGACAGCTCAAGTATGTAATTCGGAAATAAATCAGGTAACACAAGAATATGATAATGATGGTGAAATTAATTGGCTTTTAGATAGCGGGTGTACCGACCATATAATAAAAAACGATACATATTTTTATGATTTTATAGATCTGAAAAGTCCTGTTTATGTAAAACTGCCAGATGGTAATATGTTAAAAGCCACTAAAGTAGGTACTGTTAAAATTTATTTTAAAACCTATTATGATCTAAAGTATGTAGATATAAAAAATGTTTATTTTGTTGAAGGCATTAAACAAAATTTGTTAAGCTTTTCAAAAATAACTAAAAGTTGCACTATAGTAGCAAAAAATGAAAATGCAAAAATTTATAATAGTCTCAGAGAATTAATAGTTGTCGCTGATAAAATAAACAATTTGTATTCTATAAAAAGTTTTGTATGCAAAAGAGAAATGTATGCACATTCAATAACTTTAACACAGAAAGAAAAATGGCATAGGGCACTTGGTCATGTCAATTTTCAGTATTTGAATAAATTGATAAATAATAAATTATTAGATGGTTTGCCTGATAGAATTGAAAGCACAGAAATGAAATGTTCAAATTGTATACAAAGTAAAATGAGTAATGTGCCTTTTGAAAATAATAGAACAAAGACAACTAAAATTTTAGAATTAATTCATACTGATTTAAATGGTCCACATAATATGACTGGTTATGGTGGGGAGAAATATTTTCTTACATTTATCGATGATTATAGTAAATGCACAAGGATATTTTGTATTAAAAGTAAAGCTGAAGTTGCGAGTTGTTTCATAGAATTTGTAAATTTATTAGAAAATAAATTCAACCAAAGAATTAAGAAAATTCAGTGTGACAATGGTAGAGAATATTTAAATAAAGAGATTTACAATTTTATAAGGTATAAGGGTATAGAGTTATTACCATGTCCACCCTACGTCCATGAATTAAATGGAGTAGCGGAAAGATATAATAGATCTGCTATGGACATAGCTAGGTGTTTAATGAGAGAAGCTAAAATTCACAGAAGGTATTGGCCTGAATTTATAAAAACAGCAGCATATTTAAAAAATCGTACAATTGCAAATACGGTAGAAAATAAAACACCTTATGAGATATTTTTTAGAATAAAACCAAATGTCGAACATTTAAAAATATATGGAAGTAGAGTTTATGTTAGGGTTCCAGAAGTTTTAAGCAAAAGTAAATGGGATGATAAAGCACAAAAGGGTATTTTAGTAGGTTATAATGAAAATAGTTATCGAGTTCTATTAAATAACAAAATAATTAATGCTAGGCATGTACAGGTAATCGAAGAAAATACTGAACTGATTTGCTTAGAAAAACTAGATGATCCAAAAGATAAAGATTTAGAATTAGACCAAACTTTAAAAGAAATAGTAAATGAGGAAAGTGATGAAAAATATGAAGATGCGGAGGAGACTAGTTCTAATAATACCTTGAAGGATGTAGTTGATGATAGTTTAAATGATAATGGAGATAAGAATTTAGTAGAAAAGAGAAAGAGAACTCCAGTTTCTAGATATGGTAATCCAGTTTCACATTTTATATATGTTAACTATATTGATGCCAATGTACCTAATACTTTTGAGGAGGCGATGGACTCCAATGATTATAAACAATGGAAAATAGCAATGGACTCAGAAATAAATAGCATAAATAAAAATAATACTTGGCAAATTGTTGAAAAACCAAAAGATAAAAAGGTTATAGATGTTAAGTGGGTTTTCAGAAAGAAAAGCAATAATATTTACAAAGCTAGATTAGTTGTGAGAGGATTTCAGCAAAATGATTACATTGATAATGCTTACTCACCGGTAGGAAAAATGCAAACTTTGAAAATTTTATTGTCATACAGTTGTAAGAATAATTTATTTATTGAACAGATGGATGTAGAAACAGCTTTTTTAAATGCTCATGTAAAATCAGAAGTTTATGTAAATCAACCGAAAGGTTATGAAATTGGCGACAACAAAGTTTACAAATTGCAAAAGGCACTCTATGGTCTCAAAGAAAGTCCTAAAGTGTGGTACGAGTGTTTTGATACATTTATTAAAACATTGAATTTTGTTAGAAGTAACTATGATAACTGTTTATATGTAAATAGAGCAAGCAAAGATCCAATATTTATATTAATATATGTTGATGATTTTTTAATTTGTTGTAAAAATAAAACTAAAATAGATGAGGTAAAAACTAGTTTAATGAAAAGATTTATTATGAAAGACTTGGGTAAAGTTAAAAGCTATGTTGGAATAGATATTGATTATAGTAAAGATAAAGGTATAATGACTCTAAACCAAACAAAATATATTGAATCTTTGGCTGCAAAATATGATCTGAAAAATACTAAGTTATATGATACTCCAATGGAAACAAATTTAAAACTAGAACAAGCTAGAGAAATAGATGAAACTATTAAGTACAGAAATATAATAGGTGAATTGTTATATATTAGTACAGGCACAAGGCCAGATGTAGCGTACAGTGTTAATTATTTGAGTAGATACCAAAGTTGCTATAACGAAACACACTACAAATATGCAATGAGAATATTAAAATATCTTTATAATACTAAGGATCTAAGTTTAACTTATAATGATAATGTGGATACTGAAATATTAGATTGTATGGTAGATTCTGATTTTGCTGGAGATAATGTGGATAGAAAATCTACAACTGGTTTTATTATTAGATTGTATGGAAATTTAATTTATTGGAAATCACGTAAACAAAATACAGTAACTAAATGTTCAACTTTTGCAGAATATACTGCTATGTCCGAAGCAGTAACAGAAGTACTTTTTATTAGAAACTTACTAAGTGAGTCATTTGATGTAAAATTTCGTGATCCAATAAAACTGTATGTAGATAACTCAGGTGCAGTTGCAATAGCTAAATACGGCAACTTTACAAAGAATTCGAAGCACATCGAAGTGCAGTATCATTATGTAAATGAGAACTATGAAAAGAAAATAATTGATATTGTAAAAATTAATACTAAATTTAATTTGGCAGACATATTAACTAAAAGTTTAAATAAGGCAAGTTTTTTGAAGAACAGGTTAGAGTTAAGATTGATTTAGATATGTTATTAGTATGTAATAGTTATGTTATGAGATTATAAATTTAAGGAGGCGTGTTGTAAATAAGTAAATATTATAATCTTTATATCCAAAAAGTATTGTTATAGGTTACTAAACTCTTTGGTAATGTTTTCTGTTATATCCTTCTTGTCAAATATTTAGAGAAATAAAGATGTGTCTGAGCTAAGAAAATAAGATTTTATTATTTAAAGTATTTCACGATCCTATATTTTAACAGTAATCTTCTAGAAGGACTTACCACTATAAAGTCAGTTTTTGGAAAGTAACCACCTTAGTTAACCAATAAAGAAAAAATATATACATATAATAAACGCACATGCAATCCAGGTGACCATGATAAATGACCATTGCCGTCCTCTGGTGAATAGAAATCATTATATATTTAATCGACTCATTAGTATCTTTCGATATACCCTGACTTATGAAATCGACTTACGCGGCTCTATCTATCACTCACTCCTTTCGCGTTAGTTTGAGGTATTATTGTACTGTAATCTTACCGATATTGGGTTTGCTCGGTGACCGCCTGCCCCAGCGTGACCGCTTGCAGCGCGCCCAGCGCCAGCGCCAGCGTCGGCAGCCAACACTGCATGTTGCTGTCGCTGCCACTCCGGTTTGCTTCACGTCGCTTCACTCTACTTCACTTCGCGTCTTACCTCTCCTGTCTGGTCAGCACTGCAAGTCCGTTTAAACTAAGGAATAATTCTAAAGTGCATGTGCAACGATACCCTCGCGATAATAATTTTGTATAAACAAATAATGATGTCATGACACGACGCCGATGCAGACTTTTAGGCAACATTTACCTGTTGACTATACCTATTTATGATATAAGGAAAATAATTTTGATGCAAATTACTTGCATACTGCACCAGGATTTAGGACTTCAAGGTCATTATTTGACGGAAATGTATTTTTTTAGGAACCTTATTTATATTTGCAAGCAATAAACATCAAATTGCTGTGGTTCAGGTCTGTAGTTTCCCGGCGTCATTCAGGTTACTTGAAGACTGGAAGGTCATATTTTCATCATTATGTCACTACAAAGTATAGCGATAAAACCGTTTATAAATATCTAGATACTCAATATTCATTTTAAGTTTCATGAGAATTGGGTGGGCAGAAGGTAGGGTAGCGATGAGGAGTTCCACCCCATAACTCAAAGTTATAATTATCAGATCATAACCATGTAAGGTAGGAAAATGCCACAGTGAAACACCCGTTTAAAATGAAAAAGAAAAGAAAATTGAAATTGGTTACGAAGTACTTGAGTTATTCAAGTATATAAGAAATCGGGTTTTCGGTTTTTTGGAAACTAGCAAATAGGAAATTTTCAAATTTACACAAAATGGGATCCTCTTTTAAACTAGCTGATGGTATTTGAAGCATGTCCATCATCGCGGCATCGCGAAAAAATCGCTAAACATACATACATATACATACGCGACGAATAAATAACGTCTCTTCCTTTGGGAAGTCAGTTAAAAACCAAGAAACATTAAATATTTGGAATTAAAAACTATGGCGTGGTTATCGATAATTAGAATTGGCTTATTGTATATACGAGTAAAAAAGCGTGTTGCATATGTCAATGTTGTAATATTTCCATTAATTATTGTTCTGGTTTATGGTCATGTGTCTTCTAATTTATTTGTGTTTATAAAAGTATATTATTTATTTGATGACATAAGAACCTTTTGGATTCGTTACTCTGTTGCAACGTGAAAGAAAGGTAAATCAGAAAACATAGATTTTACTTATATACCTACGATTTGGTTTTTTTTTAAGGGGACAGGTGTAATGTGTCCCCTCTGTATCTTACTCTTCTTTGTCACTTACGTAACCTTTGTATTGTACAACAAACTAAAAAAACATGTCATATTGGTATTCAATTTTATTTTTTACCGCCCTAACCCCTTCCTTACAGAAGTATCTGTAGTTTTTACATTATTGTTTATTTATTTATTGATTTAGATACACCATCGACTTATCACTAGACAATCCTTAATATTAATATTACAATATGTTTGGTTCAGTGTGATTCGCCATTACAGGTAGGTTAAACGGGTACATACAACATTAATCGTATTATAGTTTTACAACGAAGTGTAGGTTAGGTTAGAATATAACATAGAATAATAAAAAAAAATTAAAATAGTGTGATCGAAGCCTTCTTGAAGGTAGTCATGTATAAATATTGTCACATATACGGTACAGAGTAACGATATTACAATTACACGTAAGTAGGTACACACTAGTGATTAGAGGTATTATAACTATTCCCGTTATTAAACTGTTCTTGCTGAAGTCTCCGACCAGAATGTCGCTCTCTGTTAACTCGAGCGTCGCCATGATATCATCCCCACTTGACATCCCCACTGCATCTATGTTTGAACTGTAGTAATCAAATGAGTGACTTATTATTTTAAAGTACTAATATAAAAATGCGATATCGTTAATATTCAAGCTTCGTATTAACGATGATAACAATAGAAAATATCAAATTAGTGATTTCACATCTAAGTTGGAATTAAAAAACGAACAACTATTGTAACTATTGTAAATGTATGCAACAATCCTTACTAATATTATAAATCCGAAAGTAACTCTGTCTGTCTGTCTGTCTGTTTGTCTCTTCTTCACGCCTAAACAACTGAACCGTTTATAATGAAATTTTGTACAAAGATAGTCTGAGACCCGAGAAAGGACATAGGATAGTTTTTATCTAATATGTTCAATGCCATAAAATTAAATGGTGTATTGTAGTAAAACTTTTTGAAATTCATTATTTTTCGAGAAAATCCAAAAAATCATGTGGCCATCATACTGGCCACTGAGCACTCGTATGACTAACTATCAATGCAAAATCACTGGCCAGTAAACTGCATACCGACGATATCTACTTTATTTTGTTAATAAAATATAAAAATTACATTAAGTTTCAAATTCAAATTCAAATTCAAATTCTTTATTTGCTAGAACACAGTTATTACACAGATATTATGTACATCTTACAGTCCAGTGTGTTCTACCTGTATGAGGTTTGCAAAAAATCAACAAAATTATATAAAACAGATTAAAATTTGTTACTATTTGAATTATAATACATTATTCGATTACACATTAGTCGATTAATAATAATAATTAAACATCAAGTCAATAATAATATTAAATAATCACATGTCAAGAAAATAATATAAAAATGCCAAATAGTTAAATACAATAAAATTAAATGTGGATAGCTTAAATGTCAGTTTAAAATAAAACATTAATTTTACAAATTCATTTCATTTTACAATGTCATGTAATCCTGCAGGCTGTAAAAGCTATGCTCCAAAACTAGCTAACTAGTATTCTTTATATTCTTAACATAGAACAATTGAAAAAGAAAGGTATCAAATACAGCCTGTATTAAATTAATTTCATACCTTGAATTAAGATCAACCTCATTATTTATTATAACTTGTATATTTGTGGATTTCAAAAATTTGTATTACTGTATTTTTAATGTTTTATTCACTAAATTTTCCCAGTGATCTGCGCTGTCAAGACCAATTATTTTTAACTTACATACAACTTAGGTCACAGGGGCAGTGGGGGGGGGGGAGGGATGGTAGGATAATTGGTCATCGTAGACACAAAAACTCCTGTTTTAGTTAGGATGAAGTTGGCGTCTTTAGCTACATGTGATTAGGATGCTGATATTGCAAGTAACACTTCAGCCAAAACAATGATGAGCATCAGAATCTCCACCAAAGTTTGATCATCCTCGGTCCCCATAAGATCATTCCATTGTTTCTCGTTTGTTGAGTCTGACTTCCAATAAGTACAATTTTGTCGAAAATAATGAATATATTACAAAAAAATCTAAAACTTAACAATTTTCATAACTACATGCATATTTGCAAAAAATGAAATGAATAATTCAAAACATATATACATAACAAGTTATAACTACCGAAAAAAATTGTCTGCGGTAAATTAATTATTAGATTAGGCAAATTGATTATATAGTTGTTGTAAGATGATATGGTTTATAGGAATAACTTGAAAACAAATACTCAATACAACAACTTAAAGTTAGGTAGGCAATCTTCCGGTTACACTTTTGTCACCAACCCCTTCTCATTCGATCCCAGAAAAAATAGGTTTTTTATTTATTTACCTCCATTATATTTGCACATTATATTAAAGTATATACTACATTACAATCGATTTACTTACTTTTTCAAGAAAACATTCCTTTTTATTACCGTAATACTTGCAAGTAACGTATACTCACGATGATATCAGATGGGTGCACGGTGGCCAGTTCACAGGCCATTTTGGAAAATGGCGCATATTTTTAGTGCGCGAGAGTAACTTAACCACTGGCCTATTGTCCAGTTAGCGTGCTTCATTGGGAGTCGTAAATGATCATAAGGCTCAACATTCGAATAAAAATATATGAAATAAAGACCGAAATCTGACTGTCCAATTTACTGGCCACTTTGTATGAGTACGGCTCCTATAAAGGGTTAAAAAAGGGGCATGCGAGCCTAAATTCGTTCTACAGTCGCTTAAGGAAAAAACTTTGTTGAGTGGGTATCTAGGTATGGAGTATGGACCGGGGGCCTTCTATATTAATGAGGCTTAATAAATCTGGAGATATTAGTAGATGAATCAGTTTATGAAGTGTTTTGAGATCATTGATTTTTCGTCTCATTTCAAGGGATTCTAAGTTAAAATAAGAAAGTCTTGTATTGTAATCGGCGCGATAGGGACAATTTCGATCTTTGTATGCTAAATACCTAGTAAAATCTCGTTGGACGCGTTCTATTTTGTCGCTATGGACTTTATATGAGGGGTTCCATACAAGAGAGAGTATTCAAGGCCGCTGCGTATAAGAGATTTATAAAGTGTGAATATGGCTGTTGGGTTATCTATATCCTTACATACTCTTTTTAAGAACCCAAGTGTCTTCCACGCACTTGATGTGATCTTGTCGACGTGATCTATGAAGCTTATTTTTTTATCTATCCGTACACCGAGATCACGGACAACACTAGATTCAGCTATATTTTCTACGCCTATGGAATAACTAGAAGTGGTGTGACCACAGAATCAACAGAACAGAATCAAGATCTGCTTGTAATTCAGTTGTATCATATTGAGAGTTTATGTGCTTACATAATTTTTAAATCATCTGCAAAAATTGAGCATTTACAAGAGCTAATACGATTAGTAATGTCATTTATAAATGCCAAAAAGAAGACTGGCCCGAGATGTGAGCCCTGAGGAACTCCTGAAGTTGGTTAAAAGGAAAAAGATTTGAAACCTTGTGTTGTCACCCTTTGGACCCTTTGGATGGATATAAGTAAGATTTTATCCAATTCATTAGGTTTCCGTGAATCCCGTAGAATTTCAGCTTAGATAAAAGTATGTTGTGGGCTACTCTATCGAAGGCGCTACTGAAATCTGTTGACCTTCCCGCGCTAAAGCCATGTTGATAATTAGAAACCATCCGTTGGTTGGTTT